>JAQMCW010000011.1:15887532-15897823 GCA_030068335.1 Chrysichthys cranchii
TCGGTATCGGCGAGTACACAAATAAAAATACTCGTACTCGTATCGGTTTGGAAAAAAGTGGTATCGGTGCAACCCTACTTTTTTCCTTTTTTTTTTCCATCATAAACAATGCAAAACAATGTGCATTTTCATCTGTATAAAACTAAACAACGTAACATTTGATTTAATATTGCAAAGAAAATGTCCTACTGATTCCCCTGTATCCGAAAAATTAAGGAATGAATGTCTCAATTCTTCCTAAAATTCGTTTAAATACACAACAAACAAACAAAGTTGCAAAACTGGGGAAAACGATCAATCGAAACATAAGCTATGTAGCAGCACCTCAGTGAAGCATCATTTTAATCAGAAATAGAGCTGCAAAGTCGGCTAAAGTGCCCAACTTCTCTGGGCCACGTTCTCAGCCACTGTGGCTCACAGAGGTGTGAGCCTGGTGCCATTTGAAAGCTCTTGAAGAGCTCTTTTAAGATAACCTAGAATGTGTGTCAGTCATTGCCATTCAAAACTATTGGTCACTTCACAATTGCAGATAGATCGCAGAATCCAGGTAATTGCACAGACTCTCTATAAAAGAATGTGATCATATGACCAGCATACTTTCTACATATTTTACTTGTATGGGTTGTGCATTGGATTAGGACCTCCATTATTTAAAAAAAAAGACAATTTCTTTAGATGCCTTCATTAATACAATGCTGAGTGAATGGGAATTTCCATGATGTGAATTGCCCATTTTCACAAGCCCATTGTCATTGTCATGAACCTACTGTTACTCCCTTACAAGCTCCAGGAACAATAGTTACATTCTTTGACTTTTGTGGAAACTGTGACCAAATAATTATCTATTGAACACACTGAGTCATCTTTACCGAAATAATCATATAAAAACATCCTTAAAACATCAGTCTGTTCACCAAACAAGGACAGCAAATAACCATGAAACTACAACATTTCTTTGGACTTTCATGAGTCAAACCTGAGAAATTCCACTCTCCGGTCTCAACCAGATAATCATAGGTTCCCTCTTATGTGGGAGGGAGTTTTTTTCTTAGTCTGGTCAGTTAGGTTTCTTGTAAACCAAAACACAGGGCTGCGTAGTACACTTACCTGGTGTACTAGCTAATGAATTTACAACGCAATTAACTGTCCGTCCTGGCCAAGATAACTTACCTAACATTAATTATTGCACATTTTTGACCATGTCCATACATGGAAACATATACATCTTATCAAGAAAATTGTAATCCACATTCCCGGCACTGGCAAACCAGCATCACTGTCACTAACTCACTAACATTTTACCCATCTTAGATAAGGGAGTGAAATTGAATACACCGCTCAAATCTATTTCTGCACAGATTTTCATGTTTATCAAGTGTCTAAATTGGAACAGAATGGCCTCATCCCTGAATAAAGCCACTTCAAACACCATCAGCTGCGAGAGAAGCTCTGAAAAGCCCAATTACGCCTAGACTGTACATACCACGGAGGATTTAAAAAAAAAATGCAACCATCGGCACGTTGGCTTTTATTCAAGCAAGTCAGATTAATGCAAGCGAAATGAATTGTGGAAGCTGAAGGTGACCTTGACTTCTACGTGAAGGTGTAAACCAGTGGTCGTCAACTGGCAAAGTATCTCAGCAGACCTGACCGAGTACTTGGGGGGGAAAAATACTAAATTGAGACAATGAACATATGGAAAAGCATGGTCATAGTTCAGTGACACTAGTTTTCTAAACATGAACCGGTTCAGCTTCTGTAACAGCTCCTGTGCCTCTGTTTATCCAAATAAACCAATGTAAATTCCTTCGCTGAAGGCAACTCGTCAGACCAAAAACTAGCTAAAGGGCTAAAGCTCAAAAAGGTCAAGTTTCCAGACTTTCAAGCATTGCTCATTTTATTTCCCAGACTGATGACCCAGCTTGTTTAAAGAAAAGCGAACCAAGAAAACATAATGTTTAAAGATGATTACAGTGCTTCTTTTCCCTCGATCACATTTAAAACAGGTGTCTCATCTGTTCAGATTGCTTGACTCCAGTTGTACCATGAAGGTCCACTATAAAATAAAACAGTACCATAAAACATAAATTGTTCTATTCATAGCAATAAACTCATCATTAATGGTTAAGGATTACAAAGTAATTGCTGTCACCACTCAGTCATGTTAGTTACTTATCCGGAACTCACTACGTGGAACGTTCCAAATGTATTCGACTCCCGTTGACATGTAAATGTTTTGATAGCTTCTGTTAATTTAGTAAGCATCACTCACACACTTTCACTTCATTCATTATGTCAACTGAGTCATTATGTTTCAGCCTGTGACTAATATTACGAGTCAAAACGGCGTTGAAAATAACCCGATTCTGTTTTGAGGAATCTGTCATTGCTCGGGTCACGCAATAGCTGTGGACAGAATATGAAATCTTTATTAAAGGTTAAAGGCGAGTGTATTTTATGCATACTTCTCGATAACTCTAATCTGACCGGGGCAAATCTCGTCTGTTTGTGCATATCCTTGCTACATCCTGTTATGCGTTCTATCCTGGTGGCTCTGCTGTTTCCTTCTGACTGTTTACTCTGTGGGTCCTGTATCCAGGTCCGAAGTCAGACATGGGTACTGTGCTGTGCTGTGCACTTACTTCCAGATTCCTGCTTTCTTCATCTTTCACACATCTTTTTGGGTGATCCAAAGCTTAAAACTGACCTTGACACTTAGCCTAAACTCACTGTTTTATATATTCCCACTGAACCCTGTATATATTCCTTGGTGTAGATGTTGCTTACTTTCTGTCAATACTTCCCCATTTATATGGTACAGTCCAAGTGACTGAGTCATTATTTTTTATCTCTGTTTACAGGCCAGGTAGAATGTTGTCCTACATTCAAATTAGCAAGAAAATCTCATTTTACTCACACTTTCCTCTACTGTCACCTTCGGTCAAATGAGCATGAAAGGTCAACCCTACTGGCACACTTTGCACTAAGAGAAATACGAGCTGGGTAGGAAAGCAGAAAGGTAGCCAGGCATCTATTAGTCACTGTGGATCTTTCACAGGTCGCTGAAAAAGAATGAAGGCAATGCAAACAACGCTTTTCCATTTTCCAGCCTTAAGGGACTGCTCATTGCTTTATACGTGTAACAAACAGGGCGGAAATTCTCAGAAATCAAAAACACTAGAGTAATCCATAGTAATCAATGTCGACAAATCAGTGATATTGGGTATTCTCACATACACTGAGAGAATAATGAAGGAGAATAGTAGAAAGCTTGAATCTGTTCAGAGGGTCTCAATTACAATGCATTTTTCTGCCAAGTCAATAAAATAAGTTGGCACCCTTTTCATTCAAAATTAATATGTTTTCTGAAGAAAGTAAAGAGCTCTTTGTTCTGTGCAGTTCAGTATCTAAGTGTGTACCTGCACACAAAAGCTAGGAATCATTCTTGGGAAATTCCCATACATCTGTTGTGGCCATGACTTGAATACTCGTGGCATGGCAACATCACTCATCATGAAGCATGTAAAAATGAACTAACTCAGATAAACGCCACATTAAAACCCTCTTTCTACCTGATATTTGCTTTCAGGATCCTATCTGGACAAAAGAGCATCAGCTATCTATTATCATTTATTCTGCTTAAGCCTACGATTTTGCCTCTTCTTACAGTTTCAAACCCTTTAACCCAGAGGCCTCTTTGTTTCAGCCCATGATCAAAAATGACCTACCCAAAATGAATTTAGGTTATCTCAGCACCTACAAGGTTTATTTGTATTACTTTTGGTATCTTAATACTGGTAACACTTGTGAGATTACTGCACAAGTTGTTAGACTCAATATATATGCCACTTGGTCACAGTGAACGAAGACGACACATGGCAGAAAATTGAAAATTTCATTTCCGCCTAAGAGAAATTTACAACCTTGGAGTGAAAATCCATTTGAAATTATAAGATTGCAGAGCAAAACATTCAGGAGTCACATTGTGTTGGAATTGTGTTTTGCCAAGATTGTTTGGTGCACAACGAAAAATTGCACGAGAGAATAAATCTTGCAATATGCAAGTCGGCAATTAAGATCCAAGTCATGCAGGGGGCCGATTTTTTTTCTACCATATCTACAGGAAGGCTGTAAAAGACTGCTAAAAAGACATGTGGCTTATAACCCTAACCATTGTAAGTATGCCAAAGGTGAGAGTGGTCGACCAAGGAATGTGCAACATTCCAGCCTTCCCCCTATTCTTTAGCATTCTCTGTACAGTGCTTGGCCTGGTCAAACACATTTCAAAAATATGTACACAAATCAGATATATACAATATCCTAAAGCCCATGGTCAAATTAAAGACCATGGTCAAGACAGTTTCACACACATTCTTGGTTCAAGGCTTGGCAGTCAATGCACCCAGCATTTCAGAGCGATTCCAGGGGTGGACAAATCACTAGCCCGGGATCCTAGGACAAGCAGATTACATGTCCGGACTATCAGTCTTTTAATTTATAGCTCCCTGATGGACATAAAATTCATGAGGCTGCTGATGTAACCAACATATGATTTTTTCCCCACCAACCCATGCAAGAGAAAAAAATTAAAACCGTATTTACTTTCACAAACCAACATTTTATCTGATGTTAGTTTAACTGTATCACAACAGCTGTTTTGTGTATTTTCTGGTGGTGTGGCACATTACGTGCAGAGGCAGCTTCCTAAAATACACACATTAACCAAGGATGCATCCTGGCTGCCGGTTGAAACTATTATTAGCTTCCAGTTATGACAGGCCTTTTTTTATGAATCAGTAACTGACAGGGAAGAGGAAATAGTGATGAAACTGAGCAAAATACACAACAATGCAAAACCGTCATACACATCTGTAAATACCATGTAGAGCAAAAACATAGTCGAGGCCAGAGTCGATAAAAAACAGCTCATCTTACTATATAATAATGCACTCCGTTCTTTTAGCTTGTAATAATCTTGGTTAAATTACACTGGTGTGCAAATCCCAGCCCACCATAATCAATGTTATTGTCTTTATTATTGAGGATTTATAGTTATTTGTATGTTTGACTATTCTGAATGGGTTTAATCCAAACCTCTGTAACAAACAGACCTACAAACATCGTCAGTTGGACATAATCTCTTGTCAGTGAAAATTTCAAGAATAAAAACTCTATGATGACAATAAATAGCCTGTTTAGATTCTTCCTGTACACAACTGCAGAATGAGCTTGATATAATTGAATAAAGATAAGATATGAGAGTTTATTGTCATAATACTCTCTCTCATACAACAAGATCCTGGAGACATCTTCCCATATGCAGCAATGCTTTAAAAAAAAACCCAACTAAAACATATTGCCCCACTCAGGGTAGTAATAAAAAGAAAAGTACAATAGGAAAACAAAAGTACAAAAAGAGAGGTACTAAAAGATAATGTCCAGGTGATGGAGAATATTCATCCATCTTTCCATCCATCCATTTCCATGCCGCTTTATCCTATTCAGGGTGGCGGGGAGAATATAGCTTGTGTTATACAAATATATTCAAAGTGGGACTCTATGTATGTTACAGTATATACTGTATAAATACTGTAAACAGTACTAAAAGTTGCAATGTGCTTAGCCTGAAAATTAGGTGCTTGGATGTGTGGTAGATGTGGAGGAAGAGCATGTCTGTGTGTGTGTCCACTAAGTACATGTCTGTGTTGGGTATTTTGTCTAAATGGGTTTTGTCAAGAAAATTCACATCAGGAACTTTTAAAACTAAGACAAACTGTTATGAGTAGAATGGCTTGTTTTAACCTGTTCCGATTTAAGTGAGCACACACCGCAGCTGTTACTCATACTGACTAAGAGAAGAACAGACATCAAAACGATCATGTATCAACCCACAGGTTCTGGCTGAAGATCCCCGAGACAAAACCATAGACCGAGCGAGTGAAAGAAGAGCAGTGTATAGGAGCCTGGGCATTTTGCCAAGCCTGTAGCACCATGCTGAAATCCCCCGTAGAGGGCAGCTGGTGGACTGGCAGAGCTGCCAGGAGGCACAGTGCAGTAAAGTCAGGGTCAAAAGGTGCCAGCGCCTTTGGCATGAGTCTGTACAGACACCAAGCTGAGGCACAGATATGATGAATGCTACAGTACCATTCCTCGGCTTGACTAAACAAGGAGACGCTACAGTAGATTGAATCACAACAAATATCTGATATTTGGGAAAGAGGTCTGCGACGTCACCTTTAAATTAGCATTATACCACAAAAAAAAAAACTGACAAAAACAACAAAAAACTGCACAAAAACAACACAAAAACATCACTTCACTAGTTAGCCAGCTAGTTTTCCTGCTAAAGTACACTACCTGGTTTCTGAGCGTGTGTGCGTGTGTACGTGTGTGTCAGCGCGTGTGTTTTTCATATAGTCGCATTTTGAACAGGATATGTTCAAATTTAGCTTTTGTCTTCACTATGAAATTGTTTTAAGGTATTTTAAGAGCAGCAGCATTCAGGAACGGCCTTGCTAGCAAAGCTAGCTCTTTTTCCTGAGGTAAAAAACAGATTTCCTGAGGTAAAAGTAGTATTTCCTGAGGTAAAAGTAGTATTTCCTGACTTGTTGTCTCATTCAAGTACTCATTCAACACCATTAAACATTCTACAATTACAATACTATCCTGTAACCTGACACTAAATGGGTTAAATTGGTCAAATTTAAAGGCTGTCTATTATTACAGTTAATAATATTATCTCCCCATGATGAGTAATCTCAACAATTCCTCTCGTTTTCATAAAATCGCTCTGCGTCCACCAAAAAAAAAAAGAAAAAAAAAAAAGGCTCAGTCCACAGCGAGCATCATTCCCTAACTGACCCAAGTCTACTGGTGCAAATGATGATGCAAAATCAGTCATGGTGCACGTGAGCAGTGGTAGACTGCTGAGGAGAAACACTGCTGCATGGATGTAGCTCAGCACTGCAAATAAATATGTGATGACACACTCGATCCATCATTCACTGCAGTGGTAGCCCAGGCTCCGGGTAGCACTGCAGTGTGCCGCACGGTGCAAACAGCATTTATATGGCTTGCATCCACACTATGCTGAAGGAGTGCCTTTCTGCCTTTGCCTTCATCCACTTTATGACCAACTAAAAAGTACACTCTGAATTTTCTTCCCAACACTTGCACATCCTGCTCTCATCTTTCACTGAGTCGTCTTTATTAAAACATCTGCGGTCTAAGTGTTCCCTTGGAATCATTACGGAAATTACAATAAGGATTCAAGTGCAGCAACGGGCATTTTCATCCACACGGGATGTGTTTTTAAATATATTTTGCTAGTTACAAATACACTCACTCCTCGCAAATAGTATCTGAAAACCTAGATATCAGAATCAAGCCTTAAAAAAAAAAGTCTACCAAATCAATATTACCATCATGATCACGACAGCCTGGTATAGCTATCTATTTGTATTAAAGACACAAGCATTACAAATGCATAAATTCAAATGAGGACACTGTCTTCTATAATACATATCTGCAAACAGAACAGTAGAAGTCAGTGGAAAATGGGGCAAGGACCCGATTCCCAGCATTACAGAGCTTGGGTACGGCTGAAGCACATGTCTGGCAACAGTGAAAGTGGTGTCACCTTTCGTGATCAGGCCTCTCGAGGCAGCAGCTAATGAAAAGAAAGGCTCCACTTAGGGGATGACAACAGACAGTCCCACAAGCTTTCCACTCCCTACTTAATAGCGTTTGATCCTCAGATACTGTTCAAAATTGCAACGTACCCCTTATCACAAACAAACACATATCTCAATTAATAAATGTAGCATTAGCTGGCAACAATAGACAAAATACACACTAAAAGAAGGACAAAAAAGCTGTTTTAAGAGACTTTTTTTTAGGTCCTACTTCAGTGAACAACAGGACCCAGGAGTGATGCAAGTTTACATGGATTGGTCAAAGACATGAGACAGACAACCAGCATTTTTAAAAATCGGTGTAATGTGCTAGCTGTGTATTAATGTTAGTGTTAAAAAATGGGGGGAAAACACGGACAAATGGCGAAACAGTGAAGTCCAGGCTTTATTGAGCCAATATGCGACAGAGGAAATACAAAGCGATTTTGGATTAATGTTCTCGTCCATGAGTTTTTTTTAAGCTATAACGTAAGGAAAGCCTGTTATAAAATAATAATCCATATTAGGCTGACATATTGTAGGCAATCACCAACTATTCTCCATCGCAAATCCACTCTTTATAATGTAAAATGTACATTTACAGAATTCACTCAGCTCGTAACACTTCCTGGTCTCCCCCATTCTTCGGTGCAGTGCAATGAAGCGTTTCTATAGAAACATATGACCATGAAACGTGACACATGAAAGAGTGAATCCTACACATTCAGATTAAAACCAACAACAAACTAGAGCTGTCGCTATAGCAACCCTCAGCCCACTTACGTCACTTCAAAAAGCCCTTGAAGGTAAGTAGTTCTCAGGGGAGCTCCCCAGTGGGTAGTTTTTCTCGTTCCTTGAACTGTTTGGACCGAAAGTGCCTACAGACTCCGAGCAAAAAACTTAGCATGGGATATTTAAATGCGAGTCACCAGATATTAAAATGCTAGAATTTTACTTCTGGTTGAGATACATGCCAAAGACGAACATTCAGGAAAACCTGTAGCTTTCAAAGATATATATATATAATAGAAAATGTCCAAATTTCAACCCACGAAGAGTTTTTGTCTTGAGGCTCAGTCTGCAATCATATGTTACACAGCCTGTGATAATAAAATTGCCTACGCTTTCTGTCTTGGTTGCCTTGCTCTAATTGACTGAAAAAAGGCACCGCCTCATCAATAATGAAGCACATGGTATCTCTAAGGTCTACGGCTGGCTGGGCTCATTTCACTCTGTGACCTTAGTTAGTCTGTTAGTAAGTCGATACACAGCCTGTCTAGTGTCCTGTAAATACAGGACCGCTTTTCAACAAAAGCACGTCACTGCATACAGCCAGGACCAGGCACTGACAGAAAGCACATGGACTCGCTCGCAGAGAAAAACATCCTCGCAGACTCAACAAAATGGACATCATGATAATGCATGATATTAGGATGTAACCTGAGGGCATGGTTAGTATTTCCGCAGTACTAATAACATAGGCTCGTGCATATACGTGTGTGTGTGTGTTTTATATACGTATATATATATACTCTCCAAACTCTACACAGTGATGCCATAATTCAATCTGGATTTTAAAAAAAAGGCCATAGCTAACCATTGTTGAGGTGTGTATACAGGTGTATGTGTGTGTGTGTACGCGTGTGTGTATAAATATAAATAAATATATACCACAGTGTTACACTGAATGCAATGTCATAAAAAAAAATACTATTTATTAATTAAACAAGTAAATGAATAAAAAAAATGTTATACATAAAATTAATTGTAAAATATATATTCAAAATTTTTAATTTAACTTTTAATTACTCTGCTGCTTCACGGGCACATTTCAGTTTTTTTTCGGACTGAACCTACTTTTAGATTTTCTTTTGCATCTAAATTGAAACATGTTCATAAATACGACGAACCTGGTATACTTTCCTTTGTAATTATTGCCTTACGCCTAAAAATCATAGTTGCACATGATGCAAAAGATAAAAAGATGGAACATGATGGAAAAGATAAAACCTGGTTAAAAACTGGTTAAGACAGCTGCACTAAATGTATATCCTTAATTATTTATTGAGCTGTTGTGGAAACCTTTCATTTGAACAAGAGCACTCAATTATGGATTTTTGTCCTGAAGCATGTAAAACACAAATGCTATGCTTTACAATACTGTGCCCACACACTGTGCAAGCATAAAAAGGAAAAGAAAAAGGAAGAAAGAAAAACGCAAACTGAATATTGAATATCTGTTTTGTTTTTTGTTTTTTTATCAAGTATTATTTTAAGGAAAACTAAAATTACACTAATGGCACGAATACTAAGGTTATCAAGGACAAGGATGAAAATAACCAGAACATAGAAATTTGTTTAGTCGCCTGAAAAACGTTAATGGGTTTGTTGTTTACACTGCAGCATTTGTTGCTTTCAATTTCCAAGTGTGTGCGTGTGTGTGTGCACGCGTGTGTGTGTGCGTGTGTGTGTGTGCACATTTAAGCACTTAAACCTGTTGTAATATACAGTGGGGTGCGAAAGTTTGGGCAACCTTGTTAATCTTCATGATTTTCCTGTATAAATCGTTGGTTGTTACAATAAAAAACTTCAGTTAAATATATCATATAGGAGACACA
>JAQMCW010000011.1:15959718-15971190 GCA_030068335.1 Chrysichthys cranchii
GTTTCCTCTGGGTACTCCGGTTTCCTCCCACAGTCCAAAGACATGCACAGAGGGGATTAAGCTAATTGGCGACTCTACATTGGCCCTAGGTGTGAATGTGAGTGTGAATGGTTGTCTGTCTCTGTGTGTTGCCATGCGGTAGATTGGTGACCTGCCCAGGGCGTATCCCGCCTCTCACCCCATGTCAGCTGGGATTGGCGCCAGCTTCCCCCCGCGACCCTGAACAGGATTAAGCGGCAGAAGACGAAAACTTCCTAACATTATACTATTTATCACCTATACAGAGTGAGAAAAAAAAAAACCTCAGAAAGTGTGCAAACCAATTAAAAGACGGTTTGTGCAAATTTTCAATAACAGATTCCTGCCTTAAATTCTACACTTCGGGCACCAAGTGCTTAGTCAGCAGCAACAACGTCTGAGAGATTGAAGACAGAGGCGCATCCCAGGCTTAATTTATCTTTTTTCATCAGGTCTCTTCGGTTTTAAATCTTTCAAACGAAACAATGTGATAATGATCTGCAATTTATCCCAGCCAAACCCGTGGAGCTCTCAGCATTGCACTCAACTCAACATCCAAAATGGGGAAACATGTGAGCTAGGCTAGCTAGCCAGATCGTTTGATGTTTTACACCATAAAAGCCCTGTATTAAAGTTCAGATGTCCCTACAATCCTCATGAGCAATTAGCTTACACTCAGGATAATGTATACGGTGCACCTTTTTTTATATCTTTAACAGCTATGTAACTAGAAATAGGCATGGATTAACATAAATACTAACAAGTAGTAAACCTAGCAAGCTATAGCCATTGGCGAAGTTAGCTAGTCAGCTAAGGTTACATTTCTTTATAAAAAGCCCAGGAAGTCACATGGCTTTGCATTGTTTACGCCGCCATGTTGGACGGTATCACAGTATGCTCGGATTTGTTGTGTTGTATACAGTGCATTCATGTGAAGCAATGGGACAAAAAAAATAAAAACCCAAAACGAGCAATGGATGCACCAACGTGCGTGTTTAAATACAGTGGACTCTCGGCTCGCGAACGCATAGGATGGGGAATAAATCGACGTGGGAATATTTAGCCGTCCAATGTGGCGGATAAACATTTGTCACGTGGTGTGATGATGGTGTGAGGCCAGCTGCACGGCCTCTATACTCTAGATTAGGGGTCCCCAACCTTTTTAAAAAACCACAAATAGCCAGGGACACAAAAAAATTGAGCGCGTGAGCTCATCGTACATTGGGAGCTCAGCGGTTAAGACGTTGGGCTACTGACTGGAAGGTCGTGAGTTCAAATCCAAGCACTGCCAAGCTACCGCTGTTAGGCCCTTGAGCAAGGCCCTTAACCCTCAACTACTCAGTTGTCTAAATGAGATCAACGTAAGTCGCTCTGGATAAGGGCGTCTGCCAAATGCTTGTTGCTCATGTCGGTCCAGTACCATCTCTTGTTAATGACAACTGTACTGGTTCTGAAATCCAATCTGTAGCAAGTGGGTTTTAATTACAGTGTTATACGGTATAGAAAAAAGCCTAGGCTAGCCTAGTGTACTACATACATACATACATACATACAGTATAGTATACAGCACATTACCGGACTCGCTATAAATGTGATGTTTAATGTGTACGACTTTTACACAAAATTCCCCTCGCTATATGCTCGCAAATGTTTTCTTTATGTCTTTAATCGTGTCTGGAATGTGTTGAAAGTGTGTTGGAGGATCATTTAAGGCTTAAAGTAACTAACATTCATGGAAAGTTGTGGAACGTAACCCCTACGAAACATGAGGGATCACTGTATTCTGGAATGTCCCGAGTACTAAGGTGTTCGGGCCTGCTACGTCACGCGTACGCCATAAGCATGCTAAGCACAACAGCACGTACGCCCGGTGTCTTGTGAAGATCTGAGATTTTAATGCCCCGAGAGCTAAGTCTTTCTCAACATGCTGTCACAAAAACGTGTGATATACTTAGTACGCTTGCATACGTTTATTAACAGAGGACGGGAGACATCTTGCGTGACAAGTCTGTCTACGCTGAGTAATTTCTCTGTCTGAAGAACTTGTGCAGATAAACTTCGTCTGATGGATAGGGGGTAACTCAGTGATTAAGACGATGGACTACTGATCGGAAGGGCGCGAGTTCAAATCCAGGCTACCTCTGCTGGGCCCTTGAGCAAGGCCCTTAACCCTCAACTATTCAGTTATATAAATGAGATAGATGTAAGTCGCTCTGGATAAGGGCGTCTGCCGAATGACTCTAATGTAATGTAATGTGATGTAATGTAATGGGAAGGTCCTGTTTGTAGATTTACCCTCGGCTTCTGACTGAAGCGTTATTCTGGTGTAAAAGGCACTAAGCACTTTGTGACTTATTACAACCATAGCTGTACGTTTACTCATGATATGTCAGGGTGTCTTGTACTCTTTCCATCACCGGTAATTACCCGTTATTCATTAGTACTTCATGAGGCCTTAATAAGGTACTACTCATTGAGTTCTTCCATAAATACCCTAAATAATATTGTCCAATAACTCAAGCCTCGTAAATCAATGTGTTACTATTTACTGCCGTAAGTGGGAATAATTACTCCAGCAAGAAATACACCCCCCCTCACACCCATACACCACTCACAGTTGGGTTTCATGTGCAGACCTTGGATGAGGTAAGATGGAAGCCGGTTACCAAGGTGACGAACAGTTCACATCCCTTTTGTCAGTTATGTATGCGGCGTGCGCCGCCACCACGCCAAGCACTCTGCACACAAACAAAGTGCCCGTCTTGCGAAAAGAAAAAAACGTTCCGCCAAGTACAAGCTGTACGACGACAAGAACAAACGTCTAACCGACGCAGTATGCAACTTTGATTGCTTGCAGTGCGTGTTTTTTCAAGCACCGACGGGAGAGAAACGCAGTAGCTAGAGCGCCTGTCTGTTACCGAGAGCGTCTGTCAAAAGTGGAAACTTTGACAGAGAGAGAGAGAGAGAGAGAAAAAAACAACAACAACCCTGTGCTTTCCATAGGGCCCGGGCGCAACCGCGGAAATCATTGGACAACGTACACAAATTCACCACTCGTACCAAAGTTCCATCTTTATTTTTTTATACAAAAATACTTCGCCTTAGAAAAGACAGCACGGAATTTTACATTTTCCTTTCTCTCTTTCTTTCTTTCTTTCTTTTGCAACTGCCGTCCAACCGTTGACCTTAAATATATCTGTATATATAAGCCTACTGTATAGAAGTAAATACTTTTTAGCAATCATAACACATCAGAGGAATCTGTGAGCGTCCTCTCTGCAGGCACGACTCAAACGTTCCCCCCGTCGTTCCTGAAAAACGTTCCCTTCCTGGGTGGAACCCGAGCTAGGAAACATGCCGGATCCTTTCCGTGACATTTCAGGCCTGCGATGCGATGCGTACTCCAAAATATTGTTCCTTACAAAAATACACGATCCGTTAATAAATTAAGAGTCATTGATACCCACGGATAATTTGGACGCGGTGTAAACTTTCAGTGGGGAACTTTAGAAAAAAGAAAAAAGAAAGGCAGACGAACAGAAGAAGAAGCAAAAGTCTTCCAGAGAGAGCAGGCCTGGATCAGTGTTCATGGTCAGTTAAAGCACTTGAGGGTTAAGTGTGTGGAGAAGCAGGGAGCCCCATTTGGAGATTTTCATCCCATTGGTACAATGGTACTCCTTTGACGACTGTTATTTTCCAGACTATAAGATTCATTTTTTTTTTTTTTGCATCCTACCAACCGCTGTGAGTCACACGTTATCATTTCTAATTCCTAAAATAATGCATGATTACATTGTTTTTTATATAACAGAAACCGTAACTGACCGACACATGAAGTGAAATCACATGCTTCAATAATCAGTACACTCGGAATTAATCAGTCGTCGTAGCAAAGCATGGCAGAAATGACTGAACTGTGCCCAAATGCAAAAAAATAAAAAAAATAAAATAAAACAAATAAAAAAATTAAAATAATCATTTTTTTTTTTTTTTTTAGCATTAATGAGACCGAAAGAGGTGGAGCGGGGTGTATGTATGTACATCCACTCAAGAGGTCAGGTAAAGAAATTCCAGGTCTTGGATAGAGCCGGGATAGCCTTTAAAGGGATCCTTTATCATATGCGTGGTGGTCTCGGAAAACCCATCGGAGGTTGCCGTGGGTGAATTCTGAAAAAGCTAAAAAAAAAGAAGAAAAAAAAAGTCGCAATGAGTGCTTGGATTATCTCAAAACAACGTGGAGGTCATGTACTTTTCAATCTCGCCTAAGAGTGCGCGTATGCACGTACTAGCGGTTTAGCGATTTCATACCCGGCAGCGTTAAACACACTAACAAGCTGGATTTCTTGAAAAGTTCCTGCTTCCGGTGTGATTCTTGTCATGACCTGCGTCTTAAAGCAAAACCCGGCCTTGGAAAGTTTTACTACGGTGTCACACGGAAGTATACTGCCTCTGGTGTTTATGTTGGTATCGCACAATGCGAAAGCATCGCGGGAATCTCTAAAAACGTGCTCGAGTGATGACCGTAGGATACACGCTGCAGCCATCTTGTGTATGTCGAGATAACAATAGCAAGAGTATGTGTTTATTTTACAAATGCAGTGGGAGAAACAATCGGTTTAAAAAAAAACGTCGAAAATTATGCTCTGATTCCCACAGTTGTTGGATGGCTAAACAGACATAAGTCTAAACAATTCATGCAGAGTTGGGGAACCCCATGGGGGCTTTAAGGTTTCAGGGATGGGTAAGGCAACCAGATAGAAATCGCGCGTTCACAACGCAGCAATGGGAACCTAACGCTGCTACGCACTATGGAGGGATGGAGATTTTTGAAAATGTTTAAAACAAGATGTTGGTTATAACATCAAAAGTTGACGTCTTTTGGGGATTGTTTTGTCTTTGGTGTCTCTGGTTATAAGCAGAGTCTGACATGTCTCTTTATAAAATGGCATTAACTCATAGGCGTCTTTGTCGGAATGTTTCTGAATTCTTTAGAGGAATGATATTGTTACCTAGTGTACATGACGGTCTAAATCAAAACGAGTACGTCGAACTGGCAAGCAGTGACTCAGATTCATTGTTGTACAGTACAGCTGCTTTGTTGTACAGTTTTCCATCCCCGCTGCTATTGTTTCATAAAGTCCCGAATGTCAACGATGCTCCTTCTCAGCAGTCGGAAGGCCTTTTTTCAAATGTTTCAAACATTTTTCAAATGTTATTCTCTCGCTTTTGCCTTTTGGTGGAAATGCACGCCAAAAATAAGCATAGTTCTGTAGATTTCAGAACTATATATAGTAAAAAGTTTTCCCAGGCCGCCACACGTATGGACCATGCATGGTGGATCATGTAGCATTGACTAAATTGTATTTTGATCGTCGGATAACGTTCGACTTCTTGACCGAACCACTTGATGTTCAACATAATTAAAAAACAAACAAACAAAAACAACAACAGCAACAAAAAACAAAAAAAACCAGGTTCTTAAACTTTACGAAACATTGCATGAATCAAAACAACACAACATGTACATTAATTTCTTCGGAGCAGACGTTCATTATTTTGGGCGATGCACGGGACAAAACCTCAGTCTTGCCTTTTAGTCTGGAAAATACAGATTCGTTTGCTTTTGCTTTTGTTCTCTTTAAACGCTGAATACGTATCCTCGTCATTGCATGAGAAAGAAAAAGCAGATAATACTTAACACTGACTCAACAAAGTGCTTGAAATGAATGTGTTCTGAGGCACACAAAAGAATTTCAATGCAGTTATAATAATAATAATAATAATAATAATAATAATTACACATTTCCAGATTTGATTAAAAAAAAAAAAAAGCCAAACATAAGCAATGATCGTTGACCGCAGTGTATGTTTGCCAAAGCATCACTGTCTGGAGTATAAGTTTGCCCTCTGCTGTCCTTCCCACAAGCCGCCGCATAAGCACTCTCAGTGTCCGTGTCCATGCCAGTGCAGGCCTGTGGCGTCCCCGTCATCAGAGAGTCCCACACATGAGGGTGTGTGTCAATATCAAGAAGGCTACCAGCGGCCATGCGGGTGCGAGCTGCAGGCGTGGGCCAGCTGACGAGCCTGAGTCTGAGGTGCAGGAACACACCTCATAGCCGTTCTCAGCGTGGTCCGCGTGGTGCTGTCCTGTGATCTGTGAGCCTGTCTCGTTATTTCTCGTCTCTGGAGCATCCGCCTGCATGTCCTTGCAGACCAGCCAGTCTGTGCCAATGGGGCGCGGGTACCCTGCCTCTACCTCCATGTCACCGCCCACCACTCGCCAGTACTCCTTACCCTTGAAGAAGTACGAGGCACCTACAAGGACAAAGAAACACACCTGACTGAAGAACACATCCATTTCAGTCCTGTTCTCAAGCGCGTGCAAGTGCAAGTAATGTCACCGAGGTAAATCCACTTATTACTTATGACATCCCATTTTTAAACACTGCAAAATCACAAGCAGCTAAATCTGATCTGGGCATATTTGGACTGGAGATATATTTGTTTGGATGTCCATTTTGGTTGTTACAGTACAGTCTTGAGTGTAATGATCTTTCTAGAACAGCGGCTCTGGGAGTCGTTCCAGAGGAAATTCAGATCACGTGCTCGTTAAAACAAAAAAAGCAAACAGAGCCATGTGCTACTATTTACCCAAGAAAAATCTACAATTACTGATATGAGGAAATGTCCTGTACTCCAGGGTCAGCACATTGTAACAGTCAGCAAGCTTTCCACAATGGGACAGAGGACTTTACGCTTTATAGTTCCTTGGTAGGCGTGGCAGGGGTGTGTGGTGGTTAGCAAGAAGGTCCTGGGGTCGATCCCTGGGTTCGACCTGGGTGCCTTTCTGTGTGGAGTTTCCATGTTCTCCCCGTATCCGTTTGGGTTTCCTCCGGGTACTCTGGTTTCCTCCCACCGTCCAAAGACATGCACAGAGGGGATTAGGCTAATTGCTTACTCTAAATTACCCGTAGGTGTGAATGTGAGTGTGAATGGTTGTCTGTCTCTGTGTGTCACCCTGCGGTGGATTGGTGACCCGCCCAGGGTGTAACCCCGCCTCTCGCCCGAAGTCAGCTGGGATTGGCGCCAGCTTCCCCCCGCAACCCTGAACAGGACAATTTTTTATTTTTTTTGGTTTATTCCTATGGAATGAAATGTCACTTACGTAAGTGATAACACGGAGTCTGCTTTCGTTCCATCGTAATGCATTCCAGGCGAGTAACAGAATACACGGAACGGCGTTATGTAATTCGGATATAACGAAGGCATCTGCATTCTGTTAAATTTACAAAAAATCAGATTATTGACCCGGTTACTCAAAACAGGATTGTTTTTAAAATCAGGATTACGTTATACAGTAAAAGACATTACATGGCCTGCACCCCCTAATCCACAAAATCAATAAAACCTGATAAGAAAATCAGTTGCCATAGATCATAACTGAAAACTAAGAGATTTACCTTGTGCGCACACATAGTAAGCAAAATCCATTTCGCATCGGAGAGTTTCAGTGGGACAGACAGGCAGCGGATATTTATTTTAGCTTTATTCTGAATGCGCACGTCCGAAATTTGAACGAACCGCGGCTTGAAATACAGACACACGGTTGCGAAAAATAAATAAATAAATAACAAAAGAAAGAAAGCGTATGGTGATTGATTAAAAAAAAAAGTAATAAGCAGGAAGGGATATACATACGGTCACCTTCAAAGGTGTTCGTTTGAGTGTTTCATTTGCTTGATAATGAGCGCCTGATAATATTCTCATACTGTGCCAGAATAATCTAATAATCTAATAAATGGCGGTAATGTAAAATAGTGAAGTGTTATTTAATTACGTCGAGTTAAGACAAAGTCCTCCAGTAGTGTTGATTAAAACGCTGCGTGGAAATATTTGAAAGAAATATCTTTTATATTTAATATATAGTAAGACTAATTGACTAAAAGGACTAATTGACTATCAAAGTAATCGTTGATTGCAGCCTTAAAATGCATTTTAAAATAAAGAAATGAGAACGTTTCAGGAGGCTCAGGACTCCTCTCTGATCTCGAGTGAAACCGTAGCTAATCTTACAGTTACCAGTTCATTATCATGGCCTCTAGTGAAAAAAAAAAAAACTCTTATTGGGTGGACATTTTGCTATTATACTGTCATTAAAGCAGAAAAGGGGAACAGTGTCACAGAACGGTGCAAGGTCTACACTGTGAAACTGTGAAAATGCTGTCATGAGCTGCATATTTGGTACTGAGGTAATCCAAAAGCAGCAGATAATAATTGTCGAACCACTGCGTTGAACCACTTAGCCTAGCGTAGGTATCTCAGCCTAGCGTAGCGTAGCCTACCCAGGAGTCTTTTGAATTAAAATTAGCTCTTGAAGCACAAAAAAATCCTCGTGGTAATGCACTGTACAGTAGACCGATACACTAGGTAACGCCGTGAGTTGTGGGAGAGAGTGTGGCATTGCTCGCGTACTTCCGGGTGTCATCCGCGTACTTCCGGGTGTCGTCCGCGTACTTCCAGGCTGTTATGCTGGCCTCCAAACGATGCCTGCCCACGAATTTGAAATATTTTCTAAATATTTTACATTTTATTTTTAGCGTATCGCAGTTGTCATCGTAACTTCGAAAAAGTCCGGCCATCTTAACTCGGGGAGCACCTGTAACTGGTTATACAATAATAATACAGCGGTACCCCGCATAACGAACGCAATCCATTCCAGCGGAGCGTTTGTTGTGCGGGGAGTTCGTTGTGCGAAACACAATTTCCCGTAGACTCTTATGGGAAATCGTGTAATCCGTTCCAGGTCGCCGCGAAAAATCGAGAAAAGTGAAAAAAGTGAAAGTGAAACTGGAACCACCCCCTGCTGCTGATGCTTTGTCTTCATCTGAGACACATCTGGCCAGATTCAGGCGTTTTTTTTTAAAACGTGCGAAACGTGCTCGTTCTGCGAGTTGCGGCGGCGTTCGCTATGGGCAGGTCACCAATCTGCCGCAGGGCGACACACAGAGACAGCCAACCATTCACACACACATTCACACCTACGGCCAATTTAGAGTCGCCAATTAGCCTAATCCCCTCTGTGCATGTCTTCGGACTGTGGGAGGAAACCAGAGTACCTGGAGGAAACCCACACGGACACGGGGAGAACATGCAATCCCCACAGAGAAAGGCACCCAGGTCGACCCCCGGGTATCGACCCCAGGACCTTCTTGCTGTGAGGCGACAGTGCTAACCACCACACCACAGTGCCACTCCTACGTTTTTGTTTTTTTTCCCAGATAATTAGTAGTTGTATCGGAATACATTTTTAACGTAACCCTGATTAAATGTAACTATAAACAAACAAAATTTTTAATTAACATAAAAGAAAATCCCCTAGAATTACAGATGGCAGATGGTTGCGGTGTCAGAGGAATAAAACAGGACTTCATGTTATAGGAAAATGATCACCACACGACCTCAGTGTTTTCCCGATGAACGCGTTGAAATTTCACCAGGGAGACCGTGTTTGACGAAAGGCCGATGTCGAACCAGTCATGGTGCTGAATACATTTCGCGCAGACCACAGGGACAAAAACTGAACCGTGAAAACAGATAAATAGACGAATAATAAGCCATCTCTGTGCTGCTTCAGTTCCAGGTACTGTACTGTTCTTCGCTGACTAATTTTATATTGTTTGTTATTCCAGTTTGTTTCTCATGTTGTTCTTGTTCTTTTTTTTTTTTGGTGTCCAAAAGCAGCCCTGCAGGCTCTGAATGAAGACAGAAAAAAAATCGACAGAAAACTGAATCACCCAACAGGAAGCGACGCGCAGGAACAATACCCCCCATATACAATTGTAATAAATTCAAAATAGAAATACTCAGACAATCAACAATCAGACAAAGGATCTCAGAATTTGAATGAGAGCTCCATTACGAAGATTAGACCGAATCAATAGGTAGAGCGATGCAACCAGATGCACAGCCAGGCGAGATTTACGCTATCAGGAATATAAATTAAACTTTTATACGCTTCGAGTTCGTCCAACTTTCTCGGTTCTCTTCCGACGCCGATAGTGGATTTTTCTCTTTCTAGGCACTTTAGGTTTGCGTCTGCTGCTTCCATCTCTTTCTCCAGCCGTGAAAGCCCCCTGTGGGATTTTATCAAGCACAGGACTGTCACTTTTGAGCTCGACCTGGCACTCGTACGCACTTCAGAAAGCTGTGTGGAACAATCCCTGGTGCTGGCAGGACCTCAAAGAATCATACTTCCTGAACACGCACTGAGCAGTCTGGAAAGAGGCTTCGTATAGAGTTGGATGCGGAGTGTTTGTGTTGGAGTGTATGTGTGTGCGCTCGGGAGAAAAAGACAGGTACAGGAAGGCACTGAGATACGGGGAGTTTCAAGTAGCGTGACTGTGAAGAAGACGCAAAAAAGGTTGTGAGATGTGATGAGATGTGAGAGACAGAGAGAGAGAGAGAGAGAGAGAGAGAGAGAGAGAGAAGCGGCCTGTGATGAACCCTGCAGTGTGACCTGGTCCACTCTGTTGAAATCCAGACTGCTGTCCTGATTACGATCTTATGACTAGATGTGACATTTACGCTCTGACATTTCTTTAAGTCTTTTAGTTTTGGAGTAAAACGTATCCGTAGGAGTAGTTTTAATCCTAACGCACCGTTTCAAAGTCACAAACACGGTGTGCTCATCTCCACCACGGTCCTGTCACTGGTTTGGTATTGACTCTGGTCACCTGTTTCGGGGTCGTCCTTGATTAGTTTGTCTACGTGTACCTCACCGTTTCCTAGTAATGTCGCAAAGTCTTATCACACGTTTCTATTAAGTTCAAGCTTTGTTTTGCTTTTTCTTTCTTTCTTTCGTTTCTTGTTTTTTTTTCTTCTTTTTAGCCTTGTAGCCTTGCTTTACCAGGAGTTTTCATTTAAAGCACCCTGAGTTGGTTGTTTTTAGAGCCCTCTGAAGCTTTTAGGTTTTTGAAGACTTCAAAAGGTTGGAAAGGAGAGGATGGTGGTGCGGGTGTGCGGAAAAGGACTCGGTCTGAAACTGGATTGATTAATAACTGAGTAAACTGTGTTAAGGAGAGAAAACAATGTACAGTGCTTGGAAGTTTGCGAACCCTTTAGGCTTTCACGGCATTGCTACATAAATATGACAAAAAACATTGTCAGATTTTTACAAAAGTCCTAAAAGTAGATAAAAGACACCCAAGTTAGACAAATGAGACAAATATATTATACTTGATCATGTATTTATTGAGGAAAGTATTGCGTGTTGAGTGTTTAATAATCAACGCAACTCTTCTACTCCATAGAAAAGACAGCGGAACCTTGGATTGCGAGTAACTCGGTCTGCGAGTGTTTTGCAAGATGAGCAAAAAATTGTAATAAATTTTGACTTGATGAATGAGCGAGGTCTTGCGATACGAGTAGTATGCGTACGCTTCGTCTGCCGAGCCT
>JAQMCW010000011.1:15975565-15985866 GCA_030068335.1 Chrysichthys cranchii
ATTCCTTTCCTTCGCTTTTGAATTGTACAATCACTCTGTTGACTGGAACAAGAGGAATCCCAAGGTTTTGTGCAATCTGGCTAAATCCACCCTCAGACTGACCCCAAATATGCCCCTCTTTTACTATAAACAATTAATATACTGTAATCTGAAATGAAAATAATAACATATTATGAGTTTGAAGCACCAGGTGGTGTTTGCATAGATCAAACAGAATGAGGGGTGTATTATATTTGAGATGTCCGTGTACATATACACTTTTTGGAAAATTTTAGCCTACCCTGGCCATACATGGTACCTCTCTTGACCTTGATTTTTGTCATGAAAAAGGAAAAAAAAAAAAAAACCAACCCACCTTATAATTTAAATTCTTTTAATATCGCCCAGGAACACTCCAGGGTTGAAACTCTAAGTATTTCAATTAGTGCCCTATAAAAGCCTCAAACCCCCAACCATCTGCTCAGCAACCCAGCATCATAACCACTGAGCCACCACTGCGCTTGGAAACCTTATAAAGAAACCTTATATAATATATTTTCATATGCCGCAGTATTAACTCCACACTATATCTTTCACCGAACTCAACGCTGACAATGATTTATGATATTACATCGATACCGGTCCATTTCATGAACCGTAACAGTCATTACATTTGGGTAAAGATCTTCGAATCCGAACCTTTAAAAAAGACGATCTTATGGTCTCCGGGTCTCTCATACACAGCGTCGATGCTATCCAGGTTAGCGGGCAGACCTCTCCAAAAGCGATGGATCTGAGTCGGCCTCAGCGACACCAGGTGTTTATCCCGAGTCAGGCGCCAAAAATACTTCCCTGGAAAAGAGCACATGGATCAAGCCCATTATTCCATTATGCAGATTTCTGAGTGGATAAAGGTTTGCATTTACGTGTTTATCTGTGTGTAGCTGTTTTAACGTCACCGCTTTACATTTTGGCTCAGACGCCTGAGTTCAGTGATCACATCCTTATACCACAGTGATGCTGAACGCTTGAGTCTGATTCGGAGGAAGACGCTACAGTAACAACATATATAAGGATTTGGATGGCAAACGCTCCATATAAAAGATGTTTTATTCTGCTTCTTTAGCAGATTTGGAAGGAGTCTCCTTTTTTTTTTTACATGCAACATTGGGGGGTGGAGTAACATACAGATCAACTAGTTACTGTTTACCGCTACTATGATGTAAGTGATAACGTAATGTTCCACAACACTAAATGCAACAATAAATAGATAATACAGGACAATGTATCGTCATTCTCTAGTACAGAACCCCCCCCCGCAACATTTTAACGCCGCCATAATACCCCCCCCCCGCGTTGTGCCATCGGATTTTTCAAATGCAAAAAAATGTGCATGTACATTTGAACGCGTCCCCCCCCCCACCCCCGTTTTCAGTAACGAGTAATCTAACTAATTAATGTTTTTATCGGTACAACACCGCTCCTGTTATTGAACATAATATGCGATGCGTTACTTTATTGAAGCGGTTTTCATCTGACACGGTCTCTCAGTCAGGAAATGTAATTTCTTTTACTTTGTTTTAGTGGGGGACATACGACGGAGTATTAGGGCTACACATGAAGGAAAAAATGTTTTTTGCCATGATGAGATTAAAGTCGACATGTCGACATTAAACTCGAAATGTCGAGAATAAAGTTGAACTCAGACTGATTGACTGGCCGACGACTCGACATGCCTCGTGTAGATGATTTGGTCAAATTGGACTTCAGAATCGGGTTTAGCGATAAAGAAATCCTCGCCGTTTTGGCGCAGAACCACAGTGTGATCATTAGTGTAAGGACACTGAAAAAGTCGTGCCGAAAACTTCGTTTGTTCAGGAGAAATCAGACAAACTTGCAAGAAGTGGACACATTCTTATAAACTGAAATTGCTGGAAATGGGCAGACGCAAGGATATCGATGGTTACACCTGCGCGCCATACAGAGAGGTTATGTTGGATCACAAAATACAATAAGACACCTGGTCAAGCTGCTCGATCCTGCAGGTGACGAGTGAAGGCGTGCGCGGCGTCTGAGGCGCAGGCAACATCGCAGCAAGGGTCCCAGTGCACTCTGGCATACGGCATACCTTCACATCATGTGTGCGTCTCACACTGCACCTGTGGAGCGGTGTCTCCCTCTCCGAACTAGTTTTGAATGTCGAGATTAAAGTCGACATTTGATTTCAACTTTATTCTCAACATTTCGAGTTTAACGTCGACATGTCGACCTTAATCTCGTCACGGCAAATTTTTTTTTTCTTCATGTGTGGCCCTAATACTCCGTCCTAGGGACAGGTGATGATGATTGGTCGAATAAAATTAAATAGCCAACCAGAGTAGATGTTGGCATACGTACGACATACGTAGGCTATATATGTGCCTGTCAGTCATTAAACACATTTAACATACACTTTCACTATGAATAACCGAACATACTTTTGAATTTACAGGGGGGCAGGAACGCAAAAAGTAACGCAATAGTTACTTTTCCTAGTCATTAGTTACTTTTGTCATGCCGTAACGGAGTTACTAACTCAGTTACTTTTTGCAAGAAGTAACTAGTAACTTGAACTAATTACTTTTTAAAAGTAACTTGCCCAACACTGGTGCTGTTATATTCAGGGGTGGCTCTAGGCTCATGGCGGCCTTGGGCAGAGAATCAGTGGCCCCTTCACCCGCCAATGTCAACATGGTATCTTATGCACGGTGGACGGCCACGCCCAGTTGCACTAGCGTCGCTTCTATATGCGCGCGTCCGTAACTTGAAAACCAAGTGGCGGCCCAAGATATTTTCATTACGGCAGAACGTTATAATATTACATATTAGCCTACTACTACCTTACTGCTCCGACTCTAGCGACATCCGAAAATACAGCGTACTAATGTTTTTCAGCCACAAGACCACCCCTGTTATAGGAAAATATCCAGCTTGGTAGAGTTAAGTGTAACTCTGCTCGGCATCACACCACCCCATCACTGACCCCGCCACATCAGCATGCCCTGTTGTGTTTCATTCCTTAAATATCTCCAAAGAATCTTTCCTAATTTAGTGTCTGATCAGAAAAAGCGATGACTTTGGACGGCAGCAGTGTGTACAGCAAGAATCAACCACTTCGTTATGAGTTCATATCGATTGTGCTGTGGTCCTCCAGTCTGAGGCTTTACCTTTGAAAAAGAAGGCCTCCCCTCGGATTTGAGCCACTGCATCAAAGTGACTGGTACATCTGTCAGGGGCATCGCGTACTGGCCTGAGAGATGGCAAGAAAAAGCACAAAAAGAAAAAGAACAAATGAGGGAGGGGGAAAAAAAAAACCCCACCAAAGGCGCTGCTCGCTATCAGATGACAGTGAAGAATATACAGCCTTTCTTTCTATTGATCTCTTGTACTATAAACAGAGCCTGGGTGTGTAAGTGTGTGCAACTGTGCAGTCAAGTGTGCATTCATTTCAAGCTTGCAATATTTGCCCAGACAGCGTGATTGATCCAAATGTAAAGGGAGATGTTATCACCTGCTTGCAGAAAAAGGGTTTTGCATGCATTACCCCTCGGCTCATGCCTCGTCGTGTTTGGTTTCCTAATGACGCAAAGATTACGGCTTTCTTTCCTGAGATAGCGCTCACGGTGCACCTTATTAACCGAGATCCTCATTCACAGCATATTAAGAAAGCTCTCAGGGATGAAAATATTAAAGACCTTAGTTAGGATAAATCCGACTTTATTCACGCACCATCTGCGAAGGCGGAGGGAAGGAAAAATGAAGATATACAAGCCGGTCTCCACGGGCCGAACGTCCACTGACAGCGAGGCGAGGATTAAAGCTTGTATTTGTTTCACTCTGACAGGCGTTTGGGTTATTGTGGTCTTAAAGGAAAAGTCCACTCTGAAACACACTACTTATGGTTGTATTGAAATATTTATGACATACTTAGCGAGTCCGGTGCTAATTTCTGGCCCGGTGCTATATTTTCATTATTCCCGTGAGAAATTAACCGCTCTCTGTTGCTCTGACATCACGGCGGGAGATTGCTAGGGCCACCACGTTGGAGTTTAATAGGAGGAAGAAGAAAAAAATCAAACAATGTCAAACTTAATGGATAATATCTAACGCTTTCACGGTTAGCTCTTAAAAACAGCAATATTCTCTACATTATATTAATTCGCAATAGGAATAACTGAGACAGCAAATGCTTGACTCAAAGGCTCAGAATGCCTTGCAGCTGTACATATCCCAGGCATGATGGTGCCGGGCTTTTTGGAGAGTCTGGCATGGAGGTTAAAGCTTAAACATGAACCTGAGCTGAACTAAAGCCCCCCTGCATCACTCTCTTTAGGTAAAGGTGAAGCAAGAGCGAAAGCCCACTGGTTCTGAGATTAATAGGGGGTCAAACAACATGTGGTTAACCCTTTATTGGGCGAAGAACCATATTTGATAACTTCAACGGACATCAAGATGGCCTCCCCATGCCTCTTTGTGTGATGGGAGAAGCACATGGATTTCTCTCATCTTAAATAAACGTTCCCTTAAGTTTTACGTGCTTTTCTTATAGTTTTTATAAATACAGTTTTGTGAATTTTTTTTTTTTTTTTTTTTTTACCCTGCACTGACCATATATGGTAACTCTATTGACCTGGACTGGACGTTCAACACAAAAATGAAAAAAATTCTTGTAATAAAAGTATTTTAACCCTGGAGCACCCCGGGGTCATATTTGATCCTAACATTTATTTCACCCTTATACAGGGAGTCCTCAGGTTACCACACATTTTCGTACCTACAACAGTGATGTAACCCGAATTTTGGTGCAAGTCAAAACACACCCTAGCCTAAGTCACTTCCCGATCCTGACACAGGTGTAGAATTATCATCTAGAACATAAAAACACAACTAAGCCACAGAAAAAGCACAAGGACATAAATATACTGGACTTGTCAGGCTTGTGGGGTTTCGGTGGACACCTGTGCAGGCAGGAGACAGCTCTAGTGTCCTAAAACGGGTTTATTATAATCTAAGGCTGAAGTACATAAACAGGAGGCAAAATCAGGGTGAAAAACATAAACAGGTCAGGCGAGCGGCAAACAGACAAACAAAGGACATCCAGAAATCGGAGCCAAAAACAAGGCACAAAAGTCAGAACCGACAAACACAAACATGAGAATCGAGACTTGGCAAGAGTCACAAAAGTAAGCTAATGCTTCGCAAAGGAGCATATGAATGGGTGAGTCTTTTTATAGGCTTGGAAATTAAGCAATAAACAAAGCCGGAGCGCGCGCATGACACCGGAGAGGAAAACCCGGAAGAGCGCAGCATCCTTGCGTCGTGCGGAGCAGATCCATGACAGTACTGTACACGGCACTGTAGGAACAGAAAAACTAACATCCGATCTCCATGGCTGTTTCTCCCTTTTCTGATCTCTTTACAATGTCGAATTTCACGTCCATCATGATGGATTTCCTCTTCGTCAAAGCACTACCATCAGAAGACTCTGACTTTCGTTTAGGAGCCATGATAAGAGCCGAAAAAAGTCGCCAAACAAAGCAACACAAACGGAACACTTGCACTTTTTTTATAGTCAACTCCGCCAACTTCCTCACTCATACACTGCGTTACTGCGTATTCTTCCACCAAGCGCAAACTAGTTCGACTGTATAGTCTGTAAGTTCAACGCTAACGGCATAAACCCAAACGCTCATGTCTCAATTTTTTTAAGTTTTTATGGGAGCGAGCACCGTAAACTCGGAACGTCGTATGTCAAGACTGTGTGTATATGTATGTGTGTGAGTGTGTATGTATATATATATATATATAATATACACACACACACACATACACACACATGAGTATATGAGAAACCATAATGAGTAAGATGTTTTTCAGACTTCAGATCTACGTTTTAGCCGACTGTTGACCATTTGCTACAGCGTTACAAGAGACACCTGAAAGCTATGCATTTTTACCTTTTCAGATAAAGCAGCAGTCAGACCAAGCAACAAATAATTTAACAATTCACTGAAAGGAAAGGCATGGGTAATGTGAAACACAAAGTCAATACTGGTACTTGTTTGCGCCAACTTTATCTAAGTCGGCTTTGACACGTGGATTCATGGGATTCGTGAATGTTGTGAACCAACAAAAAAGACGTTTAGAGGAACTTTTTAATGATTAAGTAGTCTTTACGCTGGACTTTCGCTTTGCTATTGTATAACAGTTGCTTAATGCACATCTGGACACAAATGAGCACAACTGTCATATCCATATGGTCGGGTTTTCATGGTAAAATTCTGGGTTTTATTTTTTCAATCCTCTCTCTGCCTCCTAACGTTATCGTGTCTTTTTTTTTTTCATTATGTTTGATGTCATTTGTATATATCTTGGCTGACAAAGCAATGTTTAAGTTTTGAGACAGCCTCTGTGGACGAATCCTACAATTTGAGATGTATTTATGTCATGTAGGAGCATGGAAGTTGTTTCTCAACTGAAGTGCTGGCCTGTTTGCGTGAAGCACCATGCAGTAAGTAAAGGCTCGATGGAAACGCGGGGTGATTGACGTGATATTTATTTAGGCTAATCCAGAAATCACTGTCAGAATAAGAAAGCAGGTTTCAACAGACCGGGAGATGGCAGCGAACTAGGATTATCCATAATCATAAACGAAAAAAAACTGAGAGACAAAACCAGGAAACTTTAAATGAAAAAAAGACAAGGAACTGACTTGGGAACAAAGAGAACTAGCGTTTAGCTGTACAGAGACAGGTCTAGAACCAAAACAAAGGCTGTGGTTGAAACTGTATCCTACACACTGTATATTGGCCTAGCATACACTTTGTACCACACACCGCTCCCCACCCTAGGGCCCGAAAACTGTATACACATTTCAACATGAAAAATATCTGTGCAAAAGCTGTATTACTGTATACACGTCTCTACACGTCTCTCCACACTCACGACACTCACGTCGCTACACGCTGGTACCAGAATTTTGGATTTTAAAAATAGACATAGATAACCACTGATGAAGAGCCAATCAGCACCCAGGATACAGAGCACAGTGCTCTGGTTGGTCGCCTCCCATCCATCAGCCAATAGTGCGCCGTGTACAATCTCATGTGGGTAAACTAGCTCAAGCGGTAGTGGCGTACACTGCGTTTTCATTGTGTATTCATCCGCTGATGAAATACATACTGTATTTTATTTCGATTTAATATTCTTTTAATATGTTTGAATTAACATTTTTATATTTTTTATATCGCATATAAAAACCGCGATACAGTGAAGCCGCGATAGGTGAATCACGATATGGCGAGGGACGACTGTACAGTAATCCCTCGCCATATTGCAATTCAAATTTCGTGCCTTCACTACAGTTATTGGTCTAATTATATGTCGCGGCTTTTCTGCTGGTTCGTGGGCTTCTGCGGGCAATGGGTATTTTATTTCTGGTAGAGGGCATGCTTCCTCATTTGATTTTCCCGGTTCGCCCAGTTGATTTCATACACGGGATGCTATTAGCCGATTGCTAAGAAGCTACCCAATCAGAGCGCGCGGCTAATTACAGTATTATACAGGTCCTGGGTGCTGATTGACTAAGCGAAGAGCATCATTCCGCTTTGTGTTAGCCAGCATCTCGCGTCTTGCTCATTCAGCATCAGCGTGTTTCGATGTGAACAGTAAACTTTTGTGCTTATCTTTGTGCTTTTTGTGGGTAGTAAAGCCCTTCGTTATGTCCCAAAAGCGATTCTGCTTCTTGCTAGGCCGTGCCCAAGCGCCAACGGAAGATGCTAACGATCGCTGAAAAGGTAAAACTTTTGGATAGGTTAAATGAAGGGACCAGCTACTCCGTGTAGTTCCTGTAGTGTAGTACTTGTATACTGTGTTTACTGTTCATACAGTCCATAATTTCAATGAACCTTACCCAATATCTAAGAGAATATAAAGGGTTTATGCTGTATAACTGTGCAGGTAATGAATATAAGAGTGTGGGAGGATTTATAAAGGCTTAAAATATCTTAAAATAACCATATAATTACATGGTTGCTACTTCGCAGATTTTCACTTTTCGCGGCGGGTCCTGGAACCTAATTCCCGCGATAAACGAGGGATCACTGTAATAGTACATCCATGCCATCACATGTAACCTGGATATTGCTAATAGCGAATGCTAGCTAGCGACCTCTAAAGTACCAAGCATGTCATTGAGATATATTAGTGAGATGGCTATCTGGCATTTGCTATTGGTTGGGCTATTCTGTTTATAAAAAAAAAAAGGAAACTTGAAAATACACTAAAATATTTATTTATTACTTGTTTTACGTTTATATTCGGAACTGGAGTCAAAGCCACCTCCGCTGTCCAGCACGCTTTTGAAAATTTCAGGAAGCTGGAAATCACCATGTTGCATCATGGGAAGCAGTAGCCAACAAAGTGAGTGCGGGTTGTATACTTGAAATGTTCACCAGAATGGTATTTCATGCAGGTACCTGTTGTGTACTGAAACATTTTTATTTTTCATGTACTGCATGGTACTGACCACTTTTCCGTTAAGGTCAGTAAAAGCAGAGTCTCGGTGCGAAATATCAACAAAAGCAACAAAAATGTGGGACAACGAACTTGTGCAAACGGCACACGGCGTGGTGCAGTGTAATACAGTATACCGTCAGGCTCAAACAGGGTTTGGATGCAAGCGCGGGATTTTAGAGGACGAATCCGACAAATCTGAAAAGGCAAACCAAAAATCAAAGTTGATAAACAAACGGCAGATCTGAATAGGCTAGACAGAACTCAATAAACAAAACACACAGGGTCAACACTGGAAAGGCGTCTATGCAAACAACGTAGTCAATGACGCCACCAGTGGAATGCTAGGAGCGAGACTTCATGTAGGTTCATTCAATGTCTGAGCTATTTCTGGGAAGTGTGCTAATTGGGAACAGGTGGCAGTGACTGAAAGTCTGGAGAACTAGAACGAGGTAGCGGATCACGTGACTTCTCGTTCATTGTATGTGGAGCATGGAGTAGACGTGACATATATAGCTTCTGGTTTCCATTTTCTTACCTAAGAACCTCATAGGTCAGATTACTTCCTATTTTTTTTTCTTTAAATGAAAATTGCAAAGACCATGACACCCAGAGACAACATTCCAACTTATTTAGATCATAATATCGGCTAAATCAGTGGAAAATAAAACATAGATTATATAAAAGCTTCATGAGTGCAATGGTAGTGGAGACTAATTAGGAGTCGAGGGGTTAAAATATATCATTTGTTATAGTCTACCCATAATTATAGGTTCTTCATCCTTTTTTTCTTCCATATAAAGACAACACCGAGTGCATCAAACCTCACATCATGTTTTTTTTAACGATCCTCTCGTTAAGCCTCCAGCAGTACTTCATAAAAGATTTACATAGTGTTTATGAGTGTGTTATGAAGACCCAGTGTAAAAGGGTTGCCATCTGATATGAGATGTTTTTTTTGTTTTGTTTTTCATCGCAATCATCAGATTCAAATAATTATATGATTGGTATTAACTTCATGAATTTTGTTTAATTTGGATTATTTTGATATACTGTTGCGTGCAGAATTTTACACCCAGCCGTCACGGGCATGAAAGTCACGGCAACATCGGGCTTTCAGTGATTTCTTTGAAGTGTTCTTTTTCTGGGGCAGAATGATTGTACAACATACATCTTTAATGGAAGAAAACAAGAATTTGGTGCACAAGTTCTAATTTAGCTTGGGCTTTCTGAAATCAATACAGAGTCAAAATTACACATACAGGGCCAGAAGTCTACATTATTATACATTATACACCCAATTGGATTATTAATTCAGTGGTCCCGAAAGCTCCAAGACGTCTTTTGGCTTGCCAAGACCTCTCGACTTCCTGTTAGCGATCATGACTGATTGCAACTGGTAGCTTCTCTCTGCACAACATAAAAAGGGTTTGCTTGACAAGTACAAGTTATTGGGAGATACAACATCTATGCCAGGGTTTGGAAGAAGACCTAAACAGTCACCTTCAGCTGAGTGGTAATTAGTTTGGCTGGTCAGAACAACCCAAGAACCATCAAGGCACAGATCTGCGATGAACTGGAAACTGCTAGGTTACTGTCTACAGCAGGGGGTCTCCAACCTTTTTGGCACTGAGAGCTACTTTTAGAAAATAAAAGTTGCCGCGAGCCCCCCCCCGGCTCGCAAGATTGCAATGCCGTCCCCGACAAAATAAAGGGCACTGCTGGAAAGAGCTTGAAAAGTGCTTTAAAATAAGACCAAATTGATGTTC
>JAQMCW010000011.1:15985966-16001973 GCA_030068335.1 Chrysichthys cranchii
TGAAGACTCTGACTTTCGTTTAGGAGCCACGATAAGAGCCAAAAAGTCGCCAAACAAAGCAACACAAACAGAACACTTGCGTTTGTTTTTCCAGTCAGCTTCGCCAACTTCCTTACTCATTACTCCATGTTAGTCCGTAAGTATGACACTAACGGCATAAACCAAAATACTCATGTATCAAGTTTTTATGGGAGGGAGTGATGTAAACTCGAAACGTCGTATGTCGAGACTGCTGTAACCCGAGGACCTCCTGTATTCAAAATACTTGGTTGGTGGACATTAGGGGACATTCCAGGAGGTCTCATGAGGACCATTTCATAACATGTAGTAGGAAAGGGTTAATTTAAAAAAAAAAAAAAAAACCTCCTGTTTTTGCGTTCACTGAGTCTGTATCATCATTTGAGCCAATGGAGATATTTTCATATGATGATTAGGTGGTCTGGGTCTTCCAGGGTTAATATTCTCCAATAACACTCTAGGCTGGAAATTTTGAATTTCCAACTATTTCAATTTGTGCCTTATAGCGGGTTAATGTCCAAAATGGTTAACCAAAATCAACCTCACTGCATTTCATCACCAAGTAAATCTTGTGAAATTCTCATATCGCATCTTAAAATGAACACCTTGTTCAGGGTGGATTTTTTCCTTTAACGTCAAGGCCTGTGAATGTGCGTGTGTGTAAATCTGGGGGTGTACTTACGGCACTGTGGATTTGTTTTCTGGCAGGTCCATTAGAACAGGTGGATCGTCGGTATGAGACACGCCATCTGGACGAGCCGTGTGTGAGACTGAGTCCCGTACACCTGAGGAAAAGTCCCAAGTCAGAGAGAAACCACGAAACTGATGTCCCTGAACATTTTCCACACTCTGTGTACTGGCTGTCCTGTTTAGCTCGTCGCACTCCTTATATGGTTGACGCTTCCTGTTCGCGTTTCCGTTGCCATGACAGTTAATTAGTCCCATTTGCTGCTTTGGTGGGCTGTACTCGGAATGCAGTAATTCGGAAATTGCAACAAAGTTACCTGTGCAGGGTGGAGTCTGAATAAAATAGGGGCGTGTCTCAGTTACTTGCAAACTTGTGGCGTAGAAAAATACTTAAAATGCATGATAATAATAATAATAATAATAATAATAATAATAATAATAATAATACTCTGAATGAAGTGTTATTTTATAAGCTGTAGATTAATGAGGATGGAAGTGATGTTAAATTAAATCATATTTGCAGTAATTAATGTGATACAGTAATTAGGACTATGTGTGCAGCAAGATACTTGACTCCTTGAATTTTTCATTAAAAAATTAGATAAATTCTTCTTTTTTTAAATTGTATCTTGATTTTGTATCTACCCTATTATATTTGATCGCAACAAAAAAAAAAGAAAAATAGGCATCTCCCTCTTTCCCTTTCCTTCTTCATCCACGTTTTCCCTTTTTTCAGGTTTACAATGCCTTGTCCTTGTGTCCTTGTGTTTATAAGCAGTGGTCTAGATGCTATTGAAAAACTTTTAAAAAGACCTGGCAACCTTGGAGGCATGACCGACATGCAGAAGTGAGTCACATAACCTAAGTCTACATCCACATTAATACGTTTTACTTCTAAAAACGGCGTTTTTAAATTACAAACGATCTCTATCGAGTTGAGCGTTTTTTAGCTCTGTATCAGAAATGATCTCCGTCCTCCCCAGAGTGCTTGAAAACGCATAATACCTGACCATTCGCGTACACTGGGCATGCGTGTGCAGGTACAAACAGGAAGTGGGTTGTCTACTCTGCAGCTGATCACCTAGATGCTGATTGCTAAAAAATAATAGCTTGTCTCCTGCGCATGCAGAATTTACCTACACAACAGTTGCTAGCAAAGACAACTCATCGCAACATCATGTTGATCGTTGTTTATCTAACAGGAACACACTTCAAAACTTAAAACATCAGGAGAAAAAAAATACTACTACTGATAATAGTCTGGACGCAGAGTTCAGTGTCTATGATCAAATATAAACTGTAAATTAAATTAGCATTCAAGATCAAGTAGGTGTTCAAGAGAAATGCCAGGAATTGCTGCATTCACCACTGCTAGTCGATGACATTGTTTGTGTTCTTTCAGAATAGGGTCACGTGATTGAAGTGTGATTAATCAGGGAAGGACACGTCATAACTGCTAAGACTCCATCAGGAAGTGAACGCCCTCGTCGTGCGTCACTGTTTCCGAAACTCTACGTTTCTGGCTGCCCACACTGAAATGTTTACAATCTAAAATCGGGCCAGCGGTGTGTCCAAAACGGTTCGAAAACTCCGGAGTATTATGGATACCAGACATGAATGTAGCAAATGCGATGGGTTTTGAAACTAAAATGCATTAGTGTGGACATAAATGTATAACCTAAATGTTGCACATACATAGAGAAAGTCTTAATACCAATATCCTTCTCCATGTATATTATGATGAAACCTACGATCAACAAAGTTCCCGACCCTGAATCCTCTGTATGCACTATATATTTCTTGCAATACTGCGATGTATTGGAGCTTTTGTTGATCTCAATCCCTAATCTTTAACTTTCCCTAGTGTTTATCAGCCTATCTGTTCTTTTTCAAGTATAGACTCTGTTTTTGTCTGCCAGTGCTTTGACCCTAGCCATGAACTTTTCATACGCTTATTGGATTTCTCCGAATAAACACGTCAGTCTTCTCTTGACACGGAATTTGGGCAGACTTGAAAACACCACTTCAGCTCCTCGTTTAGAACAGAAGTGGAAAACACGCGGCGGGAGGACAGCGCATTTGATTTAGCCATTCTGCACGCTTCAGGAGCGTGTAATTAGGCCGCATCGAAATGCTGGATTCTCTAATACCAAACGATTATCAGGAGGGACTGGGTGGCATTATGTAAATGAAATTAGGCTAACTGATCGCCACTACATCGCATTAATTGCTGGCCATATCAGCATTTGCGGTGAGGCACTTCCTTAATCAGCGTGAGTAATGCACGCGGACTGTTGCTTAAACACGAACGTTTATCTGTCACATTCAATTATTTGCTGAAACATGGAGGCTCTGCCATCGCAGGGGTTAATGGCTTAACCCGAGTTCACCAGAGGTCTCACGATCTCGCAGCTCATCATCCGCTCATCCAGGCATAATGTTTTTCGCTCTCTCCATCCCTCTATCTGTCTCCCTCCTTTCCCTCCCTCTGCTCTCCATGTCTGGCGAAGGCCGGGCGCACAGCGGCATGCTGAGTTGTGATAAGTTCGGTCCGAGCCTCTGAGACGGCCCATTAAATCCCGGAGTTCTCCATCTGTCACAGCACCGGCATGTAATTACATCAATAATCCCCTAATATAAGAAGAAGAAAAAAAAAACCCCGTTCTTCGGTCTGCATCGCTATTCTCAGCCGTGCGTCTCAGGTCCACAGGTTCAAACTCCCCCTCCTTTAACCCAGACATGGACCTGGTGTTGTTCTGAGGACCAAGAACCATTTTTTCAGGAAGTGGTCCATGTTTGGATTATGGAATTTCATAATGTATGGTGTTTTACTTGTGGTTTTCGAGTAGATATTTTACCACCTGTATCGTAAAATACAAACGTATTGTTGACAGTGGTCATGAGAGATGTGTACCTGTATTGCTTTTACCTGTTTCTTCTAAGGAAAGGGTGGGATTGATGGTGTACAGGTTTTTATGTTGTTGTTGTTTGCTGCAATTGCCAAGAAAGCGGATGCTTCCTCCTTCCTTCCTGATGTGTCTTTAATGGTGATTACATAAACAATTTGAGTTGCTGTAAAATGGATTCTGGACATTTTCCCTCCTTGTCAGAAGACCTTGCACTCACCAGAATACCAACACGATCTCTAATATTTACTTCCTGCTTCCAGCCTGGATTTATATACATAAATATACTCATTGCGAAGTCTTGCCATTCCCTCCATTTCTGTAAGTGAGACTTATTTATGTCGATTTTCTTCCCTTATTTAGTATTCATGCCTTGCATTTGCATGGATTCGTCTCAGGATTACCCTTCGGATTGGTTCTTTATTCCCGATCATATCTTCATCAGTGTCAGTGTGGGATTTTTCCACGTTCTCCCCACGTCCACATGGCTTTCCTTCGGGTTCTCGGTTTTCTCCGACGTCCCCAAAGGACACCACCAGAAAAATTCAGATTCCTCCTGGCCTTACACTCCACCTCCGTCACCAGTACAGGTGCAGGTGGTGGATGCTATCAGATGTGCCTGCTAAAAGGCTACCCGGGGTCTCCCACGATACCCACCGATTACTGCGAACACAGTTGTCCCTCGCCATATCGCGGTTTCACTGTATCGTTAATTCAAACATATTAAAAGAATATTAAATCGAAATAAAATACAATATGCATTTCATCAGCGGATGAATACACAATGAAAACGCAGTGTACGCCACTACCGCTGGAGCTAGTTCTGTATCCTGGGCGCTGATTGGTTCGGTGACCGTAGCATCAGTCTGTTCGCTCTCCTGCGCTATGGCCATGCGTCTCGCCTCGTCCACTTCACATCTGGAACGTAACCCCTGTGATATATGATGGATGACTGTACTTATGGAGGACAAAAAGGGCAAAGGTATATACCAAAACAACGGCCCGTGTCTATTCAGAAATTTATTATAACATCTATTTGTCTGTCAGCCATGGTAGTGTCCTTTCACCTCCTGTAATGACTCCTTTGTGTCTCATCAGTTACACTGGGCTGGAATCTGAGATTCACGCAATGGTGCGCACCTGTTTCAGAAGGTTTACTGTACATTTTTGAGAATTCTGTCTTTGGTTTCAACCACTTGCGGGAAGAAAGGAAAAATGGAAAGCGTCAGAAGAGTGAAGAAACCGAATGCAGAAAGGAGCTAAAGAAGCCTGAAACCTAGAGAAAAAAATACAAGAATGGGTTTAGCACTACTTGGGTTCCTAGTAGTTCTCGCCGTTTTTGGAAGAACTTAATGATTTTCAAAGGAAATCGTTTTTTTTTTTTAATTATTATTATTAAGTTGTAATAAAAGTTAGAATCGTGAATAGGTATTACTGGATTGTATCAATACTGGTAATACTGTAAAAACTGTATTGTCTTTATAAAATGTGTTACCAAGACATTTGCATAGAACCTAGGCCCTTTGGCCAATGGAAAAACAATTCTTCTGGTGCCAAAATTCCCGTGTCAATGAAGGAAAGAGAAATTCAGCAGGGCGTAGGAGCAAGTGAGTTAAAATTTAGAAGGCGAACGATGCACCGTATGAGTCAGAAAGCGAGAAGGGAAGCTGAGAGCTGCACAGTCAAGACACTCGAGACAAGCGAGTGTTTATTCTTACCGTAAAGCTGCCAGACCCGGACCTTGTCTTCATACGGGAGATCGTACTTCAGCGGGTCTCCCACCGGCCCCTGATAATATGGACGCATGATGGACTCTATGGCTGACGTATGTGCGAGTCCTATGGCGTGGCCAAACTCGTGGACTGCCACAGCAAACAGGTCCATTCCATGAGAATCTGCAGACACAGAACAATCACCCTGGTTCAGGATCCAGACGTTTCAGTCGGCTGCACTGTAAAATGGAGCCTCCCCGAAGAACGGAGGATCATAATTCAGGACCCAGAGTTGCATAAGAGTCTAAATTGGAATGCGGTGTGCTCAAATTTGATGCGGGACACTGCCACGCTCTTACCTTATTCACTTTCTCAACGTTCTTTATGCTCAAATTAATCTCTTTCGTCAGACGGTTTTGTGAAAGGTTCAATCAGGAAAAGGCTTTGTAGAAAATAACCCTAGATGTAGCAATACTATCATTGTGCCAGGGAACTGTCAGGCAAATGTGAGAGCAGAGGGGATAAAAGAGTGAATGGAGCTGGGGGCATGTTTTATTACATTTTTGATTTGAATCAGGATATGTAGAGATAAATACAAATAGATTAATTGGAATGACCAGATAATGTGTGTTAGGTAAACACGTACAACTACAAATACGAGTAGGAGATCCACTCACTCACTTGATCGCGGGGGGAAGCTGGAGCCAATCCTAGCTGACTTCGGGTGAGAGGCAGGTCACCAATCCACCGCAGGGCGACACACAGAGACAGACAACCATTCACACTCACATTCACACCTATGGGCAATTTAGAGTCGCCGATTAGCCTAATCCCCTCTGTGCATGTCTTTGGACCGTGGGAGGAAACCGGAGTACCCGGAGGAAACCTACACAGACACGGGGAGAACATGCAAACTCCACACAGAAAGGTGCCCAGGTCGATCTCAGGGATCGAACCTAGGACCTTCTTGCTGTGAGGCGACAGTGCTAACCATCACACCACCATGCCGCCCTCTAGGAGCGCCTTCTTTTTTCATCTGAGTATGAGTGTACGGTCAGATATGAAGCTTGCATAAGGGGTAAGGAAGCTGTCAGAATAGTCGTGTGTGAACGGCAAAGACGCATGCATATTAGTCCATAGTTGTGCATATATGAATCATTTGTAAACTCCCGAATGACTCGAATCACACATAAAACGTGTTATTTGAGCATATTTTATCGGTCAGAATACGATTCAAAAAGGTACAACGTCAAGAAAGTACAAAGACGAAATGTAATTTTACGATTGTGGTTTCTTCATTATGGATACATATTTACATCCGTGGCTCTACTGTCAAAAATACGGCAGGGGTCACGGGCGTAATGCTTCGAACAGAAGATACGTCGAGTCCACAGACCGCGGGTTAGTCACCCTAGTTTCACCGACAACAACAAATTCACAGGGAAACTTCAGTGTCAGCATTATAATACTTCGCAAAATGTAGTATTTGAACGACGTATAAACGGTTTGACTTTACCCGATTCCGCACCGCGTCTGTCACAGTTGGTTCGTCAGCCATCTTGCCGCTATGAGAGTTACATTGGAAGGGATCGCAACGCACCTGAATGCATGTGCTGTCCGTGGATACTATGTATCTTCTGCTTGATACGTAAGGCCTGCGACCCCGTGGCGTATTTTTGACAGTAGAGTCACGGATGTAAATTCGTATTCATAATGCACAAACCACATGTAAAATTGCATTTCTTGTGGGAAATTTCTTGATCTTGTAACTTTTTCAATCGTGTTCTGGCAGATAAAATACGCACAACATGTTTTACGTGTGATTTGACTCATTCAGGAGTTGACCAATGTTTCATTTATGCTGTCATGGATTCGCGTCCCCGGAGATCTCTGTAGTATTGTGCGCTGCGGGAGATAATCCTGGTTAGAAGGACAATTCCCCGGAGGCGAACGCAGTCAGGTGGACGACCTGGTCAGCCGCAGCTGATTGGGGCTCATGGGTCAGGAAACTATTTAAGGATTCCTCGTGCTCTTAGGAGCGTGGGTCATTGCTTTAATTTACTAACGAACCGAACGCTCTAAGACGGTAATTCCACGTGTCTGTACGCGTCCAGTTTTAGTCGCGTTTACGCAGAAGATCTTTTGTGTTTCGTTATGCTTCTCAGCTTCATTAAAGGACCATCGACTTAACAGACTAATACGCGGTAATGAGTTTTAAACACAGAAAAAACATCAAAGTTTGAAAAATCCTTAATTATACAAAAACTTACTATAAACAACCAAGAAAACGAACCTTGCATGAGTCGACTACTGGCGTTAAGGAAGTGAGGAGGAAGATGGGCGGGGCGGAGGTTACTGTACAGCCAATGAACACACGTCTGACCGAGACCGATTAAAGGGACACGTGCGTCTTTGTAAGGTACGCAATACGCAAACAGAAAACGGGAAAACATTGTCGCGTACGAAGCAGAATGGGGAAATGGCTGGGGCTGTGTTTGTTCGGCACCCGATTATGTGGTCGTGACCAGATGCAAAACTTTCGTGAATTTTTTGGCCGGGATCCGATTTGTTTGTGTTCGGAAGCGTTCGTAACCAGAGGTTCCACAGTATCTGTTTCATTCCTGTTCCGAGTTTATGTCAGTAAAAACTGCTATGGGTTATACTTCTGACTCCTTCCTGCGCATGTGCCCTCCTCCACACTCCATTCATGACACATGCACAACTATAGACTAATCTGTACACATCTTTACTTTACACACACGACTATTCTGATAGCTTCCTCACCCCATACTTGCGGGACAAAGGCAAAGGCACAAAGGCACGGTGCATTTACAGCATGGATTCATTCATCCTTGGCAACTGTGCGGTCAGGATCACGGTGGTTAAAATTAGGCTACTGGGGTCTGTTTATATTTTTGGAAACTAAATTTGGTGGCAAAGACCGTGGGCGGGTACGATTGAAAATAGTAACTGTGCAAGTTAGATTTAAAAACGGTTGATGTAGCTGGGATGGAGAAACTGTCAGAAGCCGGATTTCACGCTCCACGTTCTCAGTGGTGGCATTTCCCCACTTCTATCTTCCCCTACCGAATACCGATACAGATATGAATATACAGAGCTCTAAACTTTACAGATATATGTGCTAGAAGAAATGCTTTGATTCACTGGAAAAGACTTCGCTATAAATGTGCACATCACAGCCGTCTTTCAGAAACCCCTGTTGTTTGCGTTTTGTATAAGCTCCAGGCGCGCCGAAGATTCCTCGGCACAAAAGACCGAAACTTTTTTTTTTTTTATTGGAGCTCTGGAAGTCACCTGGATGACTTACGGGCACAATGCAGGCTCTAATCTACAGGCAGACACGCTCCAAAATTCAAACGCGTATCTGAAGGAGTGCACTGACGCTGGAGTTTTGATATAATGACGCTGCTGCATCTATTTGTGCGTGTCAGAGGCCCATGGAGCTTCTCACTGATCGCTTGGCAGCCGTAACACATTCTTTGGGAAGAATCTCTGTGGAAGGAGATGAACAACATGCCAGATGAAGGTGTCTCTGCTGGCACAGATAGTGTCGTGTATAACAGATGATGATTAGGAACGAACAGCGTGAGTCGCTCCACAGTTGTGGAGTTCTGAACATTAAGGTTTCCTACGGGGGCCCCTGAGGTGACATGGGGGATGTTCTTTCAAGGTGTGGACATGAGTTAATATTTATGCTCACACTAGCAAGCAACAAGTTGCTTGAGCGGCCTGTGTTCTGCTTGCTTGCTTGCTTGCTTTATTTATTTATTTATTTATTCATTCATTCATTTAGGGGTTGTGGCCACAAATCAGATATTGGTCCGTCGCATCTAATTGCACAGAAAACGAACACATGCCTGTTGCTCGCTAGCAGGAACGTAGGACTAGGCTCTTATGGCAAGGATGACCGAATTCTCCATTTTCTCTATTGATTTTTAGTTATTTTAAAATATAATCATTTCTATGAGTTAAGTGCTTCGCAGCAGTGAAACAGATCTTGAGAAATGCAGCCTTGATATATATTAATCCATATCCGTACGTTATTAAAAAAAAAATAACCGCCTCGGCACCTCTTCGCCTCTTAAGATTCTGTCGCTATATTGCCTTTCTTTCATAAAACGTTGTTCCTCTTATAGAAGTTTGATTACTTTACCTTTCCCTCCTCTTTAAAAATCAAAAAGGATCACATCCATTTTAAAGGTGGTCAGAAAAGTACCCGATGCCCGAGCAGCAGGGACTGACAGCCATGTAATATGAGTGAAAATGGATGAGTGTAATTTCTCCAACCCACTCTCTGGCTCAATGTGCCTCACGCACATTCGCACACAGCCGTGTGCGCGCAAACGAGAGGCTGATGCCAAATTGCAAAAGTCATCAAAAACGCACCTGCTTAATGAGGCTTTTCTTTGGGCCGCAATCATCAGTCCGCATTAGCAAGCAACCAGAGAGATAATTAATAAAAGCTATTTGCATGCTGTCAAAAACAGTGCGGCAGCCCCGCTACTCCGTGTAACTGACCCGCAGGAGAGCGTCAATCCCGCGCCATAGGGCTCTCCAGCTGCCACTCAATCGATGAGGAGCCACCTACCAGCTTAAATGGAGCGTTTAACATTAGGCACTTCTGCTTGAGCTCCGTTTCACTTCTGAAGTAATTATGCACATTAGCAGATGGTCCTCAATGGGGGAAAAGATCTTACGTCCTGCCAAGAACAATACGCCTAAAAGATGTTCTACGAATGGCGCAGGAAGCGGAGAAGCGCTTAGAGAAAAAAACGACGAGTTTCAACGAAGGCGGCATGATGGCACATGAAGTGGTTTCGCTGCCTCGGAGGTCTAGGGTTCCTAGCTCGATCCTGAGTTTCGCACGTTCTAGCCATGTCCGCGTGGGTTTCCTTTGGGTTCTCAGGTCTCCTTGTACCTCTGACAAACATACCAATAGGTGGGCTGGGTAAATTGGGTAAATTGCCCTAAAGATACGTGCGTTTAGTGGTGCAATGGACAAGCGTCCCATCCAGGGTGTACTCATGGCCAGTGAGTCCTCCGTGTCTTGGATTTTTATCATTAGCGTCATTCCTGTCTTTGTATTCTCAAAGGGGAATCCTCTGGTATCGAGTCCTATATAGAACTTTGAAGGTTTCCTCCAATAGGCAAGCGAACATCACTTAAGGATCGATCCCTGCTAAGAATATCAAGTTAGAAGAATGCTCTCTGAACATTGCACTTCTAGGAGCTTTCGGTTCTGAGAATGTTCAATAACGAGGAAAACACTGTATGCACAACTTTGTAATCAGAGTACAGATACTCCCCTAGTTACAATGGTCTGACTTGCAATTTTTAGAAGTTATGCTGACGATTGCACTACTGTGTAGGCTAGGCTAAGATAGGCTAAGCACTGGTTCGACATACGACATTTTCCACTCACGACGGGGATATCGGAACGCATCTCCATCGTAACCTGAGGACTACCTATATGTATACTCTAAAACAGGCCATTCTTAAGACTGATGTGTTTTTTTTTAATATCTAAGAAGCCTTATTTTGGGAAATGTCCTCTCTCTCCTTCTAAGAACCTGTCAAATACTTCCTGGCTATTCGAGTCACAGTGGAAGTAAAACAAACCTTTGGCACCATCCAAAGGAATCAGTGAAAGATTTATACTTCCCAAATGATTATCCCAGGTCTTAGTCTTGCTTCGAGGGCTAATCGTACCTGAGTGCTATAGATTTGTACCAGAGAGCTGCTGCTGTAATCAAAAACACCATTCGTAGGTGTTGTTATTCACAATACTTCCATGTCAAACACCCTTTCTTGATAGGAATGAACATATAATGCGTCGACGTATAATAAACATACAAGCAAACCAAGAAGTAGCACGAGTAGGAGGTTTTTGCCTTCATGCGGGTGTGAAAAAGACAACTTTCATGAACATGAATCTTGATCGTAGTAACTGCCTGATCAGGATCTTGATGGTTTAAACTTGGCTACTGCTTTTGTTCAGACTTTGAGAAAGAACTCAACCTAAATTTGTTCGAAAATACAGTACTGCAAGCAAAGGCATGGATAAATCGGGATTTAAACACATCCCTGTACACATGTAGAAACAGAATCCTGGACATCATTAAACACCAATGATGATCTCGAAGGATGTAGCTGATGGTGAGGAACTCTCAGAGACACTGAGAAAGAAAGAAAGAAAGAAAGAAAGAAAGAAAGAAAGAAAGAAAGAAAGAAAACCCTTCCAAGATTATATAGTTTAAGCCAAAACAAAATAATATCATACTTTTTACTTAATTTAACTTAGTCAACCTGCTCTACACACCACGTCATACACAGCAAAAAACCCAAAGTTTGTTCCCTGGCTCAAAGTAGCTATGAGAAACCTAACTTGTTTATTTAACTCAATTGATGTATGTCATCTCCACACGATGACATTGCAAACACTCCGTGTCTTCGGAGAGGTGAATTAGAGACCAGAGGAGCTATTTTGGAGGCCCTTAACTGTATTTAGTACATTACCAGAGAGAGCGCATTTATAATGTATTTTCGGAAAATACATTTCAGGTATCTGGAGAGTGAATATGTTGAGCCTCAAATGAGGCTTGACATCACTGTGGACACAGAAAGCATGACGGAGAATTCTGAAGTGCTACAATTAAATGATAGTTATAGGAGAGAATTCGACTCGGAGGGGACAGGCTCGGGCGGCACGGTGGTGTGGTGGTCAGCATGGTCAACCTCACAGCAAGAAGGTCCTGGGTTCGATCGCTGGAGTCGACCTGGGTGCCTTTCTGTGTTTGCATGTTCTCCCCGTGTCTGTGTGGGTTTCCTCCGGGTACTCTGGTTTCTTCACACAGTCCAAAGACATGCGCAGAGGGGATTAGGCTAATTGGCGACTCTAAATTGCCCGTAGGTGTGAATGTGAGTGTGAATGGTTGTGTGTCTTTGTGTGTCGCCCTGCAGTGGATTGCAGACCTGCCCAGGGTGTACCCCGCCTCTCGCCCGAAGTTAGCCAGGATTGGTTCCAGCTTCCCCCCACAACCCTGAACAGCATTATGCATCAGAAGAAGAGTGAGAGAGTGAATAGGATTTTTTTTTGGAACTACTTGGAAGATTCTAACTACCTTCCGAGTGCAGTCCAGTAGGTGTCTGTGTAATGGAGAGGCAGAAAAGACACAAAGGATGGATACATGCAGAGGAGCCGAGAGAAATCTCAAGACCTTTATCCTTTTACCAAGACTTCAGACATACACCTGCCAGGTGCCCCATGCAAACATATGCTTTCTTGATCCTTGGAATTATTAGCACAGGCCTCACACCTGGCTGGAAACATATGGCCTCGGGCTGACCAAGAAAAAAAAAAATGGAAAGAGGGAGGCGACGCCAGAAATCCCCTGAAACCCACAGGAATTTCAGTGACGATTCAGAAACAAGCGCCTTCCTTCCCACGGAGCCATTGCCACGGTCGGATCAGAGAGGTGCAAGCTCAGTTTAAGGAGAAGTGCATCTACTGCTGTAGCGCTGTCTCTACGGGCATGCACTTAAATGGCTTTGCCATGAGCAAAATGAGGTCAGAAAGTCAACACAGACAGACTCAAACCTCTCACAGAGTCTGGCTCTCGCAGTTCCACATGGAGACCTGAAAATCCAGGCCTTGTTGTCAATATAAAACGCTTCAGGGTACTTCAGGAAATGGTTCAGTCGGAGCAAAATGGGGTCGCAAACTCTTCTTGTTTTCTTGTCTGAAAACCTAAAGCTCCATACCTTAATGTAAAAAAAAAAAAAAAAGGCTTGTCTAAAAAGCTGTAAAGTTTTATTGCTTGCTACAGCAGGGCAAATTGGACTTATTTCTTCAGTTGTATTCTTTGGTCCAAAATTAATTAAATGCTTAGCTTACACTTTTGGTGCAACATGTAGAGAGAAAAAAAATTGTTAGCACCAAACTTACAGAAAAGACGTTACTTTATGAGGTACTATCAGTTAGCCAATCATCATCCTTGATAAATTTGCAACATAGCCAGCCACGGCCAATCAATATCCATGTTCTATATTTCAATACAGTGGTACCTCAGTACGCGAACTCATTAGAACTCGAATTTCTTAAGAGTCGTCCCAATCAGTTCCAAAAAAAGAAATGGCCTAGAACTCGATCTGAATCTCAGAAGTTGAACCGTGGACCTAAGATAACTTTTAACACACCCATTTTGGGTATCCATGGTAGTGGTGCAGTCCGGAGGACGCGTGCCGCTCGAAGAACACTCCGCCGCAGTGCCACTGGCGCATGCGCTAGGACTCACGTCATGCCCGAGCATCACGTGGGATGCTACAGGTGTTACGCATTTGGTAACTAATGACAGACTTTAAAGAGACTCGCTCAGTAAGGGGCGAAGCTTTAGATTGCATTCCCCGCGCTATTGCCAAGCCTTGATTATTGTCTGTTTATACTCCCTGGTTTTGACCCTTTTTCTATCCATAGCGCAGGGAAATGAGTCACGCGGCACTCAGCTGTCTCTCAGCGGAAACAAAGGGTAAAGCTTCAGTCTCAGCCTCACATTCGCTGTGATAGCATCGTTTGTTGGTGATGGTGCTTTTTTTATTGAATATATCAGGTAATACACTGTACTTTATATCATTTTGGTAGCCACTGCTCACCATAAAAGTTACGCAATAGTTGTACAAATGTTCCAACCTAAAAGTTTGCGATTTACGGACAAATTAATGAATACAGGGTAATAATTAAAATAAACACTTTACAAATGACTGTTTTGATAAATGTGCTTAGATGTGTTTAGTATATGCTCGTCTTGTTTTATCCTGTTCTTTTTGTGTTTAAATGCTAAAAAAAAAAGGCTAAAAAAAAGGCTTCAGTGGGCACAGAGTCACTGAAACTGCACAACAAGAGGCAACATTTTTTTCTCAAGACAAAATAACAGGGGGCAACAAGGTGATGTGGTGGTTAGCACTGCCACCTCACAGCAGGAAGGTCCTGGGTTCGATCCCCGGGATCAACTTGGGCGCCTTTCAGTGTGGAGTTGCATGTTCTCCCCATGCCTCTGCGTACTCTGGTTTCCTCCCACAGTCCAAAGACATGTACAATTAGCTACTCTAAATTGCCCATAGGTGTGAGTGTTCACAACTGGCCCGTCCAGCCAGTGGTGTGGCATCATTCCATGGCTAAAACAGCACTGCGAAGGATTTCCTTCCTTCCCCAATGCCGTGACCAGCGGCGCCAAGGCAGTATCTGATAGTCTGGTTGGTCCAGGTGATATTGTTAAATGATTTTAAGGTAAAACAAAAGATTTCAGTTATAAAATCTATTAAAAAACAAAAAGATTTGACATCTCCTTAAATACAGTCCAAAAAATGCAACTTATTACAAACAAATACATCATTGCAATTTGATCTTAACAGGCTTAAAATACAGTCCTCTGGTGAGTTTTCTTGATCATTTACTATTATTAAATGACAAAAGATTGTTCAGTAGGAACCTTATACAACTTGAGCTGACAGAATAATGACTTGTGTTCGGTCACCGTTATAAAACGAACTTTATAATCAACACAGGATTTTGATGAAAGAATTCCAATTCGATTCGAGTTGCTGGGACACTAGTCGCGTTTACTCGCATAGACAAAGCACTTGTTACAGCAAGGACATTGACTTTGTTTTCTCAGTGCATCGATTAAAATTCCTCTTGAGGCAAACACATCAATCTAAAAAAAAATATATATAATAATTCGGAATCATGCAGACTGCTCAAAATGTCCGCCTTTGTAAAAGCAAACATTTTTATTGAACCGCAATTTACTGAATATACGCATTTAAACAAATTGTTCTTCAACTTCAGCGCTTACAGGGCTAATAATGGATGTGAACCACAGAGGAACAGCAGAGCGAGCAATTCGTAAATGTGTGCCCAGTTTGAAGTCAAAGATCTGCAGGGTTTACAAAAAGAATGGTAATCTAACCAGATCAATGGCATCATGTAGAGGCAGCAAATGCTACAACCAGACCCTGACCCGATTTCATGCTCATTTATTTTTTTGTCCTCTTCTTAAATCAAAGGCAAAATCAGATTAAAGACCCTGTTCTAAAGCAGTTTCCCCTGGTGAACACATTAACCTGCATTCAAATTCGCACACGGTCTTACCTGGAGACCTGAAAGTCCAAGCCTCGTCATCATCAAAGTGTGTATCCCCTGCAGTGAAGCGTTCTCCTGGGAAGAAAGCGTGGGCTACGGTACCACCAGGCCCGTCGAAAGGGTAGCCGTCGTTGTGGTCGGCTTTGGTGAAGTCGATCTGGATGTCCGCCTTGTTGCCCGCGACCTCGTGGAAGTTGAGCGGCGTGATGTCGCTCCACACCTTCAGAGCGTAGTACATCAGGGCTCGAACCGTTTCCCTCCCAAGAACAGCCGATTCTTTGGGAAATGTTCGCACCCTGGGAAGAAAATAAAATCTGTAAGGCTTACTAGTACAAATACAGAATAGGTTGATGCGGTGGTGCAGAGAGTAGCATTGCCGCTGTATAGCTCTTAATTCAATCCTGAGCTTTGGGTTGCCACAGGTGCAAATTTATATGTGACCCTTAGCTTATGAGCTAAGAGGCAAAACATGGTTTCAGTTGAAATGAGATTTTCTCAAAAATGAGTCCATAAAGCCCTCATTTA
>JAQMCW010000011.1:16165211-16182504 GCA_030068335.1 Chrysichthys cranchii
TTTTAAACAGTCAACTTCGCCAACTTCCTCACTCATACGCTGAGCGCAAACTAGTTCGCTCACATAGTCCTTAAGTACGATGCTAACGGCATAAACCGAAACACTCCTCTTAATTTTTTTTTTTTTTTTTTAGTTTTTAAGGGATCGAGTGTTGTGAACTTGAAACGTCGCATGTCGAGAGTGTTGTAACCCGAGGACCTCCTTTATACTACTGATCTAACTACACTTTCTTAAAAAAACACCTCTTTTTTTTTCCCCCCAGAATTCAGTCTGAGTAAAAACAGAACTGTTTTCCCAGGCGCCTCATGCATTTGCAAGTCGATCTTTATGAGAAAACATTCTATAACAAAAACGTTGTCAAGCACTAAAGAGAGAACCATATGCTGTGATACATTCATGTACTTATAATATCCTGACTTGCATGTCAGTTTCAAAGTGTGCTTTGCTGCCAAACCCACTCATTAATAAGCTCCACAGGAAGTCATGTATGGAAAAGTCATTCTGCGACTTTATTTTAAGCCTGTATGACATCCAACTTCAAACCGACTAGTTTTATATGGTCAAAAAGTGGAGCTGGAAATGTGGAGGCTTGCACGCTATGACAAGTAGGAATATTTAGAATACTGCTAATACCGGCTGAACATCTGGCCCTCGAAGGCGGACTGAAGTTATTAATAGTGCTCGCTTTCTTCTGCTGACATCTCGATTTACCCGTGTTCTCTAATAAGTCGGTGTGCCTTGCAAGCTCCGCCCCTAGACTAGGGATATATGACAAAATTATCACATATGACGACATTTCAACTGTCAAGACAATCTTGGCACAGGTTTGCTAACACAATGCCAGTAAAACAGTAGCAACAATAACAAAGAAAAAATATATAATAAAATCTAATCCAATATGAATTAATAGTGAAAAATAAAAAAATATAAACATAAAAAAAAAAATTTAATTTTCAGTTTTATTCACTTAATTCGTTCAGGTTCAAAAAAATAGGCTACTTCCAATCCTTTTCTAATTACATATTAAATCCTTTTTTTTTTTTACTAAAATTGTTTTAGACATGCTCTTTTTTAAACTGTAAACGGACTGAAAATATTTAAACAAACAAAACAATCCTCAAAAAACTGTACAAAACTGGGCATGTTGATGCCCACACAGCTACTTCAATCTCATTTTAAATCATTAAAATACTGAGCTAATTTGATCTTAATTCTTATTTTAAAAACAATTACATGTTGCAAATACTGTTTTTCCTTGTTCCTGTTTTATTTTTTTTAAATAATAATTACACAAAGATTAGAAGAAAGTGAATTGATTTTAAAACCTTTAAAAGGTCAAAATTATTGACCCCCCTCCCCCCAACTCCCCTTTTGTTGACCAATTTACTTTTTCAGGAAAGTGTATTATGAGAATTTATCATGGTATCAGCCACGATAACAACTATATCCTCATGCTGAGCATTCACAGCTCATCTGTTTTTCTAAAGGCTCATAATTTTATTCCAAATGAACCCAAACTTAGATCCTTTAAAAAAAAATCCCCATCGTCGTTCTTGTTCCAGTGTGCAATACATTACGGGGAAATGGAGGAACTCTGAGAACTCCTCCAGTTCTTCCATGGAGGATCTGGATGATGCATTAATCATTTCTGAAGTTAAACAAACAATTTCATTACTCACTCCACTCCCCCCCCGCCCAAAAAATAGAAGAAAAAAAAAGAAGAAGAAAAAGCAAATACTGACACTTTTTTTTTTAAAATGTAAAAATGCCCAAGTAAGCTCAACATCTACTTCGAAAACCTTTTTATGCTTAAACTGCTTCAAGTGTTTGCGTTAGTAGTTCAGATGAAAGCACTCTGCATCCTCCACACCTGGCTGTCGGTGCTGCAGGTGCACTTTCTCTTCGTGCGCCTGGTTCACAACGCCACCTGGTCGTCCAGATGACTCCCTGACTAAGCTTTCTCCAAACTAAACATGCCCACTTCGATTAGAGAAGACCAGAGATGCGTTTAATCATCACAAAGTGTTGGATTTCCACTTCTGAATGTCTTCCCGCCAGCTTTTGCTTTGTAAAACCCGACCCGATATATACTTCTGTGAATCGGTGTCTCCGAACATGATCTGATGATTGCATAAGCACGTGCCAACATATTTGCATGCAACGTCCAAGATAACGTGCACTAGGAGGCAGGGTCATGTTTACCAAACCAGTAGGCCTGAAACACTATGCTGCTAGCTGTAACTGTTTAGCGCTCCAAATATTCATATCTGCATTCGTGTTTAAATTTTAAAAAAATGCCCGTGGCATAAACTTGAAACTTTTAAAAATAAAATATGACCCCTTCAACTGGAAAATACCAGACGGGTGAATAGAAATGCTAACATGTTCAATATTCAAAGCAAAAAAAAAAAAAAAAAGAAGTCTCTTGTTTACCTGGAGCAGGAACAAGAAATAGCTCTAGATGTGATGAAAGAGCAGTTTACACTCTACTTGATAATGATCTACACTGACATTACCCTGAAATGGGACTAGCATTATTTTATTTCATTTTATTTACTTCAAAAGAAATAAAAAGAGTTAGCAAAAGTTCACACGACTGCTACTTACTTTCAAGAAAGATATTTCACTTCAAGAAAGAAGACATCATGGCCCTATCGTTTCCCCACTAGCTTATGTTTTCTAAGGCTTGCAGAATTCTTAAGGCTCACCTAGATGAACTGGAAATGAAGAGAAATCAATCACTGCCAGAAGTGAATTCCCTTTTTGAAATATAGTGTCCTAATTGGGTTTTTCTTACTGGCAAATATTATTAATGTTCGCTCTGAGCGCCCTTGGCTTGTGAGTATCCTGCTGCAAGAAAGATCTATCTGTCAATATTTGGCCTATGAAAAGCTGCCTACATTATCATAAGGTAAATGAAAAGACTGCAACGGGGTAGAAAAGGAAAAACTACTGCTTGACTAATCAAGCCCTAGGCTAGAGGGGGGAAAAAAAAATCCCAGCAGTACTTCCATGTTCAACCAATCAAGCATTTCCCTTCGACGTGATGTTGAGATTCTGAATACGTCAATGTCCCATCCTCAAGCTTTGCTTAACCATAATTCCTGTCTGGGTCCTGACCCATGTTTGATTCCATGCAACTACACAGAAGTATGAATCAGCCTTAACTGAAAAATCATATCGCATAAAGCACCATGAACGAGCCATGTGTCACTTTAAAAGACCTGTGTGAATTCCTGAGAGGACGCTAAGGAAAAGTACATGGCTTCTCGAATGAGGCAGCTCATCTTTTATTACCGAGCTGCATGCGGAGTGTGAAGAAGCTCCAGAAAGGCGAGAGGCTCAATGCCATGCGTGGTGCAACCCTAAAGAACTACACGTCCATTAATCTCTATGGTGTACGTCACCATTTAGTCATACTGTTTTGAATTAGCATTGTATAACACTGTTTAGTTACTATTCAGAGGAAAATTCAATTCAATTCATCTACATTCCCTCATAAGCTCTGAAAGGAGGAAAGAAATGGGGGTGGGGGGTGTCAGCTTCTATTTTACACCTGATCTAAAAAAAACCCCCAAAAAAAACAAACCACAAATACAGTAGAACCTCTGGACATGAACGCCTCCGAACAAATCGGTTCCTGATCAAACAATTCGCCAAAATTTTGCATCTGATCACAACCACGGTGCTGAACAAACACGGCACCAGCCATTTTCCCCTCCTGCTTCGTACGCGAAAATGTTTTCCCATTTTCTGTTTGTGTATTGCGCAACTGCATATTGCGTACCTAACAAAGACGCACGTGTCCCTTTAATCGGTCTCGGTCAGACATGCGTTCATTCGCTGTACAGTAACCTCCTCCCTGCCCATCTACCTCCTCACTTCCTTAACGCCAGAAGTCGACTCATGCAAGGTTCATTTTCTTGGTTGTAGAAAACGAATATAAGACCAGCCAGTGAATAACTGATATTTATGTACAGGTAGCCCTCAAGTTACGATGGAGATGCGTTCCTCCACACCCATCGTAAGTTGAAAATATCGTATGTCGAACCACTGTGTTGAACCGCTTAGCCTACCCAGGAGTCTTTTCCTGTAGAAGACATGCTTTTGAATTAAAATTAGCTCTCGAAGCACGGAAAAAAAAAAAAAACCTGCGGTAATGCAATGTACAGTACACTGATACACAAGTTAACTCCGTGAGTTGCGGGACAGCGTGAGGCTTCACATGAGGCGAGTGATCTGGGCATTGTCTGCGTACTTCTGGGCGTCATCCGAACGTCTGCGTACGTCATACGCTGGTACACTGGCCAGCCAACGATGCCTGGCTGCAAACTAACATTTTTCTAAATATTTTACACTTTTTAGTGCATCGCAATTGTCATCGTGACTTCAAAAAATTCTAAGTTGTGCCATCGTAACTGTATATATATTTGGTTTGTCTAGGTTGGTGTAAAGTGAGAATCACAGTGTTCAAACACTTGCACTGGGTGCACAATTATGACATTGTTGAAGGTTATGATTTTAAATAAAGAGCATGGCATGTAGAAAGTGTGGTTTTATGATATCTATGGATTCCTGTACTGCCTCACTCATGAGCGTGTTGGGGGCGGGTGTTGGGGGAGACATGAGACCTCAACCAAAGGCAGCATGACAGGCACGTGCAAATTTGACACGTGGCCTTTGACATGGCCTGAAATGCTTATTAAAACGCAACCGACGTCTCGACAAGCCGCATTCTGATCAAAAATCTGCAGATCGCGCTTTCAGGATGTCAGAATTCACATTTCGTTGCTACAGAAAGATGACAGGAGCGGACGATCCACAGCGGATGCTGAACACATACCCAACATATGTCCTGCGCCTGCCACCTGCCTCTCTGGTTTGACTCATTGGGATTAGGAAAGGTGGAGGAAAACCTAGAAGCTTCTAATGAGACCAAACCAGCTGCACTGCCAAAACCACCTAAAACCCACTGAAATGATTGTGCTGGATGAGTGAAAGATGCAGGGAGACGACGACGGAGAGAGCAAAGTTGCGGTCATGGAGTGTATTAAAAAAGATGGATCTTTCTGAAGAAAACATTTGCGTCAGAGATGCCAAGTAGCCTTGGAGGAATGCAACACACTGCCGTGAATGACAGTATTTACAGACGGCAAGTAAAAAAAATCAGAGTAATAAATCAAGCAGGTACAACGCGAAGCTGCAGTGATTCGTATGACAGAGTTTTATATTTGAACGCTGATACAATGATTAAAAGTACCACTGGCTTTTTTTTTTGTTGAACACTCCAAGAATGCATTGGGTGCACAATGACGACACTGTTGTAGGTTATGATTTGAAATAAAGAGCACGGCATGTAGAAAGTGTGGTTTTATGATATCTTTGGATTCCTGTACTGCCTCACTCATGAGCGTATGGGGGGAGGCGGAGACATAAGACATCAACCAAAGGCAGCATGACCAGCACGTGCAAGCTTGATACGTGACCTTTGACATGGCCTGAAATGCTTATTAAAATGCAACCGAAGTCTTAACAAGACGCATTCTGATCAAAAATCTGCAGATCGCGCTTTCAGATCCTGCTTGATTTATTACTCAGATTTTTTTACTTGCCGTCTGTAAATACTGTCATTCACGGCAGTGTGTTGCACTCCTCCAAGGCTACTTGGCATCTCTGACGCAAATGTTTTCTTCAGAAAGATCCATCTTTTTTAATACACTCCATGACCGCAACTTTGCTCTCTTCGTCGCCGTCTCCCTGCCTCTTTCACTCATCCAGCACAATCATTTCAGTGGGTTTTAGGTGGTTTTGGCAGTGCAGCTGGTTTGGTTTCATTAGAAGCTTTCAGATCGCGTAAGTGGACAAATACTTGACTAGCTGAGCAATACAAAGGCTGTTCAATGCAGGCTTGTGCTCATACAGATGAATTCTTTCCTAACCATACAGCAACAAGATATTTTACACCACACTGCTGACAAATTCTCCATTCTGACCTCGGTGCGGATCCATTGTCTACATGTACAGTAGCTCTGGCTGCAAGATTTATATTCAAGCATGAGTTTTAATGTTTCATCAAATCTATACCGCAAAACTTGTAGGATGGATGCGTCACAAATATGTCACACAATGAGAAGTAGAACCGGCTAAGTCCGAAGAAGGACGCAGGAAATGAGAAGTAGGATGCTCTCAAAGAAAATAAATAAATAAATAAAGTTAGTACAGTGTGGTGCCAGGGGTTCACGGACGCCGTGGCCGACAAACAATTTCATTCGCGACCCAAAATTTCACCAAAAAAAACAATGGTTCGCGTATAAAATTTGGCCGACGAACAGATTCCTTGACCGATGCCATCCTAACACCAAGCCCCCACGCACTGAGACGATGCGTACGTATCGGTCTCTTATAGGCATTAGCGGTGTTCAGATGCGTTCTCAGCGCTTTATAGCCATAAAGTCCTAACAGTAGCCCCCCAACCCACCCTTCCTCTTTTCCATTCCCTCACGCCCGAACTCTTCCTTACAAAGGTAAGCAAAGTGTGAACTTTATTTTACACTCCTGTATACTGTTTTCATAAAACAAGTTTCTAAATAAAAGTTTCTTTTATTATTAATGCATTTTTTTTTTTATTATCCTGGATTGTGTTTTTCTTTAAAGTTTTTACTATAAAAAACAGAAAATTAACTAACAAAAAGTTATTATTTGATAGGCTCGTGAATGAATTAATCGAATTTCAAGGCTTTCGGGTCGCGTACAAATTGGTTCACAACCACTTTCCAGGAACGGATTGTGTTCGTGAACCACACACACACCACTGTACTGCTTTTGTACAAGTGGAATAAAACACTGCGCAACATCCAGCGGTTTGCACACAGTTGCATTTGTACATCACTGCTGTTTTTTTTTTTTTTTTAAATGGGATTTCGGGTACATCCCTTTATTGTCCAAATTCTTGGACATCACTCAATATAAATACACTAATATACAGTTAGAGTTTCATACTGGACGACCATTCAAAGAATACCTTCGACACAAAGATTTGTAGTTGCCACTGTGGAACGCGAAGCACAAATTTAACCCGTCGTGTGATCCGACGCTCAGGGCCTGGGGAAAAATATTTTAAATGTGATGCAGCCCACACAAAAGTTCACTTGATGTGAACCCTAGAACCCGGCTTCAGGATAAACTTCAGAGCTGAACAATATCAGGAAGTGGCAATGTTCTGCGACAAAGTGGCCAGAAGTCATTTGAGAATGTTGAAGTGTTGGTGATGTGAAATGGGTGGGGCTAGTGACATATTTAAAAAAAAAAAACAAAAAAAAAACTTAGACTAAGAAATGCTGTGGCTATGGTGATGCAATACTGGTCCTTCATTACTGTGGGGTTTTTCTTTTTTTTTTTTTGGTTCTACATATTCAACATTACTTGCCGTTTCTGAATAGCATGATGACTGAACGGCATTCGTGATTTGTACCAAACAACTTAAAAGGTACCTATGACACCCTGTAAAGGTAGTCAGAAGACAAAGAAAGCCTATTTTGATGTATAGAAATACATTACGGTGTAATTCTTTCCTCTGCGTATCCCAGCATGGTGAGAACGTGGGGTCAGCCATGATATTGCTCTCCTGCGGCTGGGCCTGGCTCACAGGTCTGACGGACAGCTTGGTGGTGCTGAGGCTTGAACTCATGACTTTCTGATGCAAATTATAGGAAAGCTTCTAGCGGGAATACGTCTCATTCATGGTCAAAATGGATGCTGCATTTCTTTTTTAGCAGGGAGACGTTTGATTTGTGGTTAAGTGGGTGGCTTGGCATGCGTTCTGCAGCTAGCTGTGTAGGTTGTGTGCCCATATTGCAGACACACTGCCAAGGAAAACATGGCAGGAGCAGTTGGAATTCCCACTGGCCATAAAGTACCAAGTGACTTGAGTAATGCGAGGTGTGAATGCAGTATAAGGAAATAGGTTTCTAATAACAGATTACTACTATTTACGTAGGACCATATCCCAGCTAGGGGTATGCTAAAATGTGAATGATGAGCTGTTTTTGCAGAATCACACCATTCATCACAATCACTTTCTCTATTGACTTCATGGATAAGATTCGGCTCCATGAAGTATGTTTGCTTAGCAAAATATACGTATTGCTGTGTATTGTGTAATTTTTTTTTGTACCACATCTTAAAAGTTACTTCACAAAGCTATATTGGTACTGTTCTACTGACTTGGTTATAGTTCAGTGATGCGAGTTTTGCCCAGCTTGAGCTCCGGTCCTTCTCTTAATTATTTTGTCAAGCCTTGGAAACATATTGTTCATAATGTGCATATTAGACACTTCTACTTCCTTACACATACAGATGCTCTCTGAGTTACGAAGGGCCGATTTCCGTTTTTTTTTTAAGTTACGATGATTATTGCGATGTGCTGAAAATTGGAAAATATTTAGAAAATTTTTTAAATTCACAGGCAGGCATCGCTTGAAGGGCAGCGTAACAGCGTCTGACGTACGATACGTTATGTTAGGACGACGTCCCGAAGTACGCGGACGACGCCTAGATCACTCGCCTCGCATGATGCGTCACTCTTTCCCACAACTCACGGAGTTACCTTGTGTATCTGTGTACTGTACAGTGCATTACCGTGGGCTTTTTGTGTTCTTCAAGAGCCAATTTTAATTCAAAAGGATGTCTTCTACAGGAAAAGACACCTGGGTAGGCTAGGCTAAGCGGTTCAACACAGTGGCTCGACATACGATATTTTCGACTTACGATGGATGTGGCGGAACGCATCTCCATCGTAACTTGAGGACTACCTGTACTTGGTGATACTATGGATAATAGTGATGCAAACAAAAGTGGGATAGCATGTTGCTGACAGAACAGACATCTACAAATCAGTAGCCTGGATGCTTGGGCTGCAAGTATGTTTGGATAATTGCCTGGCCGACAAAACAAACTAGCTGTCTACTGTGTTTTTATCTCTCTCATGATTAATAAACACAAAGAAAAATAACCTACACTCGGCATAAAGATTTTATTTGGCATGTTTGGTTTCTATTTCTTTTTTTATTTTACAGTTGTGTGATTACCTCAAAGCTATAACTGAATGTCCTAAATCCCACCACGTATCGTACTACACATGCGGGCTTTTAGTAGTCAGATTAATTAGCGTGCATGGATCACGGATGACATACAACCTTTTTAGAATCAGGACCATGGAGGTTATGTGGAATCTCTGACCAACCTGCTCACGAGGAAAATGGTGGCTGATGACTTCCTGACTTTCTGCCAAGGGTGCTAGAAGGACTTGCCACATCAGGCACTTTCTTAGAAAAGGATACTGACTGCAACCAGATCATCCCCTCAGTATTAATGTACTTAGCTAGCTAACTAGCTTGCCATGCACTATTTCATTGTTAGCTACAATTGCTATCCACGTCAACTGGGCTTCAAGGTAACCAAAACATGGAACTGAGCACCACACAAGAGCTTTCCCTTACTAAGATGGATAGTTAATGGATTTCTGACATGTCCACCACGGCGGAGTATACAATCTAGTATGAATCACAGAGGCTGAATCAGAGTCATGTTGTAAGGTTAAGTGCACTATATTTCAAAGCTAGGTTTACATGTCAAGCAAGTACATGGAGCCAATTGAATAAATATATGGGGAAACGTGTGGAATGAGTTGAGTAAAGTGTAATGTCTAATGCAGGAATCTGTGCTAACCTTTGGTCCATGCTCTCTGACTACAGGGCTGTACATGATTTGCCACTCCTCTAAGGGTTTTAATACAAACAACTGAAGAGAAACGTATTCACTTTTCCAAACTCTCAAAGGACCCCTAAGCTACAAGCTGGAAGAAAAGTAGTGCGTTATCACCATGCAGACCTCACCGGGGGAAATCCCAGCATGTTGTTCCAAACAAGTTAAGATTAAGAGCTTCATCTCAATCCCAGTAGACGCAGCACAAAACTTTGCACTCTCACACTTGTACAAGTGCAAGGAAGTCATGCAATATGTCCAGATTCATAATGTATAAGCTTTTTCAAGGTGTGAAACTTCGAGGAGTTCACCCTTCGTTTTCGTTTCTTTGACACACGGCCTCTGAGACTCCTTTGTTAGGTTCATAAAGAGCCCCAGTAGCCCAGAAGAGATGCATTACACCTTTACCCATCATTTGCACGGCCAGCAAAGCAAGCATAATCATTTCCAGAGGCCATATATACAACAGTACCTGACAGATATTACATTTTCCCCAAACCAAGACAGATCGATAAACATTTAAAATCCTTACAGACTATTTCAAAATGTGGTTACGGTTGCAGGAACCTTATTTACTACAGTAACAACTACAATAAATGGCCGAAGGTAACAAAACCTTAAAGTCTGTCATGTCTGAAGGCAAACAATGAGTGATGTGACATATATTCTCTTACACATTCAACGAGGAAATGAAAACACCACTATGAGGTAGTACAGCTTTAGATCAGGATATGTAACTGTACCTCGGCAGGAACGAAGGGCTCGTCGGCTCGTTTGAGCTCGGTGTCAGGACCACGCAGCGTCTGCAGAAACAGAGCGGCTTTCCTCTTGCGCTCAGCCTGCAACTGCTTCTCCTTCCACTCTTTGGAGGCCTGAGCCAGCTTCTCGCGCGCCGCGGCTGCCAAACGGTCCTCCAGCTTCTGCTTGGCTGTGTTGAGAAAAAAGAAAGCGGCGTCACAAAGTGGTAGCGATAAGGATTAAGAGTGGGATTACGAAGCAGCTCCTGTGCGAAGGGCTTCAAATGATTAGAGATTTCCATTTTGTTGAGGCTTTGTTAAAAGGAATATTCCAGCGTCGGAAGTGTATGCAAGATTACAACCACATATAGAAGAGAATACCAAGCAAAAAATAACCTGTATATTCACATTCCACTTATAATGGATGTCAGTTGCTTTGGGGGTATTTTACACCAGGGAAACGTACTGATAACCTTAGAAGCTAGCTGAATAAGCCAGAATGCTAGCTGTTGCTACAGAGTATGGATGCTTTCCATCAATAAACATGGTCAAAAACTGTCTACCTTCACTGGAAGAGACTGTCCGCAGCATAGCATTTTATCACTGCTAACTGCTTTAAATAAAACTCCAATAACTGGATGTCAAACCTTGTTTCTTTTAAATTTACAAACATGATGAGTCATATACAAAAGTTGATTCCCATAGAAGTGTTACCTGTCAATCAAAACACAGCCTTCAGGATTCTTAACCTTGTTCCCAGCAAAGTATGCAATATATTAGACATCCCAAAGGTTTAAAAGTAATCATCCGTACTCCAGACTATTTCTAAAGGGCAAATTGGTATAAATTCCTCCTGCAAGTTTGTGTAAATTAAATGGTTTCGTCATGCAGGTTCCTCCTTCGCAACACTGGAAGGACGCGACTGTTTCTCTCCAATTAGGTGTTGGCTCAGTCCCTTGTCATCTCAAGACAGGAGTACTGCAACTCACACCTGGCAGGTATTCCTGTGTCTAGTCAGACCCCTGCAGCTGATCCACGACCTTTCCGAGTTACTGCCAAATGTTCCCCAAACTGTTGCCACAAATTTGAAAGTACCGTATTTTCCGGACTGCAGAGCGCATCGGAATATACGCCGCACCCACTAAATTTTAAAAGAAAAAAAAATATGTTTACATACATTTGCCGCACCAGACTATAAGCCGCAGATATATACGTTGTGAAATGAGATATTTACACAAGAAAGATTTTGTAAATGTTTATTTGCATACCTTAATGTGCATGTCGTGCTGCTTGCGTCAAGTGCCAAAAACTACCGGTAATGTCTTCTTTGCATTGATCTCTTGCGTCGGTCATGTTTTAGCGCCCCCTGATGGCAGTTAGCGAAGAAAAAGCTATAGATAAGCTGCATTGTTGTACAAGCCACAGGGTTCAAAGTGTGGGGAAAAAAGTAGCAGCTTATAGTCCGGAAAATACGGTACAGTATTGTTCAGAATGTCTCTGTATGCTTGAACATTAAAATTTTCCTTCGCTGGAACCAAAAGGCCCTAACCTGCTCAGGCATGGCAATGCACCTATGCATATAGTGAGGCCCCTGAAGACCCATGAGGCCCATGGTTGGCTAAAGTTGGTGTGGAAGAACACGAGTGGCCTGCACAGAGCCCTGACCTCAACACAACTGAACATCCCTTGGGATAAATAGTGCTCTAAACAATTTCATTTCTAAGTGAGTATGCTAAGAGAAAGAAGCTATTCCTAAGTTAGGCTGTTTGTGAGACCGGTGACCTGAAACACCTTCCTGAACTGCCAGTTTTTGAAACCGACTGTGTGCATGGTGGGATCTGTCAGCAATGCTTTTTCCTGCTTACAATCACATTCTCAGGAGATACAGATCACACAGTGAAGGCAGACTGCAACAAATTGTGTTCTTAGCCGTTTTAACAGTGTGTTTTAACATCCTTGTTTCTTGGAAGGAAGGTGCACCAAACCAGGTGGTAACAGGTGATACAAGGAATGCTTTCAGTGCAAGGGATGCTTTCTCTGTGGATGTTATAATGCTGGGCCTGACTACTAACTTGAGTTACATTTGAGTGGGTGAAGTAAAGATTTGTTGCTGTTTTTTAAATCCTGAAGTTGTTGTGTAATTCTTTGCTTTTAAGCTTGTTAAACTGAAGGTAATCCTTGCTAATTGGTTCCCTTGCTGGTGGTACTTTGTTACCTTGCCATCTGCAATCAAAACAATCAATGTAATGTAATAGACAAAATTTTACAGTTAAGCCACTAAAGATGCAACCTTTAGTGGCAAAGAAAACAGGACAGTCTAATGGTGCACCAGGTCAGAGTGAGTGGTCTTACAAATTGCTTCCCATCAGACAAGAAATTTATTACCCACTTACTACTTTGCAAGCTAGACATTGGTCCATTGAGCTTAATTGATGCATCATGGCTGCAAATTTGTCTGTACAAAAAGTCATTATGAAGCAATGTTTAATGCTGAAATCTTCTAACTTCACAAAGAATTTGTCCATCTGATCCGCTGCTAATTTCCACTAGTGAGGAAATGGGATTCTCAGTAGTGCATTAACACCAATTTAATAGCAGTGTTAATTTCCCATATGGTATGCCAAACTACCAATTACTGCTATAGTTCAAAAATCTTAAAAACCTTAACAGATGTTACAATCAGGATAATGCAAGAATTATATGCATCATTTGACTACATCAGTGTAATAGTCACAGCATGCGTAAGACCCCATGCACTTCTCTGACTTTTTAAGAAGAGAAGAGCTGATATAGTTGCAAACACCTCTTGACCCAGACCCCAAGTCTTTAAATGCTGGTCACCTAAGCAAAGACAAGCTGGAGGTGGAAGTTACATTTCTCAGTGGAGCTGAAGTTCAACAGCTCAATTTAGATTGAGTGGGTAGGGCGTTTGTGCTCCAGTCTACTTCATGGAAATTGAAAGAAAACAAGTGATTACACAAGAATGGCCAAACACTGTGCCTATCCTTAGGGCTAAAAATAGGACTCCTGCCATGCGGCATTATTTGAAACACAGTGGGAACAATAAGAACGGAAGAGAGAAAGGTATGGTGAAACAGACAGGAGTGACCAGAAAATAAGAAAAATGACTTGCCCAGAGAGGTCTCTAACAGGGTAAATCTTTAACATGAATCTTAAAAAAAGAAAAAAAAAAGAAAAAAAAAAAGAAGAGCCTATTTGGTTTTTACCATCTACTCTTATTTGACATGCAAACAAACTATGTGGCCTAAAGTATGTAAACACCTAACCGTGACACCCATATGGGTTTGCTGAACCCATTCTAAAACCATGGGCACGAATATGGTGCTGGTCACCCCTTTGCCGCTTTAATAGCCTACCCTCTTTTGAGAAGACCTTCCACTAGATATTGGTATGTGGCTGTGGGGATTTGTGCTCATTTAGTTATAAGAGCTTTAGTTAAGGGGGTGGCATGGTGGTTAGCACGGTCCCCTCACAGCAAGAAGGTCCTGGGTTTGATCCCGACCTGGGCACCCTTCCATGTGGAATTTGAATGTTCTCCATGTCTGCATGGGTTTCCTCCGGATAGTCCGGTTTCCTCCCACAGTCCAAAGACATGCACAGACGGGATTAGGCTAATTGGCTACTCTAAATTGTCTGGTTCTGTGTGTTGGCCTGCGGTGGATTGGCGACCTGCCCAGGATGTACCCCGCCTCTCGCCTGAAGTCAGCTGGGATTGGTTTCAGCTTCCCCCTGTGACCCTGAACAGGATTAAGCAGCAGATGATGAGTTGAGTGAGCTTTAGTAAGGCCAGGTAGTTGAGTTAAGGTCATGGCTCTGTGCTAGTCACTCACTTGCTTCCACATCAGCCTTGGCAACCCATGTCTTTATGGATTTTGCACAAGTGCACAGCGGTAAAAAAATCATGTTGACATAGTTTCAGGCCCCATAGATCCATTTCAGTCAAGAAAAATTGTAATACAACGGCATACAAAGACATCCTAGACAGTTGTGTGCTTCCCACATTTTGTGAAAGGCTCATGTATGGATGGATGGATTTTTAGCAGCCTTTCTGTGAAATGTCAGTGAACTCGAAAGAACTAAGAGTGCATCATGAAAGGAACTGTAATGCACATCTCATGTGTATACTTAGCAAGCGTTAATTTAGAAGATCAGAAAATATTAAGCAATTAAAGTATAAAAAAAAATTAAAAAAAATAAAATAAAAAAAGTGAAATATTAGTCTTAAGCCCACTGAAAAAGGAACGCTGAAAAGACTGAGAAACTACACTAGCCTACTACTGATGATTATTGTGCCAGTGGAGAAGCAATTCCAGCTCGAGGCATTAATCAGTATGCCTGTGTGACTGTTTGAGCAATCGATGGTCTGTATCATTTTAGGTCCATCTGTATGTCCTGGCTTGGCTTGCACGGTACCTGGGCAAGAAGGGTAACCAAATTCAGCAAAAGAATTTAAGTACTGCATGGCTTGTTTGGAGGTGGAAACAGAAACACCATTAAAAACTATGAGCAATTTGTCAAGCTTACTCGAGCTGCACTGTCTGTTGGAAAGGTGCTATATAGCCTGGAGTTTGGATGACCTTTACAAATGAGCTGAGATAAAAAATAAATAAATAAATAAAAAGAAAAAAGGACAATTTACTTCCTGGGCTCTCCCAGACATAACACTGGGTACATAATATATTTACAGGTACAGAAATGTGCACGTGCATGGTAAAGTTTCATAAGCTGAGTTAGAGCAGTATCAGAGCTCCCTAAGGTTGCACACTGCTGCACAGAATGACAAAAGGACAGTTATTTTAGAAGACGCCAGACTATGCTACATTCTGTCTTCATCTAAGATTCCTGGATTCTGTCAACTTGCTCCATTTTTAGCCCAGTAAAATCATTTATAAAATATCTAACAGGCTATTTAAAGTGACTCCTGTGCCTTGGTCCTTAAAGCATGTGGATGTGGCCTGATACAAGCTGTGGCAGGATTCAGGATAAAATTTTAGACTTCTATCTCATATGTTAACCGAAGCTAGATCACAGAAATGCACAGGAAAAAAAGGCCCTTAAGGCGCATATGAACTAAACATTTATAGGGCCTTTTTTCTTTCTTTTTTTTTTTTTTTTTGTGAGGATTTACTCCCTGGGGAGCTCCCCTGAGAACTGCACACCTTCAAGAGCATTTGCACTTGCACCGCCAGCAGGATCGCTGGAGTGTCGAGAGTCACATCGAATCGGCTCAGTCTGGACTGACTGCGTTTTTTTTTCTTCTGTTCAATACAAAGCCACAGACGTTTTTTTTTTACATAGACAATCTGGCAATTAGAAAACCTACTAGTTATTATTAGATATTTCAACCATCATGCCATGTATTCCACCTCGTGCTGCATCCCAAAGGAAGTGCTGCGAGTTTCACTTTGTTCTTCGTATGTTCCGCTGGTCGATATGAAGATACAAAGATTTTTCTTATAGATGATCTGGCAATTACAAAATCCATCGGGGCTTTGTTCTTTTTTTGCTTTTTATATAGACGATCTGACAATTAGAAAACTCCTTTGCTTATTATTGATGATGATGATGATTTTTTCCCCAGTGATTTTAGTGATGCCAGCCAATCATGTTTCCTCCTCTCGCGCTGCACTTCCTCTTTGTTCAGGTTTGGGTTTGTTGGTATAAAACAGAGAGGCAGCACACACATTTATATCAATCTCTGTCTTTTTTTTTAGTGTCAGTTTAGGTTGCCACCCACTCCACCTCAGGCTTCAGCTTCACTCACCTGTTACCCGCTGCATTTATTTTTGTAAGTTTTTCTGTCCAATTTATCCTGTTTGTGTAATCCACACAGATTTCCCAGAAATCTGGTCACCTTAACCTAGCCTGAAGTAGGACCTAAAAATGATGTTATAAGAACTACAGTCTCCCCCAATTCCTGCAGTATGAACATGTGAAAAAGGGGGCTACTTCCTCCAACAGTTATGAGAACTATGAAAAGTCCCTACAGTGTGAAAGCACCTTCAGATCAGTGTCCAGCCAGTAAATCATAGTGTAAAATCTGTTTATCTATTTTACTGAAATCCATCCATCCATCCATCCATCCATCCATCCATCCGGCATGGTGGTTAGCACAGTCCCCTCACAGCAAGAAGGTCCTGGGTTTGATCCCGACCTGGGCACCCTTCCATGTGGAATTTGAATGTTCTACATGTCTGCATGGGTTTCCTCCGGATACACCGGTTTCCTCCCACAGTCCAAAGACATGCACAGACGGGATTAGGCTAATTGGCTACTCTAAATTGTCTGGTTCTGTGTGTTGGCCTGCGGTGGATTGGCGACCTGCCCAGGATGTACCCCGCCTCTCGCCTGAAGTCAGCTGGGATTGGTTTCAGCTTCCCCCTGTGACCCTGAACAGGATTAAGCAGCAGATGATGAGTTGAGTGAGCTTTAGTAAGGCCAGGTAGTTGAGTTAAGGTCATGGCTCTGTGCTAGTCACTCACTTGCTTCCACATCAGCCTTGGCAACCCATGTCTTTATGGATTTTGCACTATTTTACTGAAATACATCTATCTATCTATCTATCTATCTATCTATCTATCTAAATATAGATTTAGATATACCGTATATCTTCTAATAGTGGCCTGTCTCTTATAGACGCTGGTCTCCAATAAACGCCGGGTTAAACCCGTGGTGCGGCGAATAGACGCCGGGATACAGTAAACGCCCATCTCCAAATGACCCACCGCCTTTTCCGTACCTGAAATGTTCATCTGCTGTTGCTGCCTACATTT
>JAQMCW010000011.1:16192267-16203311 GCA_030068335.1 Chrysichthys cranchii
AATGTTTAGTCGACTAATCGCAAAAAATAATCGGTGACTAGTCGACTATCAAAATAATCGTTTGTGGCAGCCCTAGTTGAAAGGATGTTTTGCTGAAAGCGGCTTTCACAAAAGTGCGCAATACGAAACGTCCATACCCGATAGACACAAGTTTTATCAACACACAATCATGAATATTTGAGAGAAGAAAAAAAAAAAAAGGCAAGAGTAAAAACTGATGGGTAGGAATACCTGCGGCAAATTTGAGGCTTCTTTCTGCATGAAGTAGTGCTTCTTGAACTCATAGTAAGTATTGTACTGGTGCCAAGCCTGCAGGAAGTCAAACCTTTGGACACATACCAAACACACGGTCGTTAATTTTTTATTATTATACCGCCGTGCTCCTGATTAATTTTGTATAACAACAGCTCTGACAGTAGCACTCCTTCCAACGCGTTAAGGTTTCCATGGTAACACCTGACACTGGGACTTGTATGGCATAAATATTAAAAACATTTGTTACCAGTGATTTTCCGGGAGTTTTTTCCCCCCCCTAATTGGGCGATATTTGGGGAGGACCATCCAGTGTCAGTGCTTTATAGTTTACAATCAGAGTTAAAACTGTAACTTCACGTTTTCCCCCACAAGAACAGGCACTTACTTGGGGCATGCGCCACATTACGCGTAACAATAAACGGATTAAAAAACCCCCCAAAAAAACACTATAGTGAACTGACACGAGGAGCGTCTGTTCAGGAAGTGAGTCATGGTCGCTTTCAACCATGGAGAGAAAGACAGGTTTAAGATGCTTACCGTGGGTCGTTTTTGGCACGCACGCTGCTCTCAAACTTCACCCCGTTTCTGGCTACGTATTCAGCCAGCTTATCGATGACCGGCTGGATGTCTGGTGGCGGAGGGATGATGGCTGCAGCTGAAGAAGAAGAAGGCTGGCTAACACTCGCCTGAGGTGTGGAGGAGCTGAATGAGTGAGACAGAGATGGACGTAGAGAGAGGACAGGATGAATTTGAATTTCAAGTGAATTTCCAAAACACCTTGATAAATGAAAAAAATGAGTCATCCTTTACCAAGCACTTTTAGAAAGAGTATTTACAAAAGGTTGCAGCTCGAAAACGTTCGGAAGTATTATTGCACTAAAATCAATGCCACGTTTCCACAGAAGGTGTATTATCGGATGTGTGAGTGCATGGTTCTAGACAATCCAAGATTCAACTATAGCTGTAGCATGCATAGATGTCAAAGCAACCTGAGGAATGTGCACAGACATCCCACATTACGACACCATCTGGTGCTTCAAACTTGTTAATATATTATTTTCCATTTCAGATTACAGTACATGAATTGTTTAGAGTGACTAGTCACGTGGCGATCACCAGAAGCAAAAGAGTTGTGCGATTTTCAAAGAGTTTGTATTGTGGGTCAGTCTGAGGGTGGACTCAGCCAGCGGATGATGATTGCACAAAACCTTGGGATTCCTCTTGTACACAGTCAGAGTGATTGTACAATTCAAAAGCAAAGGAAAGGAATCAACAAGTCGAGACATTGTTTACTTAATGATTGAATTCTTCTGTGAATGACCAGACAACTGAAGTATTTAGAGGTGTCAGATACACATACCTGGTGTTGTAGAGACCGGAAGGTGTAGCATGAGAGACAGGAGCGGGTGCAGGCGGTAGAGCGGTGGCAGCTGTCGGGGCTGATGGGCGTGTAATGATGGAGTCAGGAGGAGGTGTTGTGCCGGGTGGCGGAGGAGCTGGGGATGTCGAGTGAGTGGGCATCATGCCAGCAGGTAGCGTGCTGTAATAGGCGCTGGCATCGATGCCAGGTGGTGGTGGTGCCAAGCAGTACGTCCCATCAGGCAACATACAATACCCATAATACAGCGCTGCCATGTTTGCTGCAAACGTACACCAACGAGGGAATAAATTAGATATGCAACACCACCACGAATATGACACGAGAATATAATTCACCATGTTTTGTCAGAGCTTCATGTTGGAAACCTGTGTATCCTGGCAGTCCTGCCGAGCAAGTACACATACGACATCTCCTATATGACGGCAGGGTTGAGTTATTGAATCTAACCATACGTGTTGAGTTTCCTAAATGGCAGGGATCTCATATCAGTTTGGCTGCAGTTGTTTGCACGATTTTGTGCTCATTACGTGCTCCGGTTCTAAAAAGGTCTCTAGTCGCAATAAATAGCCAAAATGTCATTGAAATAATGAGCTTATTATTTGAATGGCAGCACAACGTGCAAGCCAAAAAAAACCATAAAAAAAAAAAAAAAAAAAATTTCACCAGTAGGTTGAAAACTAAGCCTAAAGCAGAGAAAGGAAAAAACAAAACAAAAAATAAACCAAACAAACAAAACAAAAAAAGAACCACAACGGGGTTCATACGGCCCTGCAGTGATAGTAACACGTAACGGTAGTGATCAATCCTGAATTGCATCTCAGAGCAGTTCGAACCGGGCCCCTGGAGTTTACTCGATCGTGCCAGTGTGATTTCTGTATGATTGCAGCCTTGTATCAAAGTCAGCTGTATTGGAGAAGAAAAAAATAAAAAGGGGGGGTGGGTTCTGGGCATGCTGAAATACACATCATGTCTGATCTCTGTGTTTATTGTAATGCTACTCCTCTCTCTAAAACTGAAAATTCAATTCCATTTCAGACTTTGTCATCCAAAGCTGTCAATTTTGCCCATTCCTTTTGATTTGTGCGGCCGAGAGCTGCTCACTGCCTGACGACCCTGCTCTTTGGGAGCATGTTTAACTATTTTCACAATGCTGGACTCTCTGGGGGCTAATTGAGACATGACACATTGATGGCACACACCTCCATCACTGGGGAAACATGCACCATAAAGCCAGATGCCATCACAGGACAAAGCTCTACTGTGGACAGGGGGGAAATAATCATCTCATTATGGTGTCTCGTTTCATTGCTGGCTGGAAAGGGTTTGGTTTCAACAATAGATGATGGTGTCATCAATCATCTGGCAACTCGGAGGAGACAGAGTGGAGCTGAACTACTGGTGTGTGTTGATCTGAATACAGTGGTGTTGACGGTCAAATTTATGCCATGTTTTCTGGATTTCATGCCTCATCTTTTGTCGTGCAGAAGCTATTTCCAGTGCATCAGAAAAACATTTTTGGCCATTTTACAATATGTGAACGTTTTATATATTTTTTGTGGGGCTATTTATGGTAGCCTTAGTTCTCGGGACTCCAGAACTCGTGGTAATTTGCCAATTAAATGGGTTTTTTTGTCTTTACATAAATGAAAAGACAATATAGGGATTCACTATTAGATTTTGGCGATTTTCAAGGGTGGGCCATGAAAAAGTAGCCCTTCTCCAATACCGGTGCCACGCTCTTTGGAGGAGGCCGTAGTCCCTTGCTCTCTCTGTCGCCCCATGTGTAAATGCACAGACATGAACGGGGACCACTTTCCGCATCTGTTGTGACTTTTGTTTAAGTGAATAAAAACAATTTTTTTGCTCGTTCATCTTATTTTCCCATCGCCGGAGGAGGGATACTTTTTCATGGCCCACCCTCTATAATATGCACAATTATTATTGCTTTCACGTTAGCCTTTGGTACGCAATTGTTTAGGTTACTGTTTTTAAATCAGAAACTGCCCTTAGCATAAATTTCACCATGCAACAAAGACATCACAGGACTTCACTACTGCACTATGAACAGTGTGCTTGGTCAGCTTCATCATCGTATACTGCAAATCATTAACATTTTTGTTGAATACCTTTCTTACACAGCAGAGCAAAATGGCCTTTCAAGACATCTGTATTTAAAACACCTAGGCCGCCTTTTAAGCCCTTTGAAAATGACCTACCCACAATGAATTGAGTACATCTCCGCAACTACAAGGTTTATTTGTATTATTTTAGTATCATAATGACGTTAATGCATATGAGATTACTGTAGAATCAGTATGTGTTATTCTTTCGTGGTAAATGAAGTCGGCACACAGCAGAAAATTGAAAAATTAATTTCCGACAGATTGTTTGTACAGCACCTTTAACAATGGACATCGTCACAAAGTAGCTTCACAGTATACAAGGTCCAATTGAAAGCTTATCAACCTAGAAACTTATCTATATCCTTAATGAGCAGCCTGTGTTGAAGGATGCAAGGAAAAACTCCCGAGATGACAAGAGGAAGAAACCTTGAGAGGAACCAGACTGAAAAGGGAACCCATCCTCATTTGGGTGACACCAGATAGTGCAATTATAACTAACTCACTTCTATAACCATGTTATATGGTCCAAAATTCTAGTCGTGTATCACCAGATTCACTGTACGGATAGTCCTCAAGTTATGATGGAGATGCATTCCGCCACATCATAAGACGAAAATATCATATGTCGAACCACTAAGTGTTGAACCACTTAGGCTAGTTCATGTATCTCGGCCTAGCTTAGCCTAGCCTACCCAGGAGTCTTTTCCTGTAGAAGACATGCTTTTGAGTTAAAATTAGCACACACACACACAAAAAAAAAAAAAAAACCCAAACAAAAAAAAAACCAAAACAGTAATGCTCTGTACAGTACACAGATACACAAAGTAATTCCGTGAGTTGCAGGAGCGAGTGAGGCATCGCGCGAGGCGAGTGATCCCGGCGTCACCTGCGTACTTTCCAGTGTTTCCCGCATACTTCCCAGTGTCGTCCGAACACCCGTGTACGTCAAATGCTGTTACTCGGGCCTGCCAGCGATTCTTGCCCGCAAATGTTAAATATTTTCTAAATATTTTACAATTTTTAGCATATCGCAGTAGTCATCATTACTACAGTTGCTCTCCGAGTTACGTGAATCGGGCCATTGTAACTCAGAGAGCAACTGTAGTTTAAACGTAAACTCTGTTCTGTTCAACTGATCACTGAGGGAGATTTGAGAGCAAGACCATTTATGGTCATTTACGTCCTGAGCCATTGTAGCCGATCCGTTCGTGTCAGGAGCAGTCCAATGCAATCTTCACTCAATCTTCCTGGATGTACGTTGAGGTAGTTCATGGGGCCATCCTTAACAGGGGTGAGTGCGTTTCGGAGATGATAACCCCACAAAACAAGAAGGACAGCAGGATGAATCTGGCAGGTCCGGAAAGCAGAGGGGGTCGGATCACCGATTTTTGTGTTTTGTCTAGGAATAAATGTTTGGGGGGTATTTTTTTTTTTTTTTTTAGGTGAGCTTTTTCCCAGCATGCGAAATGTGTGTTGCCAACAGTGTAACATGTATTTGAAAAGTCACTGACCCGACCGAGTATGCATCAGTGGATGGGAAGGCACCAGTTGACCGGCATAAATGATAAACAGTCTATTCCACCGTGCAATCTCACCAATTAGAGACCACAAACCCCACGCTCATATTCCATTACGTCATAAATCTGATTAAAGCTGATAAAGCCGACGGTTCCTTCAGCGAACTGGATTTTCCACTAGGCAGAATTTTACTCTTCTTAGGTCTTCATTTGAAAAACAGAAAAGCATAATTTTCTAGTGTCTCCTGTATATAAAGTGGGACAAACGAGCATGCCTCAAGACCTCTGTGCATCACACGAGACAATGCAGAAGCATTCTAATGGACTACATAAAATTCAAACTGGATAATGTTTGGACAGAAATGGGGGGAAAACGTACAAATCTAAAGCAACGGGAAAACGGTTAAGTCGCGTGCCAGCGCAAACTCGAGGCCAGCTCACGGAAGCAGTGTTGCAGATAAAAACTGAGGCACTTACAACAGTAACAGCCCGTTTAATTGAGTGCAAAACCTACTCCCTCGTTCTGTACAAACACTGAGCTCATCAGCGCTTGACAGAGCAGAAACTTGACAAATATGACTCAGAGTTGATGAGCGGGAGGTGACATACGCCGAGCTAACAAGAGGCCAGGGCGCTCAAACCTCCGCAACTCTACTGCAGCAGGTCTCACTCTGGATGAGATTACGTGGCTGAACATAAATAGCCTAGCATATTACAGTTCCTTCTGAAGCAAAACTAAAGCCTGAATCGAATCACGCCTGGGCACGGCAGCCTCGTAAGCAGCTTTATTTACTGCAGTCACGACTAAATAAATTGCATTAATAAAGAAGCAAATGTGCTTGAAACAGCTGAACCCTGTCAAATGAGAGAGGAATTGTTCTTGCTGTGTGAAATTGCCCTGCCGTAAAGGTGAATCGTTGCTGATGATCAGTGCACGCTGGAACAAAAGAGCAACATGGGTAGCTGATCGTGACAAGGCCTGGATTAGCATAAACAAGACCAAGGATGAAATCCTAGGAAAAAAATTTATATAGCCAAGGGGGGGGGATACTAAGCACTTCGACAACTCAGCCAGTGGCTATACAGATCCGGAGATCAAACAAGTTTTCTCTCATGAATCCACTCGAGCTAAAAGGAAACAATCTGAACGTTCATTTTCATACAATTTAAACTCTCCAGTATAAAAGGCAGGAAAAAAAAAAAAAAAAAAAAACATGCTATGCTGTGTATGGAGAAAGTGTTATGCATTATAAAGAGGAAAATTTCACAAAACAGAACATCCCTGATCAAAGATCAGTCCTGGTTAGCTCGCGTACTAACTCTGGTGACATACCTCATTTTTGGCAAGAACCAATTATTTCTGAATCATTTATTTCTGAATCAGCGCTCGGGTGGCTCCTAAGTTTTACGCAGGAAGATGAAACTCCAGGAAGCATTGCATGAAGCATGGAGATTCATGTGCAGCACACTTTATTTTCTGCTTTTCCGAATTCTCTGAAGTTCTCCGCTCAGTCTTTTAGCTCAAGGTAAACTTAAATAAGTCACGGTAATGTGATGCAACACGTATCAGCCCGAGAAGTTTTCGGAGAGCGTGTCAGTCTCAGTGATGCAATGAACGATAAATACACGCAAGCTTATAAATCAAATCAATCATCGATGACTTAGGAAAGCAGGTTTTCTGAGAATTTTTTAATCTATTTAGCATATCTAATCAAAAAGTAATCCTTAAACTAAAAAAATCTTTCTTAGCAAAAGTTTCTTAAGACATCACATGAGAGCAAGGTTACATATTTGATCACCTCACTTGATAGGCTACAAAAGGGTTAGCTTACATCTTTTCCTAGCAAGTTATGTTTTTAAATGTAAATTCCACATTAAGCTCGACTTGAACGTTTGCTGCTGATAACATGGATGAAGAAAAAAGCCTTCTGGTAGAGACTTTTACGGTTAGATGAAGCAAAGATTGAGTTATTCGGCCAGAATGACCAGAGGTACAGAGGAACACTGGGCCAATGTGTTAAGCATGGTGGTGGTAGCACAGAAAACATAAAAGCACTAGCTAGACTTAATTGATATTTTTACACCTGATGCGAAGAACACAGCATTTGAATGACCGTATGCACACATACATCTCAAAAGTCAATAGACACCCCTAATCCCACCGTTTTATCTATGCAGACAACCCGGTGCTTCAAACTTTTTCATATATTATTGTTGTTCATTTCAGATTACTGTATATTAATTGTTTTTGGCAACTAGAAGGAAAAGAGTTGCGTGATTTTCAAAGAGGGCATACTGGGTGTCAGTCTGAGGGTGGACTTTGCCAGCGTGTGATTGCACAAAACCTTGGGATTCCTCTTGTACACAGTCAACAGAGTGATTTATACAATTCAAAAGCAAAGGAAAGGAATCAACAGCATCCTGCCCAGGTCAACCTGGGACCTCCGACAGGTGTCGTCAAACTGTCGAGCGGATTGTTGGAAAAAAAAAAATAACCCCCCCGTTGTAAGGCCGTTGATGTTGCAGAGCGACTTCAAGTGAGACTGAGTACTTCTGTGAGGGATCTCCATCAACATGTCTACTATTGCAGAGCAGCTAGGAGGACGTTCCTAGAAATAAATCTTTCAAAAATAACGATGTCTGCTTACTTGTGAGATGTCTGCGTTCATTTTCCTTTCTCTTGGTCTGTATTAACACACTTAACTTGTTTGCCATATGTTAAAATATCATAGTAGGGGTCACTTTTTAACCTAGACATTTAAGCTTATGGGCAACTAAAACACAGAAATGGGCAACACATTTCAACAGTTTGGATTTCCTTGAAGTGCTAGTTAATAAATTTATGACTTGTCTAAAGTGAAGCTCACAGCAAACAACAACAACAAAATATATCGAATAATCTGTTCTGAGGTTGTACGATATTAATCAATCATTATCCAACCTTAACCCAGACGAGCTGTCCGAAATATGCATCAAAAACACAAAACCCAGTAAGCGCAATAACCCATGGTTTCCTCCTTTACAGATTTGTACAGGATCTTAATTACCATTTATCCTCCTTAGTAATAAATGCATGCTCATAAATTTGCCTTTTAATGAGACTGAACCACCTTGCCGGTTATTTTCAACATTTGAATGGTTATTCAAATCCTGCACACCACCACAGTCGTACAAATCAAGTGGCACATAATTAGGGACCCAATGTTGGACTCGTTTTACTACTGATTGCCACTGCTTCTGGTGGGCCCTCGATTTAAGTGCAATACCAGGTATTCAGTGGTTCGAGCTTTCTGGTCAACAATGAAATATTCCTAGGGGGTAAATGGCAGCTCACAGAGGCGATGATGCAGTACGCTGAACATGGTGCTTAATTAAGTGGTTCAACTGAACCGGTTATGCTCAGGATTGTCATTCATGTTCGGCAAGACCTAGATCACTGCCGATCTCGTTTAAACCATCCTCAGACGTCGGACTTAATCATCAACGAATTTCCGCAGCTTTTAATAACTCGTACTGCAATAACAGGGAACGCAATTCATATTTCTAACAAGCCATAGCAATTGGGCTGTAATGTCACAGTAGGAAACCCCTTCTGGCTCAGGTTTTAATTGGAAAGTTTATCATCAGTACATCAACTCCACATTGTTCAATTCAATTCAGTTTCACTTGCAGAGTACTTTTAACCATGGACATGGTCCCTGAATTCTGGACATACATATTAACAAGTAGGGAAGGGGCAATGATGGTAAGACAAAACTCATAAGGAAGAAACCTTTAGAGGAACCAGACTTATAAGAGAACCCCATCCTGTTCTGGGTGACATAGCGTGATTATAAATTTCATTACAGTCTGGAAGTGTTCGTATTAGACAAGTGGCTCTCAAGATGGGGCCTGGGAAAATCCACATCCACCTCGGGTAAGATATAAGCTTTGCTCATAAAGTGCAATACAATACAATACAATCACTGCATTAAAAAAAAAAAAAAAAACCTCCATGATTTATATAATATCTACAGCTATTTCAAAATTAAAAGCTTGGGAGCTGTACTTACGATCAGTAGTGTACTCTGCTGACGGTGCTTGTGCTACCACCTCGTCTTCAGGCTTGGTATTGATGGCTACGTTTCCATTCTTCTCCTGCTGGGCTTTGCGAACTAGTGCAGCCAGTGGATGGTCTGGGTCCATGACCTGTAGGGGCTGCAGTGCAAAATAACACACTTTCAAAACCCAACTACTACCTCCTGGACCACCATCCGTCAAAAGGAAGCACTGATTTATATTTCACGCACGAGCGTAGCATGGAGAGCCTCGAGGAGCTAATGCGCGTAGCTTGAAAAGCTCAGCTACGCGATATGAGAAACGTATACTCTGAAACGATTGCTTGGTCAGTGAAGGGTATGGGTAAATAGTGGGGTTGGAGCCCAGGATCCCAACCACAATGTAGAGAAAAAGCAAAATGAAACAGATTTAATGATTAGCTGGCAAAAGGTGGTGCACGCTTAAGCACTTTATATCCCACAGTGCTTCTGGAGTCTCGGTTTTGATTGGCCAGAAACGGGACGAGATCCAAGCACAGCGTTTGTATTCATATACTATGACTGGTTCTATATTTACACAGGACCTAAAACGGCAAACACTCTACATTACCAGTTTTATAAATCTTTATTTCTTGAAAACATCTCCAGTGTCAGTGCTTTATTAAAAGTTGCAAAGCTATAACTTCTTTTTTTTTTTTTTTTTTGGTAAAGGGTTCTGTCAGGCTACCACATACTATCTTAACCATACTCGGAACATTTTGCCTTAGCGAATGCACAAAGATAAAACCATACAATATGGACAATATGTTCCCTAACGTACACCCTGCAAGTCTATTTCCTCCAACAACAACTTCCTAACAAATATAAGCCCGGTTATCAGTATTCTACAGCTCGATTATAAAGCGCTGCTGTCCTGGAAGCTAAAACACAACAGGCATACGAAATAGAACGAGGCCCTCAAGGCCGATAAACTTCTTGAGCAACAGAATATCTCACAGGGTTTTGCGCAGCTATAAGGCGATTCCTCCTTTTTATTGATCTCTGGCAGGTGGTGCAACTTTCTGCAGCAAGCGGTGTAAGTATAATTTATGCATTATCAGAAATGAGATTCGCACATTTGTTAGTTTCTGTGCTACGTGTGCGACTCCAGCACTGACGGGAAGGCGGTAGAGTACGCTCCTATTGAATTAGTGCTAACTCTCTGCTAAGTCTCAGGCAAGCAAACGCTACTTATGTTTTTATAAATGTTTTAAATTAAGCGACGCCTCAACATCCTAAAAGAGTGTAATGCAGCAGGGCTTTAAACTTTTACGCGTTTGTGTCGTGTTGCTACACAGGATTCTGGTCCTTTTGTTGTCTCCGCTATTCTGTGTTGGATTCCTCATGACTACGCCATTGAATGCCACAGAAAATGGTAAGTGACAAGGAATGTGACAAAGTGATTGTTTTCAACAAAAGTTACAAAAACTATTATAACCATGCTAGCAATATCTCTCTGCGACAAGCGTGCAGCGTACAAAAAGCGCTGAATACAAAAATAGGAGCCATTTTGGAGGAAGTACGAGTGTGAGAAAATCAAAACATCTGGAACGATTATGTGACTTCTATAATGAAGTAATGGACAATATCGATTTTTTCCCCCCCTCTATACAGATAAAAGGAACATTTAGTCTGGAAATGATTGTAACCACCGTGATGGGAAAAAAATCTAAATCAAACAAAGCATGTTCA
>JAQMCW010000011.1:16464920-16474945 GCA_030068335.1 Chrysichthys cranchii
ACCCATAATACACTTTAAAAACATGTTTTGAGGCTGAAACACATTCATTGTATTTACATTCATGTCAATGGGAAAAACTGACTTGGGTCGCGAACAAATTGGGTCCAAATAATGGACCATGGTCCATTATTTAGGACAATCTTTGAGCAGAAATGGACTCCAGGCTTCATAAGCATGTTTTCATTCGTGGATAATTACCCGTAAGTATGAATTGTGTTTTTATAAGTTTACAATGAGCCCTTTATATCCACATAGGGTCCATTTGGACAGAGCCGCCATTTTGCGCTGCTTCATAATGGACAAACCTCTGTATGGACAAACCTGCCCAGAAGAGACAAAGCTCAAGAGAGCGCCTTTTTAAGATTTTACAATTGGCAGAGTGAATCTGAAAGGACGGCCATCAAAGAGGAAGAAAGGAAGACGACAAAGGAGAAAGAAGATGATCAACTTTGAGAACCCAGTTTTTGAAAAATGGAGGATCGTACTTTTTATTTAGCACAGAAAAAGCAAGGGAGTGTGAATATAAGCACTTGGAAGTGCACTACGGGCACCTGATGGACGCCGTCCATTTTAATACATGCTGGAAAGCGAGGAGTAAGGGAGAGGCCTTCAGGTGGTTGAATCTTTCCATAGCGGACCTTTAATTTCTTTCAGCACGGCGTGTGAATTCTGGCTCTGATAGTTCCTCAACTTCAGCTACATGTCTCAAGATTTTATCCAGGGATAAACGCTATACAGGACTATTGTTTAATCCACCTCATGCACTTATAATTTTTCTCTTAATTGTCTTTCTTTGTCCCGTAAGTTTCATATATGACAGCTTGTTCATAACCATGTGAAAATACAACCTCGTAGTTTCACCCACATGCCCCCTCAACCACATACCTTTCTGGCAAGCTTCCTTAAAAACATCCATATTATATATCTCCTATTCACATCTGTATTCGTATCTGTTTAACGCGTTGTTCGTTCATCCCGATTGATGATGATCTATGTGTATTCGGTTACATTCCTATATATAGGATACACATTAAGCATAATAGCATCATTGAAACAGAGAACCTACACGATTTCCGTGTACTCTTCTCACCCTGTCCTGGTTTCCTTACTCTATATTAATGGCCTTGTTTTATCTCCATTTATCATCTCAGCTGTGCAATATAGGTTGCAAGACAAAACAATTATGAGATGGAAACGTCCCTGATAAGTGTGTATATTACGAAACAGCACAGGCGTTGTAGCATAGGCGAGAGTGGATCAAGTGGTCACGTTCTTATTTCCCGACGCTGAAATGAAAACAAAACCGGACCCGTTCTGAACTCTGGGCTTCATTAGAACTTTATGATCTGCAGCTCTGAAGCCGTTGCTCACAAATCTCCGTGTCCCCCAACCCACCCCTACCAAAAAACACAATCAAATATTTCTCTATTAGACAGGCATCATGGTCAATTAGCCCCACACTTTTCGGGCTTTTATCTCTTAAACCAGAGGCCTCATCAGTTATTTACGTGTTATAGGCCTCACCATGAATTATTCAGCGCGAGAGGAAAATTTACTGCTCCTGTCTTTCTTCAGTCAGGCCGTAAATTCAGGGCTGGAAAGAGAGCGAGAGAGAGAACGGAGCAAAAAGAGAGAAGTGCGAGGCAAGAAGGGGAGGAAGAGGAGGGGAGGGAATGAATGGCTAGAGGCAAGTGGCCCCAGGAGGGTTGTAGACTCACACAGGCAACATCATAAAGTTACCATTAGAATGCTGTATTTATAACAGTCAGCTACTGATGGGGATGCTACACAGAGAGCTAGAAGGCCACCTCCATCTTGCCAGGGCTAAAAACAGGCTGAAGTGGGAACGATTAAAGGGACAAATATCCACAATACACATAAAAAACGTGAAGTCGTTCCTTGAAGAGGTGAGCCAACTACCGGGGTTTGTGGTGTTTCTTTATGCACTCGACACCTTCAGGTACCTGACCTGTTCTGACTCAAGTCCCGTTCAGTGTTTTTGAGTATGTTTCATCCTAACTTATTATAACTGATGTTTGGCACACATCTGAGAGACGAGCGTACTGGCGCTGTTCTATAGCACTATACATATCTGGGCTTCATGTGGTGCGTTTGTGCTTTGAGATTAGCTTAAAACAATGGAATGAAAAAGGTTCTTGAAGATGTCTTTGGATGTTTATGGGTTTTAGCTCTCTAAAGTAGTTCTACTTTGAACCTTTTGTGAAAGCCAAACAGTCTTTGTTGGGTCCTGGGTAGAATTTGCCCAGAAAGACAAACAAGAAATGTTTTGGAGTAGCATTTCAAATCTAAACTTTATATTTGAATTAAAAGTTGCTAATATTGAATTTAAGAAGACGTTTATTGGGGGGGAAAATGCTGTCGTTTCAAGCAAGGAAAGTATATATGTATGTATTTAAAAAAAAAAAAAAAAGCCTCTGCTATTCGTTTCTGTTTTTCGATCTCTTGATTCACAGTGAGGTTCAGATATCGGTATGTAAGGAAGTTTTATTTTTTTTTTTTGTTCAACAAAATGCTGTCTTCTGTCTTAGATAAGGGAGTGGCACAGTGGTGTGGTGGTTAGCGCTGGCGCCTCACAGCAAGAAAGTCCTGGGTTCGATCCCCAGGGTCGACCTGAGTTCCTTTCTATGTGGAGTTTGCATGTTCTCCCCGTGTCTGTGGGGGTTCCCTCTTGGTACTCTGGTGTCCTCCCACAGTTTAAAGACATGCACAGAGGGGATTAGGCTAATTAGTTACTCTAAATTGCCTGTGAGTGTGAATGGTTGTCTGTGTCTGTGTGTCGCCCAGCGATGGTTTGCCGACCTGCCCAGAGTGTAACCCCACCTCTCGCCCGAAGTCAGCTGGGATTGGCTCCAGCTTCCCCCATGTGACCCTGAGCAGGATTAAGTGGTCAAAAATGAATGAATTTTGTGTGTATATATATATATATATATACTGTATATATATATACTGTATATATATATATATATATATATATATATATATGTATATATATATATATATGTATATATGCTTGCAAAGGCAACATTTTGCTCTTAAACCCTGAGTAACAGGATTAAAAATAACCATGGTAATTGTCTGATTGTTTTTTTTTTTTTTTTACATTAAATATTTGAATACACGAAACGTGGTTAAAATTCATAGGGAGGGTATGATGAAATGAAATCTTATTTTTAAAGTTTACGTCTAGAATTAATTTTTATAAATTGGGGAACATAGTTATCACAATATTATTGTTAATATTATTGGAAAACAGAATGAAGTGAATGTTATACTAAAATGCACAATTTTCCTAGCCTGTAATGAAAATATCTCCTGGAAAACTCACATTTCTACATTTCAACCTTGCTACTTTTGTTTTAACCTTTGCTTCAATGCACCAACATCTGATGTGGTGTCACCTTGCTTTCCACCCTCCTGAATCCGGTTCACTTATAAAAGGATTCTTTTATTTCTGTTGGAGGGGAAAAAATGGACTTTTTAATGTGGTTCACCTCCAAGTGTAGCTTTCAGCACACAGCCATCTTCAGAGAATATCAATAGAGTAATGAGGCACAAGCACCTCTGTAGGTGTGGCAGCATTGATGTTTGGGGGGGTTTACTGTTTTCATCCATACTGTATAAACACTCCAATCACTTTCTGACCTTATACAGGATTCTGTTTCCAAGCCTTTCCATAACAAAGGCAACTTGCTGCCATGCACCAATTATAGTTATTAAAGAGCACTGTTTTACATGTTAATCAAATTCACCTATGAACGTATTGGAAGGGTCAATTCTTTTGCCTTGGTCATACAACAGATGAATATGAGAAGATAGAACAAAATTTCCACATCCATTTCCCGATATTTACATATAAATGTGTTAATTAGCTGAAAACATGGCACCACTGGTGGCAGACTACCCTGTTTTTAGAAGAGTGAACATACTAGAACTAGTCTACTAGTCTCCTAGTCTATTAGTCTACGAATCTATTCACAAAGTAAATAACATGTTGGTGTATTTGGTGGCATATCCCTTGCGTAAAACTGCACCAAGGCAGTGACCCACTGAAATCACCAAAATGTTGCATTTGCTTGTTGTGATGCTTTTCCAGGCTTGTATCACAGCATCTTTAATTTTTTGTTTGTTTTGGGGAGTCTCTCTTCAGTTTTCTCTCCAGGATGTGAAACGCATACTGAATTGACTTAAGATCTGGGGATTGGGCCCGTCGGCCCCCCCCCCCCCCAACCACCACCCTGATTTAATCCTCTGATATGATGACAGTTCTATGATTGGACTATGATAAAATTCCTCCCAATTAGATTATTTGCATTTCTCTGGAAATTGACTATCATAATGTTTCTGTTGACCTTCCTTCACTGCTTCCATCATCAGTTATATCATCAATAAGGATTAGTGAGCACATTGCAATAGCAGCCATGAAATTCTTGGCCCAACCATGTGACTACCTCAACTGGGCTTGACCAATGAGCTTATATGTTTTGTATCGTGAACAGGTCCTTTAGATATTAGATATAAGTAGAATTAAACTTTGGTTCCAGGACTTTTAGGACTCATCTTCTGCTTCTTATTGCTGATGAGGGGTTTGCATCTGGTGGTATGGCCTCCATATTTTAGCTTTCAAAGTCTTCTATCACCCTGGAAAACCCAGAGCACCTTATAATAGGAAAGAATATCTCAATTGGTTAAAATAATGATACAGACTCAGTGAACCCAAAAACATGTGTGTTTTTTTTTTTTTTAATTAACCCTTCCCAAGTACATGTTATGAAATGGTCCTTATGAGACCTCCGAGAATGTCCACTAATGTCCAACAACCAATGAGTGGATTGAATATAAGAGTGAAATAAAAGTTAGGGTCAAATATGACCCTAGGGGTGCTCCAGGGTTAAACAGTGGATTGTGATGCCTTCACCCCTGGTCTGTGGAAGTTGTTGGTGATGTCATTGAGTATTGTTTTGGGGTTTTTTTTCTTCATGACTCTCACAATCTTTCTGCTATCAACTGCTGTTGTTTTAAATGGCTGGCCTGTTTGATGCCTGATTATCAGTACACCACTGGTTTCTTCTCTTTTTTTCTTTTTTCAGGACATTCTGAAAAAAGCATGCTTTTTTTCCCCTGTAGACAGCTCTCCGGTCTTCATGTTGGTTTATCCTTTTTCTTTTTTTCTTTTCTTTTCTTTTTTTTTTTTACAACAGTCCTCACAAGCAACGGACAATTCAGAACAATTAACTGTTTAATCATGCTAACAGGGCAGACCTGGGCATCAAGAGACACCGGTCAGTCACATGTTCTAATATTTTTGATCACTTGAATGATGGATGAGTTCCAAAAAAGGGTGCCATGTTGTAAGCTATTCAACACGTCCCTCTAGCTGTAAATATCAGGAAACGAAAGCTGGAAATCTGATCTCTCATGTCATATTAATTTTTTTTTTATTGCTAACCCAAATGCCTTCAGTGTATCGCAGTGTAAAACAATAGAATCTGCCTTTATTTCACTTATGGTTATTCTATTTTATATGTTAATCCTGGCCTAGAGAGACGCTAAAATGCAACACGGATAATCGGATTTGTTTATTATACAATTATTTGATTAAGGGTATTGCGCAAGAAATAAGAATGCTGTAAAAAAAAAAAAAAAAAAAACCTACTGGAGAACAATGTTAGGGTTATTCAAGCCTAGCTCTGTTTGTCTAACCGTATATCTTGAGAGATATTTATTGAACCACCTACAGAGTTTAGTTCTCACCTTTTAACCTGATTAAGGAGTTCAGGGACTACTAGAAAATAAGCATAGATCCTCAGGGGGTAAGATTAGGACCCTTAGGATTCCTATGTAGATGGTATACCAGTTTTAGAGCAGCTTTTGGCATGCTTTTTTCTTGTCATGGTCCAACCACCCACATATTTTATACACCATACAGGCCCATTCTGTTTCATGTTTAAAAAAAAAAAAAAAAAAAAAGTTATAGGGTGAAAGATAGCCTCGGATTTTTCTTTCATACATGTCCAGAGGGAGTTGTTGGTTAGGATTCAGGGACATGGAGGAATAATCTAGGCCCAATTCACTACACTACTGACCTTGCGCCTGCAGTGAATAAGGGGGTGGGGAAGATATATATCCCTCTCCTGCACAAACTGAGAAATACTGTTAATATTCGCACCATTTGCACTGTTCACAAGATTTGCATCCTGTATGTGGTGTATGTGGGTGTCTCAATACATATTCACATATGTACACACTTCCAAATTTGTACGTAGGAGCAGTGCAAATTACTCATCCTCCTTTGAAGTCCTATTGATTGTGTAGATTGAGATATGGATTCTTTTTAATCTCTTATTTATGAATCTGTAGTCCACTTCACACAACAAACTGTGCCAGAGGATTGGGTTTAAAGCCAAATACATAAATACCATCCACTGAAAGAGCATTTGATGTTGACATCGATCTGATCCTCTTGCTTAAAAGAGAAGCACATTTTCTTTACATGAGTGCGTTGTATTAACAAAAAAAACATTGAATTCATTTGAAATAGTGAATTAAAAGCTTGATAAAATACCCGACATCTTATAGATAAATTGTATTTTTCATGACCTCGATTTAGTAATCTTGCAGATTCATTTATTTAGTATCTGCTGGATCAAGTGTGATTTAAAAACAACAACAACAACAACAAAAAACTGCTTAAGGCTATATTGTTATATTAAACCCAACATTCAGTGATTAATGTTATAGTTACAATTAGGAATCTTTATATGGACAAGTTTGTCTATTAATAGATGTTGATGATGCCATTTCAGATGGACTGGATCAAGTCTTGTTTTATAATCTGCTGCAAGCCAAAGTTTTATTCGTCTTTTAAGTGTCTTCTGCAGCTTAGTCCTGTTCAGGGTCGCGGGGGGAAGCTGGAGCCAATCCCAGCTGACTTTGGGGCGAGAGGCGGGGTTACACCCTGGGCAGGTCACCAATCCAGCGCAGGGTGACACACAGAGACAGATAACCAGTCACACTCACATTCACACCTACGGGCAATTTAGAGTAGCTAATTAGCCTAATCCCCTCTGTGTATGTCTTTGGACTGTGGGAGGAAACCGGAGTACCCGGAGGAAACCCACGCGGACACGGGGAGAACATGCAAACTCCACACAGAAAGGCACCCAGGTCGACCCCCGGGGATCGACCCCAGGACCTTCTTGCTGTGAGGCGACAGTGCTAACCACTTACCCACCATGCAGCCCTGCCAAAGTTTTATATTAAACCAAATCTCCAGTGATTAATGTGATAATTACATCTCGGTCAATCAGAATAAGTATGCGCCTAACCCAATTCTGAATACTTTTTCCTCTGTAAATATTGATGTATCCTATATGAATATCCTATGTGATAGTGTGCTCTTAGCCTGATGCTAACAGTGCTTGCTCTGGTGTTTGTAGTGTGACTGATCCCATCACATCACTGTGGAGATGTAAAAGAGCCCAACAACAATGACTAAATCAATGGTCAGTAATAAATATGTCTTGTTGGACATAATTGCTGAGTGATTGAAATGTCAATACGGAGCTGAAAATGCTCATACGCTGGAACAAGAGTTTTCCATCCTAAAATAGATCGCTTCAGAGAAGCCGAAATGGAAACCCCCTGTCTATCAACGTAATCTAAAAAAAAGAAAAAAAAGAAAATCATAATCGACTTTATGTTTTGGATTTCACAATTACAGCTTTACACCAGCAAATCAGTTTTACACTTACCGAACCTGGCGCGTGTGCTTTTGTCACATATACCACTTTTCCACCAATTGGGAATGGGTTCTTGAACCGGTCAAACCGAATGCTTTGAACCTTGGTGCAAACTTGTGAACCAGTCCACGTTTCAACCAGTTATGATGAGAAACACTGTAATCAAGGATGTGTCATCAACGGAGGGGAATGCACAATGCACAGTGGAAGTCGTTGTTTGGAACAATAGTACCAAGATGGTGGATCAGATTGTTCACCCTTAGGCTTTTGTACTGCTATTGCAGATATTTGTCTGATTTAACCTTTTCCATCATGCTCTCCATTGCCGCGTTGTGCTTCCTTTCCAAACTAATCACACACCCACTGATGGCATTACGGTTAGCGCTGGAAAAACCAGCTATCCTTTGGGTCCAGCTGCAAACAACTTTTCAGGTTGTGAACCAGTTTATTTTTGGTCAAAATGCCTGAAATGGTGCAAAATTTACTTTGTGATCTAGATAGGGCATTGCAAACAATTTTTTATTTATTTTTTTTTATTTTTTGGCACATATGGATCTGAATCCAGCCCGGGCGGGCACTGCAATTTACCTGATTTCTAACACACCTGTTTCCTGTTTGTCTGCAAACACGCTGTCTATTTAAACAGCTCAATCAGACACATTCCTTGTGAGTTTTTTAAGAGGAAATCTCCGAGTGTAATTTTCTGATTGCTACTTTGGTTTTGATCTTTTTTCCCCCCCTCCCTTCTCTTGGTCTTGTTCTGCCAGCTCTGTGGCCTATTTTAGAATATAATTCTGCTTAGTGATTTAGATTTTGTTTTTTTTAAAGTTAAGGTCAGATACACATTGGAGATCACTTCAAAAAGTCTGGAAAACCGCCAAAGAAAGAGCAGAATCTGGCTTTTTTTTTTTTTTTCTTTGCCAATAATATACTTTGATAGCTCTATAATAAATATAGATTGCCAAATTAATCCGGAAATGTTTTTATTTGAGCTACTTTCAAGTCTTGCGTTGCATTATATTTCTTAAACTTTGTCAGCAATGCTGTTTTTCCATGAATAAATTAGCTTTTAAATGTAGAGGTAAGCAGGGCATCTTTCAGTCGCGGTGGAATGAAATCTTTAAATGCAATTTTCTGCTTATACTTTTGGAGGTCCATTTACAAACGCTAGAACTACATTGTGATCGAGATCCATGTAAAAGAGGAACATATTTCAATTCAGGCATGCTCATAGTTTTCAGAATATAATGAAGTGGAAAATATCAAAATTTCACCATGGAGAAGGTTTTCCCAGGATTAGAGTTATCCAAAAGAGTTACAGTTTATCTATAAGGAGTATTTTTTTTTTTTATGTCTAGGAAAGAATATGTACTGTATATACTTTTTCTTTAATTGGAATTTCCAGTAGCACTGTTCTAACCATCTTTTCCTTATCCGCAAAAAAAGTGAGAGCAACGCACGAGTTGTACCAAGAGATTAGAAGTAATTGTGAGTCATTGACGAGAACACGTTGAGTCCAAAGTACATGTTGTTATATCCAGATGGTCAATTTACATTTCTTTCTTCTCATGGAAATTCAGTGGTGTGTGTTAATGGTTTTAATTGTCAATGGAATACCTATGAGAGTAGAAACGTTTCATAAATCCATCTCCTGCTTGAGATAAAAGCATGATTTGCTTGAGAACCTCAAAACATTGAATTGTGTAAATGCAACTACTTGCAACCCAACTCAAATCACACAATATGACAGATAGGTCTGTGCATGTGTACAATGTTGCAAGGCTGTTTCCTCCAGTGTATATATGCTTTTCAAAGCTCCTTTATCACAGGAATGGTGTTCGATTTTTTACCTGCATCAATATAATCCATCAGGGCTGTCATATTGTTGTCTACAGGACTTGACTTTTATTATAAGATTTGAAGTGGACTTATGACAGCCTTTCTTTGCACCGATAAAACAGCTTGGATGTCAAATTCACCTGTAAAACTGGTGCAAATTGTACCAACTTAACATGGATGAAAAGTTTTGATATACACAGGGTTCGTACCTCTATACATTTTGGATATAGTTTTTACACTCAGGCCCCATCCATATAGTATATATATATACACACACACACACACACACACACACACACACATATATATATATAATATGTGTGCGTGTGTATGTATATATGCATGTATTATACAGTTGTGGTCAAAAGTTTACATACAGTTGTAAAGAACATAATATCATGGCTCTCTTGAGTTTCCCGTTATTTC
>JAQMCW010000011.1:16519839-16539666 GCA_030068335.1 Chrysichthys cranchii
GTGAATGGTTGTCTGTCTCTGTGTGTCGCCCTGTGGTGGATTGGCGACCCGCCCAGGGTGTGTCCCGCCTCTTGCCCGATGTCAGCTGGGATTTGCGCCAGCTTGCCCCCGCGACCCTGAACAGGATTAAGCGGCAGAAGATGAATAAAGACGTGCAATTAGCCTTTTTTTTTATTATTTTTTTTATTCAAACCACACGAAATTTCTTCCTTCTTGTAGACCATACGTTATTTTGTAAATTTACAGTTTTTTGTATTTTTTTACGACTAGTTCTAGGTTTTTTTCCCCCTTCAAAAGCATTTCAAACAGTGAATGATCGAACAAGCAATCCACTTTGTCCCTGTTTTGGACACATATTTCATTAGCTCTCATTATGAGGCGGTCTCTTAATCATTACTGTGACGTGTTATAGATGTGTTCGTGACATGGGCTTATACAAATTAGTCCTAATTCACATGAAATCTTTACCGTGGAAAGATAATATCAAGCGTACTTACTTTGCATGACTGTGTAAATATACAGTCTGGGCTAGAAAGAAATCAGCCCAAGCCTCAGGTCTTCATAGACTTCATATCATTCTATGTATTTTACGTCTGGATTGTGGTGGGGCTGTTCTTGGTGTCCCCCCCCCAAATAAATAAATAAAAATAAAAATAAAAACAAAAAACCCCAATCTACTTTAAACCAATTGTTAATGCCATTTCTGCCCAGCAGTCCTAGTAATTTCCCTTAGGTAGCTAATTTTACACAATCTGTTGCTAAAAGTTTTATAAACCAGTAGTTCTTGCAAATGTATTTACGGGCACTTTGTTACACAAGAAATTGCCTGAAAGGTAAACACATATTATAGACAATACAAAGTCCATAATGCAAAATATTACAATATAAATTTTTACAAAATGATGAAACTTCAAATAGAGCAGAATTTAGGATTTGTTATTTCTCAAAGAAAATACACTTAAAGCTCAGAAACCTCAATGTTCCCCTTGTCTTCTATCATTTTTCCAGCTAGGCACTGCAAATCTCCAAATGTCACTTAACATATAGTACACATTGTCCCCGCTCCAACTGATCCTCCCTTTGCTTTAGGTCTTGCTGTTCAAGTTCAAACATTGAAAATCTTGTCAAATCTTTCAGACAGTTGAGCACTGCCGGTGTGAGTCATCATTATGCTTGACATTGACAGAGCCATGCATTACTTTATATAATAATAACACTCTTAACTTGCGCTGGTTTGACTTTTTAAAATGCTTGCTTCTTAACTTTATTTCCCAAGATCCCCCAGGTTATTGAGAAGCTCCCAAATGCTGATTAAAAGAAAAAAAAAAAAGGCGAATTGATCACTCCCACCATCCCCCCCTTACTTCTTCCTTCACTTTGTGAGGACAGCTTGAGGACCAAAACTTGGCATTAATGATCATTAGAATCCGATCCAGGAACTTTCTGCCTCCTGGCTGCCCAGCACATCTTGAGGTCGCTGGACCCCTCTGGTCGGACTTGTCCAATTTACCAGTTTCTCTTATCGACCCTGTGCCTCCGTTCTTAATTCCGTCTCCACTCATTTTCGGCTGGTGGGTCTGAGAAATGTTGGTTCGGAGCAAATCAGAACAGGTGATGTTGAGAGCAATTCTAAGATAATCAGTGACCATCCTTGGTGTCACCGTCGTCTATTACGTCTATCATTAACAAGCACACAGTAACGTCCTGGTCTGTACCATGTCTGCTTTGTAATGCATTCACGTTGCCTTAGTTTTCATGCATGGGGGGATGTTTTCGTTTCGTTTTGTCCCATGCAGATCGAAAATGTTTAGCGGCGGTTCACCTCTGTTAATATTTCAAGGCGCATGTGGACATTTTGGAAAATATATATATTTTTTTTCCACTCTGCGTTTTGGCCTCCGGTGCACACAAAAACAACGTTTTAGGTCATTGAAAATAAAATGTCGAAATGTTATGCATTTTATTATATCAAACATACTACGTGATGCCAAATCTGGTCCCCCTTTCGATGAAGCTCATGAATGAAGGTTACGAATACGTTCCTAAAAGGTTATATTGCATTAAAAAAACATGACCCAAGGCAATATAATTATCGTGCACGAAAGTGTTATAACGTGATATAACCGTGTAGTTATAGTTTTTATATATACGACCTTTATAGAAAGTTTTACCCCCCCAAAAAATCAAGACGTTCCTACATTTTTTTTTTTTTAATTCCACTCAATATGGTGCGCGCTAAACAGTGTCCCTAAGGTGTCGGAGATAACATTTTTTGACATACTGTATTATCACCAGTGCTAATCTGAGCCTTTTCTAATCGTTTTTCGTGTTTTTTTTGCGTGGACAGGAATTTATTTGAAAACGAAAGGTTAGAAATGTTTCCAGACATATCTGTGCACGTCTGGACGTGGCCTGAGGAACTTCCAGAAAAATCCCACGTTTTATGTTTGCAAACACGGGTTAAAATGTAAATATCATGCAGATACAACGCAAATCGTGCAAAATAAACTTTTGTCTTTTATCGCACCTTTCGCGGTCTCACGCAGAGGATATGAAATGCACAGTTTGTCTAACAACCTCCTGGACAAAAGGATACGATTTTCTGGTACTGAGGTGTGTGTTATCATTCCGGGGGAAAAAAGGAACAAATATTGCATTGTTTGGAAATGTCATCGGACCGCTGCGTTGTTCCACCGAGATTCAATTCATATTTTATATTGTATTATTCCATGTTGGATTTTCATTTTATGCTACTTGCTAGAAATGTAACTCTGTAGCGAGAATGTAGAGCTTTATCACAGTTTGATTAAACTATCTGGGGGTTTTTTCTGCTTTGTGAATGTCATTCCTTGCGAAGTCCCACTGTTAAAGTTTGTAATTGGAAAACCAAAGCTGTAGAAAGAGATGTATTCTCATGATAGGCCAAAAATACAACAACATTAAAGTTCTGTGCGTATATCTCCCCTTGGTATTCTGTGATGTGGATCTATTCTTTCTTTTTTCTTTTTTTTTTCTTTTGTACCTCTAAGCTGTTTAGCCGTTTAAGATTATTACTTGTCACGCTGTATGAGATCCCAATAAAATCCTGCCTGAATTCTATAATGTGTGGTATGATACTGTTTTCTAACATCACAGTGTGTTCTAGTACGTTCACCTGCGGTTAACCCTGGAGCACCCCTGGGGTCATATTTGACCCTAATCTTCTGACGCTTAATCCTGTTCAGGGTCGCGGAGGGAAACTGGAGCCAATCCCAGCTGACTTTGAGCGAGAGGTGGGGTTACACCCTGGGCAGGTTACCAATCCACCGCAGGGCGACACACAGAGACAGACAGCCATTCACACTCACATTCACACCTATGGGCAATTTAGAGTCGCCAATTAGCCTAATCCCCTCTGGGCATGTCTTTGGACTATGGGAGGAAACCAGAGTACCCGGAGGAAACCCATGCGGACACGGGGAGAACATGCAAACTCCACACAGAAAGGCACCTGTGTCGACCCTGGAGATCACACCAGGACCTTCTTGCTGTTGGGCAACAGTGCTAACCACTTAGCCACCTAACTTTAATTTCACCCTTATATTCAAACCACTCATTGGTTTGTGGACATTAGTGGACATCCCAGGAGGTCTAATAAGGACCATTTCATAACATGTAGTAGGAAAACGTTATTGAAAAAAATCTATAACCCAGTTTTTTTTTGGGTTCTCTGAGTCTGTGTCATCATTTTAGCCAATGGAGAGATTTTTCCTAGTATGATAAGATGGTCTAGGTTTTCCATGGTTAAAGAAAATGATAAACATTAATAAACATGATCGGGATTTGTACAGAAACTGGGGTTGCATAAGCATGAGCTCTAATGTATTTGTAGCTGGGTTTTTTTGGGGTTTTTTTGGTATGCTCCGGGACACCACCGAGATATTGAGTGTGACTTCTCTTTCACCGACCAATCAAAATTAAGAAGGGGCTGGACTTATGATATCTACTTTTTGAAAGCACAACCTGAATTCCAGAAAAGTTGGGATGTTGTATAAAGTTGAATAAAATGGAAACTAAAAGACTTTCAAATCACATCAGCCAATATTTTATTCACAACAGGACATAGATAACATAACAAATGTTCAAACTGGGAAATTGTACACCTTCATCCACTAAATGAGCTCATTTCAAATTTGATGCTTGCTACAGGTCCCAAAATAGTTGGGACAGGGGCATGTTTCTCATGGTGTAGCATCTCCTCTTCTTTTCAAAACAGCTTGAAGACGTCTGGGCATCGAGGTTATGAGTTTCTGGAGTTTTGGTGTTGGAATTTGCTCCCATTCTTGCCTGATATAGGTTTCCAGATGCTGAAGAATTCGTGGCCGTCTTTGACGTATTTCTTGTTTAATGATGCGCCAAATGTTACTTTCCATTTTATTCAAAATTTAAAAAACGTCCCAACTTTTCTGGAATTCGGGTTGTATATGAATTCCCATGTTGAGAGCCGCTACCAACACTATCATGTATTTCCTTTCCATCCTTTTAGCTTAATGTTGTCAAATAAATAAAGACTTGATTTTCACAATTAAATAACGCATAAGTACTAGAAGTTTATTATGATGAAGACAGACATGTGGCATGGTACAGAGGAGTATTCCAGTGTGGTTATACTAAATATCAACTCTCTTGGAATGCCGCTCAACCATTTAAATTGGTGGACTGGATTTATAACCCTACATAAAGTTGGAGTATACAAAGTACAAGGAGTAAAAAGTGTTGTACAAATTTCATTTACTAGCTTGGAGCCATGAATTGACAAATTACTAAAAACCTAGCATGATGATGTACAAAGAGGTGTCGCCAGTTAACTTGAGCTGATTTGATGTGCTCAAACAACCCGCTTACATTTTCTTCTAATGTGATCCATGTTGGATCTGTTTTTTTTTCTTTTTCTTGGATAGGCATAGTAAAGGCAGAAGGCAGCAGAGTGACAGAAGAAGCCAGGGATCTAACAAGAGGCCTGGGATTGCGCATGTCGGCAAGGCGTCGTCGTTTATGATACCCATGCCGTTTTCTAGCTTTGTATATCAGAGCGATGATAACATATGCAGTGCTGATGAGAAGGCCATTAACCTTCCTATCAGTCATTCAGGGCTCCCAAGCAGTTTGGCCCCAGAAGAACAAATGAGCTATTCTCACTATGCATCCACCCCTGGGGAAATGCAGTGGCTAGCAACAGATCGGACTCTTGTTCTTGTAGGTTTTGTTAGGTTTTGTCATGTTCATGCTATAATCTCACACTGACATAAATAAGTAACTCTCCCTCTTGTGGCGTCAGTGCAGCGCTAACAAGCAGCTTAATTGAGCTCATAGGGAATAATGCATGATCAGAATGGAAAATGGAGCTGTTGTGGGTCGTGCTACGAACAATTTCCTCTGCAGTAAAGATCACTTATGTGTGCATATATATATATATATACAGAGAGAGAGAGAGAGAGAGAGAGAGAGAGAGAGAGACTAGCTGATAAGTTTTTTAATCACCAATTTTATTTTTCAACAAATTGCGGCCGTACGTCATTTCCATTTCAAACGCGTAAAGAATTTTATATATTTAGATCAAACTTTTCTTAAATAATTACTTCTCTAATAGGTGTTTACTTCTGTTCAATCTCAGTAAAATAACTCTGACACAAATAATAACGACTCGTAAAGATGATATAAAAACGGCATCCACAAATGAAGTGATTCGTTAAAATGTAAGCGCTAGTTACGCTGTTTCCGCTCATACGCATGTATAATATGTTCTGTGGTCACACGGCATTTCCGTTTCAATCGCGGAAAGAATTCAGTCTAGAACTTAAATGCAACATTCACTGATAAATTTTAAAAAATCCCCATATCCCATTCCGCTGTGCAATATTTCCCTATAACTTCGCAAACCCATCATCTCTTATTCATTACTCACATCGCATTAATATTGTTTGAGTTCCGTATTCTCAATTCCAAATGAGTACTGACTCCAGAGCCTTAACTTCTAAGTGATCAAGAACGCACACTTTTGGTCACTAATCACAGCTTAGTGAGCTAATTGAGAACGTGAGGACACAGCCTTCCGGTGTAGCCACTTTGTCAATTTGTCACCCGTTTTACTGATGACACCAATTAAGAGCAACGAGTTGAGAACGTTGAAAATTAGCATTCTGCGCACCTCACCTGGCGGATGGGTGGGTGTTCAACCATGTTGTCATTTGTTCTGCGGTCCCGACGACCCGCTTGCAGTCGCCTCGAGCCCTGCGTGCCAATTAGCACTGGATACTTACACGTGTTAAATATGGGGATTTGCACTAAAAACTACCATTTGTCATCGTTTCCAAGTGATCAAACCTGTGGTACGATGTTAACGCTTCACCACACGCTTCGAGTGCACTCCGGTACGGTTGTAAAAAAGCAGCGTGCTAAGATCCGCAGAGCAAGGTTGTTTAGAGCGGCATTTAGGACAACATATTTGAGCCTTTAGTAATCATCGCCGCTGTAGATGTGTCCTTGTGATGGCCATGCTCGCAAATTTACCCAGCAGTGTGTCATCAGCGCCACTCAGGTCCTTGGCCCGAGGACGGACCAAGTTCAGCAGTGTGCATTTAACAGCCATCAGCATTACGGTGCAACAAGGCACTTTAAGGTCGCTTCGGCAAGGGGACGAGTAATCTGACATGATGAATCAACAAACTGGGACAGGGAAAGGCTGAGGTTTACTCTGAGGCTTTTACAGACAAGTGAATGTGTGTGTGTGTGTGTGTGTGTGTGTGTGTGTGTGTGTGTGTGTGTGTGTGTGTGTGTGTGTGTGTGTGTGTTTATGTGTTACACATGCTTGTTTCATTGTGTTAATGAAGATATAAGGAAGAGCTCGACTATATACTGAAATGGCACATTAGCAAAACCTTATAAGGAATCAAACACAGTGGAAAGCGCAGTTATAGGAAAAAACCCAATGGTGTAAAAGTGTGAAACGGAGCATCATAAAGTTCAATATTTTCCTTTAAAAGCACATCCCAAAGGGCCAACACTGTCAGCTCACAACAAGAAGGTTCTGGGTTCGAACACTGCGGCCGACTGGAGCCTTTCTGTTCATGTTCTCCCCAAAACCAGCGTTGGTTTCCTCCGGGTGCTCCTGTGGAGGTTTCCTTCCACAGTCCAAAGACATGCAGACTAGGTCAGCTGTCCCTAGGTGTGAATCTGTCTGTGGATGTCTTTTTGTCTCGGTGTTAAACTTGCAATAGCTTGATAATCTGCTCTGGGTGTACCTTGCCTCTCATCTGAGGTCGGTTGAGATCGGCCTTAGATGGATAAATAGTACAGAAAATGGATGGATGAAAATGGATGGACATAGTGTAGTCTTTAACCATTTATAGTTACAATTATTCTTGTAGAGCTACATATATAGTTGCGTCTCTATAGTTCGACCTATTTTTAAAGTGATCCTCTTGTAAGATATTCTTTTAACATTTATGGAAGGAATCTCCAGTTTCCGTGCCTTTCTCTCCACAGAAAAGTCCTCAGGACAGACGTCTGCCTTCCTAACGAGACAAGACAAGACGTGTTTCCTTTAGTGTCTTAGAAACTATAAAAGAAAGAAGAAAAAAAAAGGTAGCTGTCAAGGAAGTATTGTTCGAGATGGGAAATTACTGCGATCTCCTTCTTCTTCTTAGGTCCTGTCCATGTTGTCCGGCACACAGGGGGTCAAGCAGGCCCCCACGGGGCTCGGACGACATTTCCATAGCTGAGTGCATTCTACAGGGTGAGGTTGCTAGCCCTACGCCAAACCCTCCCCTAACTCGGGACTTCGAGTTCATGCAAACGCACACACATGCACTCACACTCACACCTATGGGCAATTTAGGGTAGCCAATCCACCTAGTGTGCATGGACTGTGGGAGGAAACCGGAGTACCCTGAGGAAACCCACACAGACATGGGGAGAACATGCAAACTGCACAGGGAAAGGCACCTATGTCAACCCCAGGGCTCGAACCCAGGAGCTTCTTGCAATGAGGAGACTGTGCTAACCACTTAGCCATCATGCCGCCCAGTTGCTCTGATATAAAAGCTATAAACACTTGAGGATGCACAGTTATATGAAAATGATGAACTTTGGGTTGAGGAAAGGAACTCCTCACACTGGGTCCCATCCCACCATCGTGTCGTCGATTCTTTTTCTATAAAAGCACAGCTCGAAATGTTTTCTTCCTTACATATCCCAAGCACTCATTCTACACCGGGTTCAATATTTTCTTTTTCACTTATACTCCAAAAGGATTTAAAGCTGTTCTCCGGTGCATTTTATTAATTGCACATTGTCACCTGGACTATATCTAGACCAGAGACAGGGTGATGTATTCTGAGCTGAACTACTTGAAATGCAGCTGGAATGCATCCCTGCGGTTCGCTGTCTGTTCCTTTCTACGTCGGCCACTCTTTGGAAATTGATTGCTGCCCAAATGTCATGCCGCTGCCGAGGCCATCAGTCCTCAGCCTGTGCGAAGGCTCATTTCCCACTTCTGCAGGCAGGTGTGCTACCTCCTGACCCTGAGACAAGCCACTGTTTACCAAGCATGATGAGCGCCCATTCTCGCTGTAAAATATTGACCATTGATCTGGAATACAGTAGAGAGAGGAGGCGACGCTGCCGGATGTGTCTGTGTATGTGTCTGTGCGGGAAGAGAAGCAGGTGACAGGGACACCCTTGGGCCATTTCATTACGGAAAGTGTCTGTCCACATGATGAGGAAAGGATTATCCTTCCAAACAGGATTTCCTTGAGAGGATAATTTGTTAGCTGAAGCTGCAGAAGGGCCAAAAGCGCTATATAGGTTAAAGTTACAATATCGACTCCTTCACAGCTCAGGTGCTTCAGTATTTCCATGGAGCGTGTGTGTACGTGCTTGCTAGGTGGTGTACGTCACGCATAGCTGCTTTATGTACAGTATATAAGGGTGATGTATGCACTGCTTCAAGCCTGCCAATCAGCATGGAAGCATTTCATATGGCGATGCCACAAAACGGAGTCGTTCACGGAGCATCCGTTAAATAAATAAATAAATAGATAGATAGATAAATAAAAAAGTAACCCAGGTGGGAAAGGAAGTGGGAATATGCTTAAAACATGCATGAAGGCTGAGGGGGAGAACAGCGAGGGTGGGGGGTGGAATATATCTGAATGCAGGCTCATTTTCCACATTGAGGCCCTGGGGCACTTGACAAAACAATGATGGAGACACAAGCAACGTCGAGCTGATTTGCATTTACAAACTGATGCTTCCCTGCCTGTCATGTAATATTTATGGCTGCGAGGACGGCGCTGTTCTCCCTGCTTTTAATGCCGTAATGGAACACTGGGGGTTGCTGGGAGAGTAGCAGCGGCAGACGCTATACAGGGAGATGACAGTCTTGCGCGCCCTGACATCAAACACCATGTCCATGTAAATCCCCCAATTTTCGGCACAGCCACAATCCCTGACCACAGCGGTATCAAAAGTACAAAAGTGCTGCCCCTTCTTAGATGATTCAAAGAGTGCTATCCAGGGTCAAACGCGCTCTAATCAAGACCGATCATGAATAACAAATCCCCGCACTTGATGGCAAACTGCTCTCCTCCTTATTATTTCCCAGTGTGTGCGTGTGTGTGTGTGTGTGTGTGTGCTGAAGAATGAGTCTGGAATCTTGCTCTAAAAGGCCACTGATTGGGGTGCCGAGGTCTGTAATTTGCAATTAGTGAACGGGTCAAGGATTTGATTCGGGTCAAGGTCCACATTTGCATGTGCTTTTGTTCGATCGGTTGGAATTATGCGAATGGCCACCTCCCACGTCTGTTTACCCACAATCTGGCAAAACCAGCCCTCCCTCTGTACACTCCAATCAGCCGGTACTTAGCACTTCCTTTCATATAGCCACTCGCAACCGGCACTGGCCCTTAATGAATACAGGAACCTGAGCAGTGATTGAGATTGCGGGTTGATGGTAAGCTTGTTAGCACAGCGAAATTGCATGCAGCACCTCTGGCATTATTCCTGTCTGATGGGCTTGTTATGTTCTAGGGAGAATTTTCCAATGAGTTTTCTAATGGAGAAAAGAAATAAAAAAAATAAAAAAAAATAAAAAAAAAAAGACGACGCCAACCATTCAACCATTGTGAAGTCTTAAAAGGCTGTGCTTATCTGTAATAAAAAAAAATACTGGGAATGTCAGCATGGAGCAAGACAAGGCTGTTTGAACCAGTTCCTGGATTGAATCCCAAATTTAGGAACTATTTTAGCTTTTGGCTGTTTTATTAGAAACCCTGGGTAGTCGAAACATCACCAGGCCTTTTTCTAATATTCAGCCTGTTCCTACTGTAGCCTTAGATTCCTCTTTCTAGCTGACAGAAGTAGAACCACCTGCCGCTAGTTTTAGCAAGTGGTACACTCTGAGATGCTTTTCTGCTCACCACATTTGTAAAGAGTTCCTGTAGCTTCCCTGTCAGCTTGAACAAGTCTGGCCTTTCTTCTCTGGGGTCTCTCATCAACAAGGGGTTTCCACCTGTGCATCTGCTGCTCGCTGAGTCTTACTTCATGCATCATACCTTATACACTCCGGAGACTGCTGTGCATGAACATTTTCAGACAAGGTCAGCCATTTTTGAAACCCTAAAACCAACCCAACCATTCCACAGTCAAAGTTCCTTAGATTACATTTACTCCCCATTCCAATGTTTAATCTGAACATTAACCGGAACTCTTGACCTGTATCTGCATGGTTTAATGCATTGCACAATGGCTACATGGATTTCTGACTGGATAATGGTATGAAGGTGTAGGCAGGGGTACAGGTTTTCTTAAAAATATATTAAGGTCTGGGGTCACCAACCATCCTCCTTGAGATCTACCTCCCTTTATTAAGACTTTATTATAGCTCCAACTGTAATCGTGTCCATCTGAGCATCTAATCATTGCCTTAAAAAGTTCTGGATCGACTGAAAGAGGAAGATGGACCACAAGGAATAGGGTAGAGGACCACTGATCTAGGTACTCTGAGGTTTTTTCAGCCTTTTTAAAACATTTCTTTGGTTTCCCCGCAACATTTCCCCTCTTTCGCTGCATCAGTCATTCGGGGGTTGTTGAGAACCAAGTGCAGGTGGAGAAATTTGCTTTGCATTTCATTTTCTTCTAATACATCATTTATTGCTGAACGTCTTCACTTGTGCACCACGTCAAGATTTGATTCCCGGTTTAAATCAGGCTTGTTGGAATCCGACTCCCAGTCAAGTACTCCCAATCCCTATTCAAAGAGTGATAGCCCTAATATTATTTTGTCAAATAAATGAATAAAACAAAAAGCATACGAAGTACCTAAGTTCCATGACTTGATTTGATTTGTAATAAAAGAAACTTCACTTGGGAAGTAGGGATTGCAACCTGCTGGGAAGCCTGTGATCAATTCAGATGGAGAAATTCTCTATCCCTTGAGCCCTCCATCCGTTCTTTTTCCTGCAAAGGAAAGACCAGTAGTATGCCCCAAAGTCAGCAGTATGGTGTTAAGGATTGGATCTCTGCAGACCCTTATGTCCACCAATTCCCACCTTGGATCTTATTTGCTTAGGGCCATGGACGGGTACAGGTATTCCGATGGTTCGAAGAGCTGTCCTAGAGTGCCTTCCGACATACACTCAGAGAGTGCTGGGTCATGTTCTCTAGCTGAGTACAAGACAGGAAATCCATTTAATTACCTCTGAAGCAGAAGATGGGGCATGTGTGTGTGTGTGTGTGTGTGGAGGAGGAGGAGGGCTTGACGGAAGGACCGTGTTCCAGCAAGAGAGCTTGGCCTCAATGGGCCCTTCAGTTCTGCTTGCCATTCTGCTGCTCCTTCCCTGTTTGTATGACCTTCTTCTATGCTTTAGCATTGTCCTTCCCTCTAGCCCTTTCTTTTATTTTCTAACTTCCCCCGTCTGCGGTTCGGCCTATCCTTCGTGGCCTTCCTTGCCCTTTCCATTCTCTTGCTCGCTTTTTCTCCCTGGCTCACCGTCTAACCATCTGCGTCACTGCTTTTTTTTCTTCTTCTTCTTCTTTCTTTTATGAGGGGCACCACCTTCGGTTCAGTCATGCCCTCTTTCTCACTCACTGTGTTCTTTTAGTACTCCCACCTAATTTGTTCCTTCTTCCCGTCTGCAGAGAGGTCTCAAGAAAGCTTCCATCGCAAGGCAAGAGCTGCTTGTGCAGACTAAACGTGAAACTCCAAATCACTCGACATATCCCAGACTTGTTGCATGTGCTGTTTTCCCATGCATCTGGAAACCAACAGGCTACACTCAACGAGTACTTATTAAAGCACCTACAGATCCGTGGCATGTCAAGTTGGCGGGATGTTTCCTAGCACTCTGTATGATTGAGCACGTCTCTTGTTATTTCCTGGTCTGTGCGTGTGTTCACTTCTCCCGAGTTCAAACGCAGCATAGCAAGCTGTGGGTTGCATCACTTTTGGCCCGGCTCTGCCTTTAAAGCATTTTCATGTCTTCATCTGTGTGTGCGGCATACCTCTCCCCCACTGATATTAGGACAACAGAAGGTCTTTCCTCACTGGAGGCTGAACTGTCATGTCTGAGGAAAAGTTTGGCTCCGTGCCTGCCGGTAGAGATGTGCTAGACAGACGTCCTTGCTGGGTGAAGTTACTTCTGCATTCTTCAAACTGGGACTGGAAATCTGATTTTTTTTTTTTTTTTTTTTTTTGAAGGAAATTGGTTCATGTAACCTCCACGAGTCAAACGATACATCAGTTGAACAGATGCTGCATTTTCTGCACAAAGCAAATGACTACAAAGCCTGAGGCATCTTGAATTGCAGACATGTTGGCTGCCTTGAGAGGCCAGGTTTTGCGAAGCACGAGTGCATGGCAGGAAGAAAACGAAGAATGTTCTGTTGCCCCCCCAAGCAGCCATTATGCTGGAGGCTTACATTAGCTGAGAGAAAGTTCTGTGCCGTCCCTAAGAGGTGTGCTTGGAGCCAAACTATCAAATTAGATCCCCTGAATTGCCTTGTGTCTTGCTGAGTAGAAGAGCTAATTGTATTTATTTATTAAGTGTAGCATGCTCGGTCAGCCAAGCTGTGAAGCAACCGTTGGTCATTCATGAATATTTCACAAGCAGCATTTACATGAAAGCAAATCCTTGTAGAGAACAGGTGAGAAAACTGGGAATGGACAAGGACGGCGGAAAGAGACGTGGGGCTGGGGTAGCTTGATAAGAAATATCGCTATCTCTTGTTTTTTGGGTTTGTTTTTTTTTTTTTTTTCATTCTTGTGTCAGTTCAGAAGTGGGTCAGCTCGATAATGATCTTTTTCCAGATCTAACTAGATGAGTTCAAACTGAGTTCAGGTCTAGAGCTTGCAACTGTCCGACTTTACAGGTTCAAATGTTGACTGGCTCATGCGGGATTTTCAGACGGGGAAAAATTAAATATCCTCTTAGCTCTTATGCAAAACGCATAAAAGCTTGGCAGGTCCGTATACGAGACACCCTACTAGACCTTATGGTCTGATCTAGTACTTTATTGTAGCAGGTATGCCTATCAGCTGCGCCGTTTCGATCTTTCAAACCCTTAACGATGAAAGCACTGAAGTCGTGGGCTATAAAAGCAGCTTTACTAAATGTGACATCTTTACCGACGCCCACTTATTCCCCACCATTCTTTCCGTCCTGCAGCCCACAATTTTTGTCAATAATGGCGTGTTTCAACCATTTCCCATCGAACGCAATAAATACATCAAACCCTGCCGTTCCCTTAGCCATGAATCCATTACATAAATCTCCACGAGGATGACAGGATGATGCCTGCAAACCATTTGCGAGGACATTGTGCGATTTTATATTTATTCATCTATCCTTTTATCCCGCGCGCACATTATTTATGTCATATAATTACTTTAAAGTGGCCTGGCAGCACAATTTGTAACCAATTTATTATTTACATGCCGTGATAAAACACCCACATTAAGGCGTAGAGACGCTGTCAGGGTGCTCATCTTTAAAGGAACGGAGCGGGAAGTACGGCGCTCTCTCTGGGTTTGTGCTTACTGAGCACTAATAAAAAATAAAAAAAAAACAACTATGCATTAAAGGAAGGCAAAATATTATTTGTGAGGCGTCGGACTTTTGGCCAGTGTAGCCGAGGTATTAAAAAACATTAGCCAGGTGCTTCGGCGCTATTTCCTGCTGCTGCTTTTCCTTGTACTCAAACAATAAAGACTCCTGCATTTGTGTTCAATTAAGGTGCGTGCTTCTCCCTCTCATTTTTACCCAATAAAAAATGGAGGCTGGATTCATTTTGTCCCACAGCCAATGTGCTCTGCTCTCAGGCGGCAGCGTTTGAAAGGCGAGAATGCCTGGCCCTTATAAATCACCAAATGAGACCAGTGATAGCGCACAAGGTGTTTGCATGAGATAGAGTGTGCAGTGCGAGCGCTGGAGCGTGAAGCCGGGCTGGAGGAGGGAGGAAGGGGAGGAGGGAGGGAGGGAAGGAGGGTGGGAGGAAATGAGATGTGGATTCTTGACTCCTCTGTCCCCAACCACCTGCTGTACAGATAGGTGAAAGTGCTGGCAGGTGGTGGGCCGCTTGCAGCAGGTGAAGAAACAGCCATTTCCAGCTGGAAGCGAGGGCGGTGTAGGGTGAAAGGTAAGAGGGTAGGTTAGGATGTATGTATGCGGTGGGTCTTCTGTCCCTTAGCATACACCTGCTCCCCACTGAGAAAAGGAAAAATGTGATAGCCTTGAGACCTGAAGCAGAAGGCTCAGCTGGTTAACACGGCTCACGGCGTTTTACTCCTAATGAAAGCACGTTCATCTTCTTTCAAATGTGAACGCATAATTCGGCATAAACATATAATTATGCTTATATTTATGTTGACAGATACGAATATAGATACAAAATAGGACGTGCATTCATTCATTCATTCATTCATTTATTTATTTATTTGCTTTTTTTTGGCAGATTGAGTGAGGCTCAGGACTGGAGTTCCACTGATTGCAAGAAAAATGTTGTGCCAAATGGAGGTTTTTACTTTCATGCAGGCATGAGCAAGTGGTCAGCTATGAAGCTCATGGGACAAACAAAAGACAATGTTCATTAGCAGGAAGAATGCACTTGCAGCAATGCATTTACAGCATCGATCCATTCATCCTTAGTAATTAGGTAGTCAGGGTTGAAGGGGTTTAAATTCAGCCACTGGTTGGTTTATATTTTTTGGCAATTGAATTAGTAAGATATTGGGGTGCCAAAGAAATGCTAACTACAAGAGCAGGATGCAAAAATGACCCTTCTGCACACTTTTCTCTTTAAAAAGGATACATTAATAGTCAAGGACAAAAATGGACTCTTCTACGAGATTTAAATCTGGAACTGCATTCGTTTTTTTGCACCTGAATACATTTCCAGTGGAGTCATCATAGTTCTACATTGGCTATGTTTTGTCCCCATTGCCCTTTAGTGCCATCTACTGGATTTTGAGATGAATTGCCGCATCCTTGAGTGGAGATTTATGTCAAAGCCAAGCGCAGTATCTCGCAAGTTTGGAAAAGTGAAACGAAATATTTTGATCCACCCTGTGATTAGGATCTGCTTCGAAATGCAGTGGGTTTTTCCTTGGCCCATACAACAGCATTCCACCAAGTTTCATGAAAAAAATTGCTTCGGTAGGTTTTTGTGCCATCCTGCTTGTGGACAGACAGACAAACTAACAAACAGACAAGCAAAATGCACTGAAAACACCACCTCTTTGGGAAAGACGATAACTCTGGAAAGAAAAATCGGGAGTACACCACACTCACTTCGGGTTTAACTCTGAGTGCAGATATACAGAGAGGTGCACCGTGTTACACTCCTAATAAATACGAATAATGTGATCAGAAAATAAGCTTTACTAAGGATCATATCCATACCTCATGTCAATTAATCAAGGTTTCCTCCTCATGTGGTCTCAGGGAGTTTTTCCTTGCCACTGTTACCACAGACTCATTAGGGATAGGGATTTATATATATATGCACTTGTAGATATGTTTATAGATTAATAAGCCTTTAATTGGACATTATATACTGTGAAGCTGCTGTGGCAATGTCCGTCGTTAAAAGCGCTCTAGAATTAAAAAAAATAATAAAAAATTAAAGTACACAAGTGCAAATAAAATTCTATCCTCATAATCACGTGACCACTTTTACCTGTATCTTCGAAGCTTTCTCAATTTTTCAAAGCGAGTGAGTCGAGATGGTAGTGGTGGCTAGCATGAACGTGTGTGCAGCCGGGCGGGGTGAAGAGCAAATGGCGCGTTCCTGACTTAACCCGGGCCAGAAGGAGCCGCAAAAGCTCATCATGTTGAAAATAATTAATAACGCATTTAATAAATAGCTCCTGAGCCCCTGATGTACTCTCGCCATCTGTTACTGTATAATGTTCTACTTTTTATTAATGTGATACAGCCATTAGATGACTATAGAGATGACATAATAATGCATGGCATCATTCAGATGCTATTTGTCTCCTCAAATTCCAATCTGGTACACCGCTCCGTTTCTCTCTCTCTCTCTCTCTCTCTCTCTCTCTCTCTCTCTCTCTCTCTCTCTCTCTCTCTCTCTCTCTCTCTCTCTCTCCTTCCTCCACTTCTCTCTTGGCGACCGATTAATCTGGCACACTTTAGATAAGAACTTCAGTCATAACCTAGTTAATCAAGCAATCTCAATGTATAGACAATTAAGAACGAGGAAGAAAAAAGTCCCTTGTGGAGTTTTTCAGTGGTTCAGCCAAGCAAGGCCAAAAGTGTTGCCCTGGGATATAAGAAATCATGTCTAGCACTTTAGTTGTGCACTAATAATATTAGATTATTAGACTATTATGTGTCCTACCATAATAAATCTGAGATAAGCATGCCTTTGAGACCACTTCCAGAGATTCAAGGTGGGTACTGAATCAGTACCGTGAGACTCAAACGTTGAGGGGTTTTTTTTTTGCTTTTTTTTGTTTGTTTGTTTTTTTTTTTTTAAATAAAAGTGTAATCTGAACTCAAGCGCCCGTCCGGATTCCTGACTTGATTCTAGCTGTGTTGTTTAATTTATGCACTTTAGTTTGAAGGCTAGGATTGATTTCTGGTGTACTTCAAAAGGCCAAAACATGAGTGAAACTGAACAGGTGTAAATATTATTCGCTCGGTGCTTCAGCAACTTCCAAGGCCTGTGGAAAAAAAAGTCATAATGATTTCTCACGCATGTTCGGTATGTCTGGTGTCCAAAAAGGTATTCATGAGGTTAAAGACGGGGATTGCTGTGCCCTTTGAAAATGTGTGGGAATTTCCACGCCACCATGTGTGCCATGCCGGACGAGGAGGGGATACGAATTTGTTATTTGAAATGAACAGATAACCTGTTCATTTGTGAAAAAAGGGGTTTTTTTGTTTTGTTTTTTTTAGAAACATATAAAGGTGCGCATCAGGACTGGAAATCGGGACCAATTCTTAACTCGAGTGATGCACTTGAGTTTGAGGAACTGTCAGGGCCAGAATTTACACAACATGCCGAATTAGGGTACACCTGCTTTGGGGTATAATCCGAACACACACACGGCTAGTGGTGCTGCCATACACCAAAAGCAGAAGTGATTTTAATTCCATTGCAAGTGGAAATCCATGTTTTTTTTGTGTTGTTCCCAATCTACACTAGGAAGGCAGGGGGAAATGCCCCGACTGACAGACGTAGACTGGTTGGTTGGCCTAGGTGAACTGGAGAGAAAACAACTTCCACTTTTCAGACCCACACTTATGGTCAGTGCTTCTATTTTTCCCAGCATCCTAGCATTATACCTTAACAAATAATGGCAGCGAAACAGCCCCACCAACCCTGCGGGATACGGGCGGGATATCAGCAGGAGAGCAAATATGGTGAAAGCGGAATACAGCAGGAAAAAGCTCATGTATGTGCCAATACCACCTTAGGAAATGTCAATCAGTGCATTGGTGGTTTTGTTACTCCACTGAGCGTTTTTTTTTTTTTGTGTGTGTGTGTGTGTGTTGCTGGTAACAAATAGAAAATCGTAAAGGTCTGACTCCTTTAGCACAGCATCATGGGGGCAATCAGTCACTGTGTGTTACATTACAGATGGCTGGTCAAGCAGAATGAAGCCTCTAGCTCTTGGCTCGCCTTTGGGAAAAAATAGTTCCTTCCTCCTTGTAAGCAATCACAAAGGCAAAGTAAGTTTCGCATTCGGAGGTGTCAATGATTTAGTAGCGAGGCACTTACGAACTTGTACTGCAATTTGGAGATATGAATAATTAACGTTCATTAGCAGAGTTGTTTGTCTAGAAACAGTGTATTAGAATTCCACAGCAGGCTTCTCTATGTACAAGACATCAAGGGACAAGATCTAGCCTGCATTCGCTTGCAAAATATTCTGCGGATTGCTCCATGGAATTATTACCCCGAATGTCATTTTCTCTTTACATAGCTCCCAGCTGAGCATATAACTTCTGCCATTTCATGAGTTTGGACTCAATTGATCCATAGCGCTGTGTAAACATTATTTTAAGACCATTGAACCAAGTCTGTAGCTTGTTTTTTTTCTTCCCTTCTTCTTGTTCTTTTTTGGAAACAATACCCGTATCAAGTCCGACAGATCAATTATATGTGGTTGGAGTGGTGTTGCCACTTAATAATTCTCCGTTTTTACGAAGGCTATATATATATATATATATATATGCTTCCTGCATCTCAATAAGGTCTCCTGCCTCTTCACAAACAGATCTCATCTTAGAATTGGCATAAGGTCAGGGCTGGAGCTGATGAACTGACCAGGAAACAAAGCAAACATGCTTGATTGACAGCCGGTCCCTTGTTCGGGGCACTACCTTGCATTAGAAAGACTTGTAATCAAATGACCTCTCACCTGTCCTTTTTTTTTTTCCTTTCTCGCAATTTTGGTAATGAGAATAGACTTTAATAGGCTTTTGAACCAAGAGTTCATTACAACACCTCCCTGACATGATTTAATAAGATAGGTTTTCTCCTCCTCTGCTTCCTCAGATAGTTTTACCCCCCTTTGTTGAAGCACAACAAATTCTGGACATAAATAAAGGCTGACGAGTCAAAGATTGGATTGTTCCCTCGCCGGACAAACATGCTGAGAGAGGCTGGAGAGAAGTGGAGTAGCAGAGCGTTCGCTTTATTGCAAATGCGTTTTAATTTGGCTCGGCAATCTCCTATGAATAGACACATGTAGGTTAGGACTGCAGCGACCCCATTTTAAGGATCCTAAATTCTTCTGACCGTTCCCCCAACCTTATGACTATGACTGTTTAAAAAAAAAATCAGGTCACATCAGAGTAAAAAACTGCTCAGTTCACAGAAGGATAGGTTTCGTATTCAAGGCGTAAAACTCACTGAACAAAAAACGCAATAAAACGAATTAAGCACGCAAACAATGCTAGGTCGTACCATATACAGGTGCTCCCCGCGGTATGATGGCCAGACTTACGATTTTTCAAAGTTACAATGCTGATTGGTATCCACTACAAATTGTAAAATATTTATAAAATATTGAAAATTCACGGACAGGCGGTGCTGGCAGGCCAGCACAACAGTGTATGACATATGATACGTTTGGACGACACCCGGAAGTACAAGGACGACGCCTGGAAGTACGCAGATGACGCCCGGATGTACGCGTCACTCACCTTGAGTGATGCCTCACTCTCTCCCGCAACTCACAGAGTTACCTTGTGTATCGGTGTACTGTACAGTGCATTACCGAGTGTTTTTTGTGTGCTTCAAGAGCTAATTTTAATTCAAAAG
>JAQMCW010000011.1:16662841-16677110 GCA_030068335.1 Chrysichthys cranchii
ACACACACACACACACACACACACACACACACACTGTTTGTCTGTCTGTCTCACACACATACTCTCTTGCACACACAGGCTCACACACACACACACACACACACACACACACACACACACACATAAAGCACGGGCACTGATGCCCGTCTGTCCTTTCTTTAAACTCTCTCTAGAATGTCAGTAATGCTACAGACAGCGCCAACCCTCAGCAGGGAGCCACAGAGGTCGGTCTAACAGCAGCCACATGGTGTCTTAGAGTAAAGCACACTGAGAGACAATTCAAGTTACTACTCGAAGCACACAGGCTTCTTTGACACCATCAGTGCAAGCTCAACACTCCTGAGAGTCCTAGAGCTGGCCAGCACCAATTATTCTGCTGTTGTGCCGTGGCAATCATACTGCTGGGCTGCCATATGTGTCAGTGAGACATCAAATCACAAGTTAGAAAGCCCTGTCCTCAGTGCAGTGGATGACGTCTTTTGGAGTTATCCAGCCCACACTGCAATGCTGTGAGAGGACAGAAGTGTTGTTGAGCTTCTACTGTGCATGAAACCTCAACAAGGCTCAATATGAAGCATTATTTAGCTGTGAACAGTGCAATAAGAAGAGCAAAAAGACAGAAATTGTATATTAAGTGGACTTTAAGTATGCTGTGCTAAACATTATGCACATTGTGTCATAAATATCTTGTTAATGTGATAAAACGGATTCCAGGAAAGATATTAATTATATTTAATATTAAATTAAATATTATTATTATTATTAATATTCCTGAATATTAATTCTTTGCCTAGGCATATGATGCAAGAAATAGGGCTCATTCATTTCATTATTTGAAGTGGTTTCTCTTTCCGCCGGATCCTTTTGGCTAAAAGTAAAGCCCAAAATAGCGCCTAAAATACTCAATAAATTCAACTCTCAGCCTGTCTATTAATAACAACCAGACCTCAAAAGGCAAAGAGTAATCAATGAGATGTGCCTTTTGAAATAATAGCTGAGACACTCTGTTTGGTTTTTTACTTCCTTTCGGGGAAGCACTTTAGATCATTACATAAGGAAAATAGAAAAAGGGTTTTAAGAGGAATGAAGCATTAAAAGTGGGATAAAACCAGCTTAAAAAATCCTCTAAAAAATCTGTTTCCATATAAACTCCACCTTTCGTTAAATTGGATTTAAAAAAGATAACGTTGCACTATGTGTAACTCAAAACCTACTTGTAAACTAAACATAGAATAAATTGCTCATTGCACAATTTCAGAAGTGTGCAATTATTCAATTCGTGCAGCTTGAACACTAGAAAAGTATCATTTAGAAAACAACGCATGGTTCATAACTGAGATCTAAAGTAAACTGATGTAAATAATGAAAATTCACCTGTCATAAAATGGCCTTTAAAAAAAATACATTCAATGGCTCTAATAGAAGTAACCGTGAGCAATTAAACACATCCCTTTTTCACATAGTCCCCACGCAAGACAACACATTTGTGGTATGGTATCATTCAACTAGCTTCTGTATTCCCACAGAGAAGATGTTTCTCGGCCGCTCCCGAAGCCAGGTGAGCACCGCTACCTTTACTTCTTCATCAGCGCTGAATCTGCAAGCGCTCAGTACCTCCTTCAGTGGACTGGAGATGAGATAATCGCTTGGCATCAGATCCAGCCTGCAATGAGGATGTGAAAAGCGTTCAAACCTGGGCCTCTATTCTACTCTCGCTACTGCTGTACGAGGACATGCATTGTCATGGTGCAACAGGTCTGCCTGGACAGCATTCCTTTGCTTTCGCTGTGATTTACACCGTTCGCTGTTTGCCCATGCGACTGGAAATGCACCAGAATCGACCTTTTCATGTCCCAGAAGAATGTTAGCATGTTTTTCTTGGGGGAGGGCTGACTTTTACATTTCTTCTTCGTTGGAGAAGATGGCTGCCTCCACTCCACTCCACGCTTTGTCTTTTGCTTGCTGGGTTCTCGCCTACTTTTAAAATTGCCTTTATTTTTTGATTCCCCCTCGTAATACATTTGAAATCCACCGTACTGGTGAATAGGAACAAGAGCAATGTGCCATAGCACGGAATATGACATAGTACATAAATGATTCATTCCTGCCATTTTCTTTTGACTAACAGCACCAAGTGGCCTAGAGTCACTTTGGGACTGAGTGTTTTGCTTATGCAGCCAGTTTCTGTCACATTATTTGTAACTGTCAGCAGTCCTACCACTTTGTGTCAAAATACATTCGACTTTATGTTAACAGAAAACCAAGAACCGCCATTTGTTTATGCGGTAGTCACAGTGCCACATCTTTGTTTCCCTCTAAGAGAATAGCAATACACTCTGGTAAGTGATAGGACTGTGCTCTAAAAATACAGCGTGATGTTAAGAGCGTTATGCATAATTCCTGCTATGAATAATACAAGCAGCTCCAAGCCTGGGAAATGATCAGAGAAAATATGACCTCATTGATATGCAACCAGGTCTGGATGATTTTGTGTGACATCCATTACAGATATCCGCTCATTCATCTTCAGTGGGCACTTCATCCTGGTCATGGTCACGGCGGATCTGGCGTCTGTCCAGGGAATACTGGGTGCAAAGCTCGACTGCACCCAAGACAGGATGAAAAGCATCAAGCATGCATACATTTGTGGCCTCATTTATAGCTTGGGGCAATTTAGACTCGCCAATCCAACCACCATGGGTCCACCCTGGAAGGCAGGTCCTTCAGTCTCATGGGCCCCAGACTCTACATTTCTCTTCCTCAGTCTGTCCGGGATTGCTTTTCTTTCTCTGATATCAAGTAGAATTAAAGACTTTTCTCTTTCTCTTTCTTCTTTACTGCTTAGTCTTCTTCAATTTTTTTTCGTTTGGCTTCTTTTCCCCTGTACAATGGCCTTGGGATTGTGAAAGGTGCTATACAGGTGGACTTAAAATTATTCAACCCCTGTGCAAATTAGGTTTATCGGCAAAATTTGCAAACTTTCAGCTGTTTGCAATAAACAAATCAAACAAGAACTATTTAAATAGCTCAAAACATCTAATATTACAAGTGGTGTCTCCACATTTAACACAAAGTGCCACTTATAATGACTACTGCGGTCTCAAAATTATTCAGCCCCTTCATGACAAGCAGCTTCAGTACTCAATAGAGCCCCTTTTGGGGACGTTTTATGAATCCAAGACTTGGTGGACTTTGAGGTACGCTTGGGATCCTTGTCCTGTTGGACGATCCAGTGATGCTCAATTTTGTGCATGTATTTGGGAACCGGGAATAAACTAGATCACTCGGAGGAAACACACACGGAAATGGGGAGAACATTTTGTAGATATCTTGGTATTCCCTTCACAGGGAGGTTCATTTCAATGGGTTAAGTCCACACGAGTTTTTAAATGACTCATATATAAGTAGATAAGTAGACTATTCATATATTTCTTTATTAGCATAATTTTAACTATATTTGCTTCTTTATTTTTATCAACAGGTGGTGTTAATGCCTCATAACTTGAGGCTCAGGCCTGTGCTTGGTTTCCTGTCTGTCTGTGTGGATTTTCTTTGCATGTTCACATGTTCATGTGTTTGTGCAGGTTTCTTCTAGGTTCTCCGTTCTTCTCCTTTTCTCCAACTTATAAAAACATGTCAGTAAGTGAATAAGACGTCTAAATGGCCCCTTGGTGTGAATGTGTGTGTTTGTGCATGGTGCCAGCCAGGGAGTGTACCTACCTTACATCCAGTGTTTCTGGGATAGGCTCCAGATTCTCTGTAACCCTGACCAGGTTACTAAAGATGAATTAATGAATGATGCCATCAGGGCATGCTGCGACATCTTAATGGCACTGGGGTATGTTGATGAAGTGTGAGCTGCTGTAATTGCTTTTTCTACACATAATGCATCATTCTTAATATGCAGATATCCGCTTTCTGTGCAGTAAGGAAATCTGGTCTACTTGTTGGATGGCTTTACCAACAAACATGTGGAACCTTGACAAGTTTTGAATCACAACAATGCCATAGCCAGCCATGAAGAGGACACAAAAATGAAAAAAAAAAGGCCTTGCTTTGTGAATGAAGGGGTATCATTTATTTGTTAATCGAAGTAAGACTAACCGGGCGGCACGGTGGTGTGGTGGTTAGCACTGTCACCTCACAGCAAGAAGGTTGTGGTTTTGATCCCCACGGTCGACCTGGGTGCCTTTCTGTGTGGAGTTTGCATGTTCTCCCCGTGTCTGTGTGGGTTTCCTCCCACAGTCCAAAGACATGCACAGAGGGGATTAGGCTAAATTGCCCGTAGGTGTGAATGTGAGTGTGAATGGTTGTCTAACTCTGTGTGTTAGCCCGAGATTTCACCTGAAGTCGGCTGGGATTGGCTCCAGCTTCCTCCTGCAGCCCTGAACAGGATTAAGTGGTAGAAGATGAGTGAATGAGTGAGTGACATTAACCAATTTTGTATTTTTTAGGTCATGTACAGAAAAAGGTAGTTGGCTTTCATTCAAGTGTGTTCAGCTGTGATGTGATGTTACATGATCAGCAGATATAGAGAAGAAAATCTCAGAATAAATACAAATAAATATATAAACAAGCAGAATACAGTGAATAATTAGCAAAGTAGAAAAGTAACAATATGTCTTTGAATGAAAATTTTAAGAGCAGCCCAAACTGATGTTTGAAATCATTTTTTTTGTTGTTTTTTTTTTTGCAAAAGTCTGCTCGTTCAAAAATGTATCTAGGTTTCTGGATCGCAGCAAAAGTTTTTTTTTTTTTATACCTTTGCGACTCCTCAGAATGACAAGAACATCTTGGTTGTGTTCTAGATTTAGATCTGTCACTTTTAGATGTGTCATGAGGCGTCACAAACCCCCAGCATCTCCCACTTAAAGTAAACCACCTCAGGCTTCGGAATTGAGCTCAGATTAGACAGAATCATAAATCTGACATCAGCTCTGACACCTAAGTCAAGTGTTGACATTAGAGCTCCACAGCATCCTTGGCTTTGAGACTGCACTGCTGGCTCTCATCAAGGATTCACGCTGGGAGAACTAAATCAGTCACATCTTCTGTGCCCTGGAGGCCACATTTCACATGATTAAGGTGGCGAGGCTGGGAGGACATAAGACACCGCCCTAGGCTCAGAATAACAGCAAAAGTCTAGACAGCATCAATAAACTCTGTTTGAACCCAGGTAGCATGGAGTCTGGGCATGAGCCTGCATCTGGACTTCATGAGAGGAAAGTGGCAAAGACACCAAAGGGCAAAGGTCTTTTTCTCCGTAGCCTGGAGTGAACGACGTCCTCTCAACACGCTCAGCATATTGATTTTACTTCCCTGAGAATACGGATCAGTGCTGAATTTGATTTAGAGAAAAGTTCACATTAGGTAAGGCAAAGAAAGTATTAATTCCTCTCCAAATATTTGCATTCAGGGCTACAGGCTCTAGAGCAAAGCAACTCTAGTTTTATCATCATAAGGTGCTAGTTATAATTAGAGATCTAGTGAAATGTCAGGCTAAATGTAGGTTCCAGGCTTCTGAATTAAGGAAAATGAAAAGCTTTGTAAACATGACATTAAAATCTTCTTGGATAAACACCTCCATAATTCCAGTTGGATAAGCACAAGGCTGCATTACTGGCCATTACAACGAGTTTTATACTAAGAAAGTTTACATTACATGTACTCTGCTATTTGATTCTGCGAAGGTTAGAATTATATTATTACAAGCTTTAGAATAAGGTAGCACTGTGCTGCAGTGGTTAGCACTGCCACCTCACAGCAATACTGGGACCTTTCCGTCCACTTCAGTTTGCACGGTCTCCCCGTGCCGGTGTAGGTTTCCTCCGGGTGCTCTGGTTTCCTCCCACAGCCCCTAGACATGCATATTAGATCAGCTGGCTACTCTAAACTACCCATAAGTGAGAATGTGAGTGTGGATGATTGCTCGTCTCTGTGTTAGTGCTGGGATAGATTGGCGACCTTCCCTGGGTTTATGCTGCCTCTCATCCAAAGTCAGCTGGGATTGGCTCCAGCATCCCTATGACCCCTAACTGATAAGTATAAAAATATTGGATGGATTAATGGATGGTGTATTTCTCACTGCACTGCTCTATTTGCAATCGAGAAAAAAAAGAAAATAAATTCTGTAAGGTGACTACATTTCCCAAACACAAGTAATAACACTCACAGCAATAAATTAACACACAAAAAGGATTGACTGATGGATGGATGGATGTTATCAAGTTAAGTCAAGAAGCTTTTACAGCCATTTTAACCATATACAGTTGGTACAGTATAACAGTGACACAAACCAATGTCCCTCTAGGATCATGGTGGTACAGAAATCAACACAGGGCTACATGAGATGATACAGAATGACAAAAAGTGCACTTGGGCTACATAAACAACACAGAACAACATGACAGTACACAGCTGAACAAGCACACAAGGTGCACGTGTGCAAACATGCAAATATCTATATATATACAACTCTTTTTGCGTTTGAAACGGAAATAGGCTATACTGTATGCACAGAGCGGTGCTGATGTAGTTCTGGGAAAAAGTTTAGCCAGCTAAGTCACTTCCGGTACCCTTTTGTTTGCAGCGTTTAGCTAGGCGAAAATGGATTGTTGCTATCCGGAGGGAGAATTTCACAGTCAGTCCCCATACCCGTGTTTGTAGCCGGCATTTTAAAAAAGAAGATGTCCGAGAGCCAGAATCCGACAGAGGACGACGACTGCTAAAGAAGGGAGCGGTTCCAACTTTATTTGAGTGGAATAATTTTTCAGCTCCACCACCACGACTTGGGGTTTGGGAGAGAAGGGAGCGACAAGCGGAGAATAACACACACAGTGAGGAGGAAGCTCATCCAGTCTCCCCAGACCACGATGACGCTTCAGCTCCAGATCCCGCCGTTGTTGACCTAGCTCTGGAGGAAAATGCCACTTTCAGAGAGGAGATTCTGAGGCTGAGGAAACAGGTGGAGGAGCTCACTTTGAAGCAGCGGTTTGGCATTCACAGTTTTGCAGCCTCAGATAAAAATGTACGTTTTTTTCACAAGGTAAGATATAGCTCCACTGATCATGATATTACTTAATGAATAAAAAACTGTAAGGCATTGTTAGAGGAGAACATGCTAACATATCGTAATTGTATTACTGGTATGTAGATTTGCATCCTATGAGCACCTCATGCGCTTCTGAGCATTAATAGACATTAATAGGCATTAATGGGTATTTTTCTTCTCCTTTTTACTCAGGGACATATGACACAGTGACTGGAGAATACGACTAACGTCACTGACGGTCATTTGTGGCAAATCTTGGAGAGACCGAGTAAAAAACATCATGTCGGTGAATAGACGAAGCTAATCTGAAGTCGTGAAATTTTATAAATACTGCATTTTATTTTTTTTCCTTGCACTCAGTGAGCGAAGCCACTGGGTAATCAGCTAGTATATTATAAGATAAAGCAATTATGAAGAGACAGTAAGACAGTGCAGCAGTGACCAGTGGACAGTCCTGCTGTTAAGACTAACTTGCAAGAAGGTTGTGCAAAAAAGGTATCATTTAATGATAAACTGCTTATTAATATAAAACACTTGTGATGCAGCATGACATACAAATGTACACAATGACATCCTGATTGTGCAAAGATTGCAGTGGTAGTGGAATGGGTTCATGTGAGTAGAGTAGTGTAGTATAGAGTCGTGTGGTGTTTTATAATAGTGTCATGCTGTATTAATATCTGGCCAGGGACTAGAGTGGAAAATAAGTTTCGTTTTAATAATTTGCTGTACAGTTTATACTGTTTATTAATGGACACTGCCCTTGACAAAAATCGAAAAAGTAACATGGGGGCACTGTTTAACATTCTCCTTAGTTGTAATTTACCCCGACTTAAAAATATCAGCAAGCATCATCTGGATGTAATAAAGGCACTACATCACTTCCTGTAATGCCTACATGCCTAATGCTTTTGGAGGGATCTTCTAGCAGAATTCATCAGTCTTCATAATATCTCTTGCTGCGAAGCATCAAGGGTATCACTTGACTTTTGTAAGCAGTCTTCATTTTTGTCAAATATACTGGTCAACAAACCAACCAACCAACCAACCAAAGAAACCAACCAACCAACCAACCAACCAAAGAAAGAAAGAAAGAAAGAAAGAAAGAAAGAAACAAACAAACAAACAAACAAACAAACCAATCAACCAACCAAAGAAAGAAAGAAAGAAAGAAAGAAAGAAACAAACCAACCAACCAACCAAACAAACAAACAAACAAACAAACAAACAAATCAATCAACCAACCAACCAACCAAAGAAAGAAAGAAAGAAACAAACAAACCAACCAACCAAAGAAACAAACAAAACCAACCAACCAACCAACCAACCAACCAACCAAAGAAACAAACAAACAAACAAACCAACCAACTAACCAACCAAACAACCAACCAACCAACCAAAGAAACAAACAAAACCAACCAACCAACCAACCAAAGAAACAAACAAACCAACCAACTAACCAACTAACCAACCAACCAACCAAAGAAACAAACCAACCAACCAACCAACCAATCAAAGAAAGAAAGAAAGAAAGAAAGAAACAAAGGGTGTCAATAACTGTTGATTGTAACAAGTAAAAATCCATAAAAATAAACACCAATAATTATACTGTGCAAATGTGGCACAAATTAAACATTTATTCATTTTTTGAAACCGTTGATTATGCACATGCTATGTAGTACCAGTATTTTGTATCTGTATCCTATGTGGAGATCATTAAGCTTTTTTACAGTTTCAAAGAATTCACAGCTAATATGGCAGTATAATCTGGCAGTCATGTCTGATATATAAAAAAATAATGGTTTTCTCTATTCATCCTCTAATATTGGCTGCACAGTTGCTGGGGGCAGTGAGGCAGTTTTATGTGGACATAGTGTCCTCTGCTGCTCAGCTGCAGGATTACAATCACAGGAGGAACCATCAAATAAATGATCTTTAAAATAAAAAAAACCCTCCCAGTCATTCATCTTAAAGCATATTATTAAAAAACCTATGACAAATGATTAAATTACTAAAACAAATCTAATAGAAACAGCTATGAACTTATGAGAACTTATGAGGATATCTACATTAGATTGCTTACATAAAGTAACAACATCAGTGATTGTAGGAATGTAGTGCAGAAGGAGGTAATGGGCTGAAGGGGTCCTGAATTCATCCTTCAAAAACCGATTATGAGCCCAACGAGTAGTAAAAGCACCTAAGATAGACGCACTGATATGTTTTAGTCATTTGGCTCTTCCATAGGTGCAGCTAGTGCCTATATACAGGGTGGACCAAAAGCAGGTATACAGTACTGATTTTATTTCATCTTAACTTTACCATTTTTTCATTCATGATTTCTTTTTAATGGGCGGTGTGGTGGTTAGCGCTGTCGCCTCACAGCAAGAAGGTCCTGGGTTCGATCCCCGGGGTTGACCTTAGCACCTTTCTGTGTGGAGTTTGCATGTTCTCCCCCTGTCCACATGGGTTTCCTCCAGGTACTCTGGTTTCCTCCTGCAGTCCAAATGCATGCACAGAGGGGATTAGGCTAACTGGCTACTCTAAATTGCCCATAGATGTGAATGTGACTGTGAATGGTTGTCTGTTTCTGTGTGTCGCCCTCTGGTGGATTGGTGACCTGCCCAGGGTGTACCCCGCCTCTCACCCAAAGTCAGCTGGGATTGGCTCCAGCTTCTCCCCGCGACCCTGAACAGGATTAAGTGGCAGAAGATAAGTGAGTGAGAGTGAGTGATTTTGTTTTATTTTTACAGTTATCGAAAATGATTTTTGGGGGTGTGTAGTAAAGGAGAAGGCTTTTAAGAGGAAGCCCCACACAGAGGATGAACTGAATGTCGCAAGAATTTATGGGTATTTGTGTCTTACTGTGTGTCGGGTACAGATTCCAGGAATATTGCAACGTGACCTGATCTTTACTGTATACCTACTTTTGTCCCATCCTGCATATCACCTGTATATGCTCATAAAGTGCTTATTCACAATACGTATTTTAAATCTTGTTGAAAAACTAATTATCCCTTTTGATCGACCAATTATTGCTTTGAAAAAAGGTTGCTATTTGATAGATATAAGCCAGTGTTCCACTGAACTGCACAGCTTTCTAAATGTTATGCAATCATGGGCAACATGCTCACTACCCCATTTGGTGCCATAGGGTCAATATTGAGAGGTCAAAATAGGAACTGCAACAAATGCTAATAACAGACCTTTAGGACAGGAGCCATGCTGCACCACGCTTGCTCTATGTTACATTAACGTTTTCAGTGGAGTTGCAGCGGGCAAAATGTAGATGAAATGTAACTGAGCTGGGCATTTTTCTGAAAGCTGGCAATCTAGTTTAATTATATTAAGTCTATGACAATGCCAGAGGAAAGATATCTATTGCATTAAACAACAAGGCTGAACAAAGGTATGCCTAAAACAGCTCAGAATGGACTTCTTTCAACTACCTATAATTTTTTAATCTAAACACACTACAAAATTCAATGGTTGGTAGCCTATGGCATAAGTCAAGTGTGACAGCCTCTCATCTTTAATTGAGGCGATATCATAATTAATGTTGTCATGCTGCACCAAAATCCATGGTCTTGAACATCTGGTGCATTTGATATCTTTCTTTCCGAATGTATCATTTGGCATAAATAAGTGATAAGGGTTCGGAAAAAAAATATGTTTTTGACTGATGACACCTTAACTGAGTCTAGCCTAAAATGGGACCCACAGTTCCTCCTCTGAATCTTAACCTTGTCCATTTTTGGCCTACATGAGCATGAGATATGAGCAGCAATGCCAGAGTCTGAGAGGACATATTGAAATCATCCATCACGCATAATGTTCCTATAATAGAGGTGTCTGGGTTCAACCACACAGCTCCACAAAAAATGCCAAATATCAGAGGCCAGGCAGAGCAGGAGTCTACCTATTAGCAGTAGAGAAGTTATAGTCAATCTTACTAGTTACACCATTACCCTTCCTTCAGAAGGGGAGCCAATAATAATGATTGATTCTAAGCATCATGCACCTGAGCTTTCTCTTAAAGACACAGTACATACACAGATCTATACAGGTAGTCCTCAACTTACGATGGAGATGCGTTCGGCCACACCCACTGTAAGTCGAAAATATCGTAAGTTGAACAACTGTGTTGAACGACTTAGCCTAGCTTAGGTATCTCAGCCCAGCTTAGCCTAGCTTATGTAACCAGGTTGAAATTATGTGTTTATAATTTATTGTTTTTCCTGTTTGTTTGAAACTTCACCAACGTCTCAAATGTTCTTTTATTTGATTCATTAAAATATTTGTTTTCAGACTACAGTCCCATTTAAGAACAAAGTCCAATTTTGGAAGTGTGTGTATTCTGGCTCCTGTCGCTTTAAGACTGCTGTCTTTATGCTGTTGTTTACTTCCTAAAATGGGAAGAGGTGAGTGTTTAATGCTGCTCGTGATGAACTTGAAATATAAAGTTTTAATGTGGTAAAATGAGTGATTGTGTAGTCCTGTTTTGCTGGTTATCAGTTGAAGTTCATATTATTATATTTATTTCTGCATTAATCCTATTAATGTGCGCTGTATTTTACACCATGGAGCGAGTTAATATTTAAGCGAGATTTCATTTAAATCACATTTCTGTCAAAAGAGAGAGGTTTTCAGAGAGGTCCGCACCTGGTGGAGGCAGCAGCACTGTGTCTCTGAGCTCCGTCCAGCCGCGACACCCCGCTACACAAATACTGAGCTCTGTCTACACACAGCCGCCGCTGAAGCTGCTCTGTTAAAAATCCCAAAAATACCTGTGGTAATGCACTGTACAGTACACCGATACACAAGTTAACTATCTGAGTTGCAGGAGAGAGTGAGGCATCGCGCAAGGTGAGTGATCTGAGCATCGTCTTGTACTTCCCAGTGTCGGCCGTGTACTTCCGGATGTCATCTGCATTCTTTCGGTGTACATTGTCTGAAAAGCTGTGTACGTCATATGCTGTTATGCTGGCCTGCCTGTGATGCCTGCTCGCAGATTTTTAAAATTCTATAAGCATTTTACAATTTTTAGTGCATCGCAATCGTCATCATGACTTCGAAAAATCATAAGTCGATTATACAGCTACACCTGTATATAGTTTTGTTTTGTTTTGTTTTGTTAAATCAGTGTTTACGTTATAACAACGTTGCTGGTGCCTGACGGTTTGAGAATTGCGGAAACTGCCGATCTCCTGGAATTTGTAGTTTTTAAATGTCCAAGGAGAACAGCTGGACGGGTTTGAGCTGATAAGAAGGCTGTGGTAACTATTTTATTCACATAAGCACACTTTACAAGCATGGTGAGCAGAAAAGCATCTCAAAACATCAGTATTCAAGAACAAAACAAGACCATATCGGGTTCGTCTCCTGTCAGAACAGAAATCGGATGCGGCAGTGGGTACAGATTTAACAAAACTGGACTTCTTAGGAAGCTTCATAGAATGTTACGCATTTTCTTTTTCCCATATTATATTCTCAGATTTTGGCTTTACAAGCACTTCCTGTACTTATTTTGGCGTCTTGGTAAGGCAATAAAAGCGTTCTGCAGCTGGAGAATTGGGTTGTCAAAACATCTGAGCACTAGATATTACTCAGGCGGAAACGGTACGCGAGCGTTTAAACAACAAAACAGCCACGCTCACCAAGGATTTCATGCAAACTTTTCTTTTCCCCCTCTTTTGCATTGATACACCTTGATATATCCTTCAGTATCAGCTCGCCGAAAAAAAAAAAATCCTGTCATCTATATCTACTGCATCATAAATCTCTCGGTGCATTAGCTTTTGGAGAGTGAAATGGCTTTAGGGATAGACTGTGCTCATAGGACCGAGTAAAGGAAAAGTGGCACAAATGACTACCGTACAATGGGAATTTATGGCTCTTTAGTCCAAAATGTGCCTGGTTCCTTTCTATTTTTCCCCCCTCCCTTCATTCCAGTTTTCCTCCAGACGTCTGTGAAGAAATAAATGATACAGAACTCCTGGACTACCGCGTGGTCACGCACATACGTCTTTGTTCTGCGTGTAAACAACCTCAAAGCTAAACGGCTGCCATCCCATCTCCAAACACACCCCGAATTCTCCCTTCAGTCTTATCTGAAGACGCTGACGCTTCACTGCACAGCTTTCCACAGAGACCAGTGGGTGGTTTTTGACGCAGCTGCATATCCTTTGAAACATTTGGCATAAAACCATCTCAGCAAGACCTACAGCGGTGCTTAGGAGGACAAGGAGAAAGAGAAAGTTTGCAAACTTCTTGGATGATACATAGCTCTTCTGCAGCATTGCCATGAAGGAAGTGCATTCTGCATACACCAGGACACGTACATACAAAAGGTTTGGATGGTGTTTCCAGAATATGGCTCTAGAGTCCACCGCAGTGCAAATTTTGTATTCTTTTCTAATCCCTTGAATTCTGAGGATACGTCTGGTCCAGATTTGGACCCTAATAGCTACATGGCTTTCCCATTAGCATCGGTTGTATTTCTAAATAATTCACAGCCTGCACTATAAATATTAATATGCTTTAAGATGAATAACTGAATAATAAACCAGGAAGTGAAGTGTGTACAGAGAACACTTTAGATGTTCCCAGGATTAGGGAACATTGTTCTCTGAGAACACAGCAGCAGTCCGATGCATCCACAAAATAAATGTGCTGTCCAAATTGTTATCATAAAGGAAGCAATGCAGCAGTGCTTTAGTCCTTTAGTGGGTCCAGCCCTCCCACCCTCAGTCGTGTCCCCCGGCTCAAACAGATCAGCTTCTGAGGCTGGAGGAGTGGAACCCAATATGGTCTTCTGCTGGTGTAACCCATCTGCATCACATTTTTACGTGTTAAGTGTTCCGAGATGCTTTTCTGCTCACCACGGTTTTAAAGACTGGTTACTTCATGCTAATGCCACCAGTGACCTCAGACCTAGATCGACCTAGATCATTGCTGTGTAGTTGCATTGCATTCTGGAGCTTTGAGTCCAACAGTTAACAGTGACTACTTCCCATCACTGGACTAGCAATAACAGTATCCTTCAGAGGAGCCAGAGCAGCCGTCAACCTCTAACTTCTAACAGGTATAACATGAATATAGTACAGATTAGCACCAGAAGCGCAAATATTTCAAGATAAACACATTTTATACAAGTTTATCTTGTCCGTGTGGGTTTCCTCCGGGTACTCCGGTTTCCTCCCACAGTCCAAAGACATG
>JAQMCW010000011.1:16707637-16718263 GCA_030068335.1 Chrysichthys cranchii
TACATTACATTACCATCACTTGGCAGACGCCTTTATCCAGAGAGATGTACGTTTATCTCATTTATACAACTGAGTAGTTGGGGGTTAAGGGCCTTGGTCAAGGGCCCAACAGTGGTGACCTTCCAATCAGTAGTCCAACATCTTAAGCCCTTCCTGAGCTCCCACTGCCCCTTTAAGATGCCCTTTAACATTCCTTGGAAGCAATGGCCGTGACTTGATATACAAAGCCATGGAAGGATGATGAAATGGGTGATTTGCTTGATATTCGGGGAAGCTATTCAAGCAACGCTTTCAAGAACCTACAGATAATAATTAGTGTAGTGAAACAGTTACACAAGGAATTTATCGGGCATATAGTGAATTAATGAAGACAGATGGAGGTCAACTGCGATTACAAATGTGAGCCATATCTAAGCATGAAATCATAATTGCGCAAAGAAGCTTGCAGTGTGAACTTCCTGATGGCACCCATTAAAAAAAAAAAAAAAAAAAGTTGGGAATACAAAGTAAATTTCAATTTAACCAACACATAATTGGTACGTTTACACATTCCTAGAAGTACGCAATCAGCCAATAATGTGTAAAGTCATGTAGGTACAGGGCAAGAGCTTCAGTTCGTGTTCACATCAAACATCAGAATGGAGAAAACCTGTGTCACATGGTGACTATAACCATGGCAGGGTTGTTGGTGCCACTTGGTGGAAATTGGCCTTGTTGATAAGCTAAGAATGCCCAGGTGGGTTGGAGCTGCCGAGAAGGCTATAGTAACTCGACAGTTGTTGACTATCTTTGAAAGGGGAGGAGACTAAAGCTCTTGACCTGCATCTTCATGATTGTATGGTGCCACATGTTTGGCCAAAAAGCACCCGGTGTTTTTTCGGTCCTGTATGTTTACGATTTGATTGTCATTGCTCACATTCTGGCCTTAAATAAACATGTTTTCATGAGCTCGGTTCAGATGGGGGCAGAATGAGGAGAGGCTGAAATGCAGAGTTTCGCTGAGGCAGCTGTGGACTCTGTGTTTAAAGGGGAGGAGACAGGCTGCCAGGAAAACTGTCCATTCGCACTTCAACCCTTTTGTGAGGAGGCTGCAGCCGTGGCTATAATCATCACACACAGAACGCACACAAAAGCCACAGAACGGGCGACCATTCACAGCTTGACAGGCTTTTCACCTTTTCATCTGTCTGTCAACACATCCTGGCATTATTCGGTCCAGCTCCCAAATGATCTGCCCAGAACCATGAAGCCTGCTGTGCGTCGAGCACGGAGTGCATATTAGCGGCAGAATTAGGCACGTTGCATTCACTGTAATAAAATCGCCAACAAGGGAAAGGAACACAACACAATTGAGACATGCATTGAAAAGGGTGACGATCCATCGATGCAAACTTCCATAGCAATTATCATGTCACCTTTCGTTAAGCAGCAGGGTGCAACATAGCCGATCCGTTTTCAGAGTATTGGTATTGGTGTCGTGTGTGTGTGTGTGTGTGTGTGTGTGTGTGTGTGTGTGTGTGTGTTTATTGATGGGTATATACTCTAAAGCAGAACTCACGCTTTGTATATCACATTAATACAAATGAAGGATTTGTCAAATTGTACTATTTTAGCCCCCACGGGTTACTATACTTTATGTTTGCTGAGTATCTGACAGTATCTGCACATTTGATGGAATGGAGACAAAATCACGGGTGTGTAAACTTCTGGCCACTTTGTATTCTGTGGAAATTTTCTGTGGAACTGAGCATTGCACTTCCCACAGAATGCCTTCGCACCCAGGGTACCAAAAGACGCGCAGTGTTCATTCAGATTTTAATCATTCTCATTTTATCGACAGGACTTCCCATAAGTTGGGTTTAGAAATACAATATACATACATCAGTGTATGATTTGTTCATTTTTGTGCGTTTGCCGTCGGAATGGGATTAAGATGGAAAGTAGAACAGGAAATACCATGGTTCCAGTGGTTATAGACTCGATTCGCGAATACTATATACAGATTATACACTATGCAGTTACAAACTCAGAGGTGTGATTTTGTGATTGTTGTAATGCCTCAAAACACACGATAACCTCATGCACCTGGAAAGTACTAGAACAGGAACGATCTCCAATTTTTAAATCCACGATGAATCCGAAGTGTAGCATCCATCTATTAGCTTATACCGCTATCCTGTTCAGGCTCGTGGGGAGGCTGGAGACAATCCCAGCTGACTTCGGGTGAGAGGCGGGGTACAACCCTGGGCGGGTCACCAAACTTTCGCAGGGCTAACTCTGAGACAAATATCCACTCACATGCACATTCACACCTATGGACAATTTAGTGTAGCCAGTTGACCAAATCTGCATGTCTTTGGATTATGAAAGGAAACTGGAGCACCCAGAGATGAAATCCATGTAGGCACCGGAAGAAAATGCAAACTCCATACAGAAGGACCCCAGTTGGATGGCAGGTTCAAGCCAAGAACTTCCTTGCTGTGTGCTAAATACTGCACCATCATGCCACTCAGTAGCTGTTCTGGCCTCTGATGACTCCACCAGGTGCCAAAAACATCACATGGAATTTCCATTTTCTAAGAAAATTGAGATTGGGTCTAAGGATCACATTACAGTAGGACAACAACCCCAAGAAGGGTATACTAAAGTGGAGGACGTCCAAGAACCTGAACGTTTTCAAATGGTCCAGACCTCAATCCAATTTAAAAGAATCTGGGGCAAGACTTGAAAACTGGTGTTCATTCAACTTCATTCTCCATTCAGTCTGACAGAGCTTGAACAATTTTGGCAAGCCCAAAAACAAGGCACGGATATCAGGATCCAGATGTGCAAAGCTTATAGACACACATTGTAAAAGACTTTCCACTGGAATTGCTGCCAGAGGTGGGGCAAATGCTTGGGCAACCAACAATTGATAGATATATTGTGTATCTCCAAATCCCAAGGAATTCCACTTCAGTGTTGGATCGTGACTGTACAGAATTAGGAACATGCGAGAGGGGGTGAAAACCTATGCAAAGCAGTGTGCATTCACAAATGAAAATACCAACCCAGGGCAGTGTACTTTTCTTTTTCTTTTCTTTTCTTTTCTCTTTTTTTTTGAACGCCGAAAATGAATAAAATGAGCTTCTCTATCTTTTCTGATATTTTTTTATCAGATAAAAGATATGTTTTATCTTTTCTATCTTTTCTGATCATTTTTTTTCTTTGATCTTTTCTGGAAAAAGGAGTAAAACAGGAAGTAGAAAAAGAAGTGCAAATTAATGGGCAAAAAAAAATAAAAAATAAAAAAAAAAAGATTTGGACCCTGAATGCAAAACATGTCTGCACGTAATTTCCAGCAATAATATGCTTTATCTTGTCAAAAGTGCACAAAATATACAACTTGAGTTATGCAAAGGTAGCTCTCTAAGTGCATGGTTGGTGATGAGTGAATTCAAGTAATGGAGTGTCGGAATGAACAGCATGTCAGTCATTTTAATGGCTTGTTTTTGTCCTGGTGAATTCTTTTTTTTTTCTTTTTTTTTTAAACGGTGCGCCAAGATCGCAAATTATTTTTAGATTTGGAGACAAATATCCCCTCAACACTCATTCATTTAGCGAGTGGAATATCATCCAAAATAGTAAGAATTAAATTACTTGCAACAAAGCCCTGAGGCTGAGAGCCAGCTAATTTATTATTAAGGGTTGGTGAGGGATCTGGGCCCCTTCTGCTGTACATACGCTCTGAGGTTAAATGAATATTTTGGCATTTTTGAGCAAATAATAATGCTGAGACTCATGCACAGCATTACTTGTTTTTTTTTTTTTGTTTGTTTTTTTTTTTTTAATAAGCTAATGACTCAGGAACCGACATCCATCCACTACAGGTACGTGACTCATTTCCGGAAAAAATCAAAAATCAAAAATCAAAACGCCACATGGAGAACATTTTAAAAAGCCTGAATATCTCTTAGATTGTAGATTGCGGTGGAATTTCATGATTATTCTGTCAGAATGAAACTCCCCGCGAATAAATGCCGCAGGCTTTTGATATTTTACTATTAAACACAAATACCTTCATACTCGCACTGTCACATCGGTGGATCGGTGGATTCCATCACGGTTGCTTTGTGTGAGTGATTTTAAATGAATTTATTTCGGTATTCATCACGCGTTTCAAAAGCTGCGTCGTTCTGTTTTCAGGTTTCGTTCTTTCTCCCATTCTTTCTGGTAAAATATCCCGGATATAACGTTTTAATATTAAAGCCGTATATTGCAAAACGCTGCGGCGTTTAATCAAGGGGGGAAATTGCAGAATGTTCTTTAGCGCTAACACAGAAATTAATTTGTGAGATTAATACAAGCAATAAAAAGCCTCCAGTGTGGCCCACTGAATGCAAACGTGGAGCTTACTCCCGGGGTTCACAGGTTTGCACCGTCACAGCGGGAGTCGCAGGTGTCATGACGCGTCAGTTCCAGCAGAATTTCTTTTTCGATCTGTCAGGGCACACAGTGGATGCAAGAGAGGTCATCTTTTTCTAAGAATCCTACGCCTTTCAATTCTGACAAATACATACAGGGTACAAACAGTTGTGTGTAGTCTGGGTTTGTAGGATTTGCACTGGATACACACTCATGGAACACTTTATTTGGATTTACCTGTACGTCTGCACTTTCATGTAATTATCTAATCAGCCAATCATGTGCCAGCAGTGCAGAACATAAAATCGTGTAGATATGGGCCAGTAGCTTTGGGTAATGTGCACATCAAACGCACCTGGTGCCACTAGGGGGTAAGCAGGGGGCTTTGCCTCCTAAGTTGTCTTTTCTGCCCAAGGACAGTAATGAAACACCTTCTTTGAAGTGTTCCACCATAAAATATTTGAAGCTTATTATCTGATCCAGTCTCTTCTCCCACTGCACAAGCAACATCCAAACATGGCTCTGAAACACAGTGCTGTTATTTCAGAACCATGGACAGCGCTGCTTGGGGCAAGTCATTATCAAGAGATTTATTTGTTAGATTTGAATCTCGTGGCACACTGTACTACATGATGTGATTTAAATAATAATAATAATAATAATAATAATAATAATAATAATAATAATAATAATACTTAAAACTTTTAACGCTCAAGCAATTTGCTTGTTCAGTAGTTAGTTTGACTTTCGCCATCATGTTACCCAGCTTCTTTTGCTTATCCAAAAGGCAGATTTGGCTAAGAAAAAAAAAAAGAAAGAAAGAAAGAAAGAAAACAAAACACCTTAGAGACCCCAGGTGAGACCAGTAGCTCCAGATGCATCAATGACATCGCCAAGCCTGGATTTAACTCCTAGCTCCATCGGCTGTTAGTTAAGCTGTTCGCGAAGGTGTATCTCTGTTATCTAGTCGAAACGCCACTATATTGCCACCTCCAGCATGAAAGGAATGCAGAAATTATTTCGCATAGCAGCATGATAACCTACTATCTTACGATTTAAAAAAAAAACATTCGTCCCTTTGCCATTTTTTACTACCCCATCAGTTACTTCGCCCTGGTGCCACAAAGCAGGAAGGAGAGGAGAAAGGAAACAGAGTTGCATTGCGCTCTGGAGTTGGTGATTAGCCCTGTGAATAGAATGAAGAAAGGAAGGAGGGAGGAATGAAGGACTAACTGTTTATTGTGTTTAAATGCCCTTTGTAGATGGTAATAGATAGATAGACAGGCAGACAGGCAGACAGACAGACCGACCTTGTACCAGACGGCAGGAAGAAGAGAAGGAAGAAAATTGTGTTTAATTGCCAGTGGTTAGTGATTTGGGAAAGGTAGGAAGAAAGAAAGGAAGGAAGGGAGGATAGATATTATATTTAAAAGTCTCGAGGTGCTTATTTGCATGTTGATTATAAAAACCTAGAGGGGAAGGAAGAAGCGAAAAAAGTAAGGACGTCAAATAAAATAACAAACGAGATACGAGGGAAGGAGGAAGAACAAGGGACGAATCCCTTCTTATAGTTTTTAAATGCAATAATGGGGGGTGGGGATGGATGGATGGATGGATGGATGGATGGATGGATGGATGGATGGATGGATGGATGGATGGATGGATGGATGGACAGGTAGACAGATGGGGAGGAAGGCCGGAGGTAAATAATGTAGGAAGGAAAGAGGTTTGTTGCGTAAATGCATGTGTAGGTAGTGGTTTACCTTTCAAATGTAAATCTCTACGTCGGAAGAAGGATCGTGTTTAAATGTAGTCTGGACAGGAAGGAAGCCTTGAAGGAAAAAAAAAAGAGTGATATTGGGTTTAAATCCCCTCTGTGGGTGGTGACTTGGGTTTGGACTGTTACAAGGGAGATAAGTTGAAAGCATGAAAAGAAGAAAGTAAGGGAAAGTAGAGGGCAAGCGAGCAAACAAGATGGGAATGAGAGAACGAAGGAAGGAAGGAAGGAAGGAAGGGAGGGAGGTGTTTAAATGCCTCTGTTGGTGGTGATTTTGTGTTAGAATGCGAAAAAACAAAAAAAAAAAAAAGGTACGTAGATGCAAAGTAAAGGAAGGTCCCTCCGTATGTGGTAATTTGGGTTCATAATGTCCATAATGTAAAAAGGAGAAATGAAACCCCTGGTGTTGCCGGTGATAGCGTGGCACCCACCGAGTTGAATTTTAAATTGATAATGGGGGCAAAATTGGTAGCCATCAGTGGCAATGTGCTCCACAGTTTACATACTGTTCCAATGAAGCAGCGTGATAATCTCAGTAATAGAGTTCTCAGTGCTTAAGTGGGCCATAGAGAGGGCCAGGCAGCTAAGAACTATGATTGGAGTTTTAGTGTCTTGCTCCCTCAGTGTCCTCACTTGTAACACAAGATCAACTTGTGATACATACTGAACATAAGGTAAGGTAGTTTTGGCACCCTTCCCATTTTAAATGTCCATAACCGAATGACCGTCATTATGACCGGGACTACAGTAACGCCACTTACCGCCACTCTTCATCCCAATAAGCCAAATGTACACATGAAAATAATAACGCTTTTTTTTTTTTCGGTTTTGAAAATTATTGGCAAACGCACAAAAATTGGTTTAACCCTTTCAGTGCTGAAAACATTTTTTTTTACTTTGCCCCTAGTGCTGAATATTTTGTGCGTAAATTCGGGCCGTCGCTTTGACTTTGCACCAGTAGGAACTGTTCAGGTGGTGTTATCTTTACATAACAAGTGGAAGCTTGACGAGTTCTTCCCCTTGTAGATGGCCCTGCAGTGTCAGTTTCAAGATCGCTAGAAGCCCTTGCAGTTTCCGGTTCACTCCGGCTATCCATCTCCGCGTCATCAAAATCATTGTCAGACAGGTCAGATATATCATCCAGAACTAATTTCAGAACCTCCTCCTTGCTAAACTTTCCTTTCCGCAGCATTTTTACTGCATATTGTAATATAGCTTGTCAACACCGTGCTCCAGATGGTACTCCGACACACAACAGGAACAGTATATTACTAATGAACTATTTCATTTTGTCGACGTGTACGCATGGCCAGAGCACCAGACTCCTACGTGTCTCCTCCAGAGGCAGAATACTTGAAACTCCTTTATAGTCTAAATCAGTGGTTCCTGAACTTTTTCAATACGCGACCCAAAAGAGAAACCTGGTGACCCAGCGGGACCCAAACTTCCAAAAATACATCAGGACTACTCATAACGTCTACGTTTACACATGACGCAACAAACCTGCCAAATGGCGACCCAATAAAAACCCATTTGGGTCGCGACCCTTAGTTTGCGACACGTTGGTCTAAATGCAAGTTTTGTTCACACCATAGAGCTCAAGCTGCATACTGAGATCGCTGATTTCTGTCTTGTCGTAACCTCGTGGCACAGACAACCTGGTTTCACCTCAAACAACAAACAACAAACAACTGGCTTCCTAGTGGGTGAGGGGGCTTTTCTTTGTATACAATACCACAACACAAAGATTACAGTTAAGCCTTAGGAAGTAGCTTGGGAAAAGCTATTTCCTTATACCCCCTTCCCCCTTGTACATATGCAGTTTTTGCAAGTGGTATAAAGAAGTTCATTTCACACCTTAAAAATCCCCCGAGTCGAATAAACTGGGAAATTCTGAAACCGTCAGCTTGGAAAAGTTTCCCCTACGGTTTCTCTCCATCTTCCACGCTGTACCAAAAGAATAATATTCTCCTGGGTCCAACTCTGGGCAAATGTACAACTGTTCCAATCTTTTACAACTTTTTGTTTGTTTGTTTTGTTTTTTTAAGATTATTGTTAGTAGCTTTTATTGTACCATTTACGCTTTAGGGTATTTGTACTGTTTGTGTATTTTATATCCGTAATTTTACTTGTGCTATCCAACAACAATTTGTTTGCACATGCACTCACCGTCTACTTTATTGATTAAAGGCAGGGAACTATGGGGACACGTGAAGATTGAAAAAGACCAGGGTACATTTTTCAAATCTTCACCTGTCCAGTTTCGATGCGCCCGTGCCTTCTGTAGCCCCAGATTCCTGTTCTTGGCAGACAGGAGAAACACCTGATGTTGTGGAATCTTCAGCTAGGGTAGCCCATCCACCATGTTGTGCATTTTAAGAAGCCTTCCTGCTCACCATAGTTGTATCAAGTGCTTATCTGCGTAAATGGAGCCTTCGTGTCAGCTGGGACGAGTCTCGTCATACTACTCTGACTTCCCTCATCCCAAACAACCTACATCACCTACCAGATATTATTTTTGGGGTTTATTTTGGTTTGTTTTTCACACCATCCTGTGTGTGCAAGAATATCTTAGGAGATTATCCAGGACCAACCAGCATGATGTGGCAACATCCAAAGTCCCTGAGATTATATTTCTTGTCTGATAAGGACAACAGGATTGGCTGATTGGATAACTCCATTCGTTAGCCCTTGTCCAGGAGCTCCCAAAAGTGGTTGGCGAGTGTACATGTGTAAAACTTTTATTTTTTTTATTCGGGTTGTTTGACTGATTTGAATCATTGCGTGGGGTCATTTATATTAGTTAGATCATTTTTGGCAATTTTCTTGAAGGTACACCCAAATAATAACAAATATAGGCATGGGCATAGACCAAGAGGACAATTTATCTATTTCAACAAAGCCAATAAATAGCAATACATCCACATTTATGCTGACATTTAAGAACAGCCGGGATCTATAAAGTATGTACTTGTCATTTACTTTTCATAACGTTCCACGCCTGCAAATTTATCACCGTTCTCACGATGGAGCCTGGGGCTCGTTTGGGCGGTTGACGGCGCACCGTTTTCCGAAAGCTCCTCGTTCGTCCGTGATCGAAGTTGCACGATTCGTTCACGAGATCAGGTCCTTGATGCGATCAGGAGTCCGCGACAGACTCTCTCTCATCCCTATCTGTGCTCTTTTCTTTGGCTCCTTGGCCCATTGGATGCTCTCCGTGCAGCTGGCAGGACTGTATTTAGGAGCTGCTGTGCATGATGGCCTTTAGCAGAGAATGTAATTTCAGGCTCCAATGGGGGAATAAAAGAAAAGAAGAAGAATGATAATACAGTAGAAGGTCAAATATTGATCGTGTTATTGAGAGCTTTCGGCTTTAGGCGAGCCGAGTGTAAAAACCTGCTGCAGGCCCTTTCTTCCTCCGCGATAGTGTGAGCGAGGGAGCAAGGATGAGCGGAGAAGATAGAGAGGGCAATATGCCATGCGTCTCTTTTCGAGATTTGACAGAGCACGAGATTTGCACAGAGTTCTTCAATTCCGCGCCTGTCCGATGGTGTTTAGTGTATGCGGGAAAATCTCGCCTGTGTCCTTGTAAGTCAAATGGTCCCGGGAGATTCAGATGAGACTGCGGCACGGGTGCATATTTCTGCTCACCGCACATATCCTAATGCTATTCCGCTCCATAGAGAGAGGCTTCAGACCAAGGGAAACGTCTTCACCAATCAACACAGGGCCCCTCAACCTTGGGCCGGCGACCGGGCCAAGCCGCTCCTTCGGTGAACATAAGTGAAAGCGACACACAGACAGAGGTTGTTAGCCGGCCTTATTTACTCTCTGCAAAAGCTTGGCTGGTGTTAAAAGCACTCCACTGCAAATGCGTTCATGCACAGCCCTCCACCTTTCCCGTCCTCCATTTAAAAAGCTCTCTTTAAAAATCTGCCATTAGGTTAACCATGGCTCACAATTTCCGCGCGTATTTGGTACAAGAACGTTCTGTCCAACGCGACGTCCTCTTAAGAATACCAAGAATACTTAAATCATACCAGAAAAGAAGAAAAAATGAAATGTTTTGAAGGTTAAGGTTACGGTGAGAGGCATCGTTAGTATTGGTATCTTTCCTTACACTTTGATTTGTATGGGAATAATAAAACATCCTTAATAACCTTGTGTACATGGAAATTCATGCAAATGTTTTATTAGATCAGGTTTGTGAGCTTGGGGAAAATTCAAGTAGTGGATAAAAAAAAAAAGGAGACAGCTCTATGTTTCTTCCTTTTTTTTTTTTTTCTTTTTTCTTTTTTTTTTTTTTCCCTTCCCAAACCAACCCCTTAACATTCCCCCAGCTACATTTATCATACGAATGGATTTATTCAAAAAATGATTCATACAAGGATTTTAGTATTCGTGAAAATCCAGCGTATTCAGTAAAAAATAAATAAATAAATAAA
>JAQMCW010000011.1:16781132-16794386 GCA_030068335.1 Chrysichthys cranchii
TTAACTCAGGTGTGAGTTGTGCTTGGTTGGAATGAAAACCCGCACCCACAGCGGCCCTTTTATGGACCAGCTTGACAGCCCTGATTTAAACAGTTAAGACCTCTGAATGTCTACTGTTGGTCTGAGCCCTGGGTTTCACCTGTGAATACTGCACTTGTGTGCATGTTTTGTTTAAAGGATAAACCACCATGAAGACCAGAGAGCTACCTATGGGAGAAAAGCTAGCTATTTTGATAAGATGACAAACACTGTGAGAGCTGTGAAGAAAATCCCCAAAACAGCAGCTTGTGACATCACCAATAACCTCCACAGCCCAAGGCTAAAGGCACCACAATCCATTGTTCAGTGAATTCTTCAAGACAGAAATCTAGCGGCCATAGAATAACGTTAAAGCCGCTCGTTAGCTGTAAGAATCAGAAGGTCAGAAGGTATCCGGCTTGATGCAGTTACTGCAAGCAAGGGATATGCAGGAAAATGTTAAGTATTATCTTTTATTTAATGTTATTGAGTGTTACATTCCAGTGCTTTTGCTCATCTAAATATTGGATGGTCTGCCACCAAAAGGTACCATGTTCTAAGTGAGGGGCTGTCCACCATAGGTCCACAGCCCCCTGCTGTTCCATGAAGGCATTGCAGGAGGTCCCTGAGCCTGAAATCAATAATATAGTTTCACTGTGGGAATCAGAAAACATCTTTAATGTTCATTTTTTAAATATACCTTTCCGTGCATTAATTATGGTTTGTGAATAACCAAATTCATGCAAATATATCAAATTTAGAAACGTCAAGATGACTTGTAGGATTACAATCGTGCCCATCCAGTCCACCCTTGGTAGCGTCTGCTTTGCTCACGTTGGTATGCATCCCTAACACATAGATCCGCCCTTTCCTCACACCCCACAGCAGTGGTCCTCGGGTTGCTTCTTAGTCAGAACGGTGGTCTCTGATCTGACCACAATCAGTTGAAAATCCCCTGTTCACAGTTGGTTCACAGGAATCAGGAAATTCAAATTGAAATTCTGAGTTACTGTCTCATTCATTGAATGATCTCAAACACAAATGGTATAGTGTATAATGGTACAGTGTATAGAAAAAAACAAAAAGAATTGTGCATGCCATTGCAATACTGTCAGAGGGGCCTGTATGTGTTGCTATAAGTTATGATTACAGTATTTTAACCTCCGAGTGCACATAATTCATAACAGGCGGCGGTGTGGCCAGTGTGGTTCTGTTTTGCTGACTATTTAAGTCATACTTATGTTGTGTAAGCTATGGTGCCTGCTTTATCCTTTTTTAAATAAAGGTTTATTCTGTGCAGAAAGTGTCATAATCAGAGACAGCAGACATATTACATGTAAGCAGACATGAAAGACACTACACCAAATAATAAAATAAAAAACACAAAAGAAAAAAAATTATAATAAAAAACAAAGAAACAGAATATACATAAATAACCATTTGCACTTAAAAAACTTTAGAGCATTTATACTGAATTAGAAAATATAGCAACTAAAACTAAAATAAGAACAAATACATATGAATAAGAAGATTGACAGCAAATAAATGTAAACCGAGCTATTTCAATAACCAAACCTAGGGTGCTTTGTTTATATGACTCTTTAAGAACAGAAAATTCAGAGTCGATTCTGATTCGTTGATTCCGCTCTGAATCGCGAGTTCTCACACAATGTTCCCGGCTTAAACCCTACTTTAATGCAGTAATGTGGTGTTGTTGAAAGAGGTACGTGTCAGATAACTAAAGACTTTCCGTAGTTTGTTCACAAACTCGACTCGGAATCTACTCGACTCAGCAGGCTTCATGAATCAACGAATCGACTCTCTTATGAACCGATTCCCAACACTAGTTTCTTTTCATGCCATTTGTTTGCGCTGTTGATGAGTTAATAACCAGTGTCCACAGAATTAATGTGCATCAATCTTCTCCCACGGAACACCACCTTTTCAATAAAAACACTAATAAACCCCACACCAGCAAGCACTTACCCCACATTCTTGGATTTCTTGCTCTCCGTGCAGGACTCAGGAGCCTCGGGACACTGCTCTACAGCTCCCCGAGTGCTTTTGGTTTTGTTCGCCTTGCGATTGCGTCCATCTTTCGCACCTGGCTCATTGGGACGCATGTTGAAGAGCCCACAGCATCTCTTTCACACCCTGGTACACGGCAGGCACACAAGCAGAAACGCAGTGAGATAACCAAGCCCTTACAGAGTGATTCACATCCAGTAAACACAGCTGCACTTCCGCATGATGCTGGAACACTTCTTTACGTTTCCGGGTTAAGCCTCTTAGCACGCTAGCAAGCTAAAAATAATGCTAGCACAAGGCACAAACGTGACAAGGGAAACGGAAATAGATGCAGCCTGACGTTTATATCAATAGTCGATAACTTTGGACGTTTATTTACCTTTTGGTTTACGTGTTCACGAGAGCTAACGTGCAAATTATACTTAGCTACCGCCTGCTAATGTGAGCTCCACAGAAACAGTCGCTTCCTGTTTGTAAGGGATGTTGGGAATTGTAGTTTCCACAAACGACTACACTACCAATGACGGTATGTACATGATGGACTTCAAGGCACCATTTAATCCCAATAAACAGTTTTGAAGCCTTTTTTGGTCGAAATCAAGAACGGTATATATATATATATATATAAGTAGACATCATGATGCAGTTTATTCCCACTATGGGGTTTTGAAGTCTTTTTTTGTCGAAATGGGAGTCGCCATTTTGGGAATACGGGCGCCAGAGCATGCGCAGTAGAGAGTTTGGATGTAGCGCATGCGCAGTAGATATGTCCCTCAGGCTCTCATACTGGGAGACTGTAAATGAAAGTCCACACTATCACCTGAATAGTTAACTTAAACTGGTACACTGGCTGAAAAAAACTGTAAAATGAAGTGTTATTAAGTGCTATTAGTTTGTTTTAGCATTGTTAGGAACAGAGTTAGAGCTTTGCGACATGAAGCAGTTCCTGTATGCCAGCTGGCTGACATGATGCATACATACATGTATAAGTGTTAATGTTTAGTACCAGTTGAAATTATGCTGGTAAACAGCAGTCAACATTTACACTCAACACAATTTTTTTTAACCCTGCTCTGGTACCATGCGGTCTATATGACCCCAGCCCTCTTTGGACCGTGTTTTTTTGGAAACTATCATGATTAGTGACCTTGCCTGCACATATTTTCTTGTAAGGCCTTCCTAAGTATGTGACACATGTTCGATAGTTTCAAAGTCTTTCCGCTTATCTTTTATATAGGTTTATTTTCGCTTCGCCATAGTACCTTCAATGTGACGGTACTATGGGGTCAATTTCACCCCGAGCGAAAATAAAATTAACTAAAAATAAGCGGAAAGACGGGTATGTGTGGTCACAGAAGCCAAAAACTGTCAGACGAACCTCGATGCGAAATATCGTCAGACAGAAACCAGGGCTGAAAGGGAATGGGTGCCAAGCAGACACACCATTGAAAGCATTTGATTGATTTTTTGATGATGCCATGATAACAGAGACTGTGACATGGACCAACCAAAAAATTTTAAATGTGAAAACCGGTTACACAGGCAATGCTGGATTTTTGTACCAAAAATCCACCACCAGAGGCACCCACAGCAGCCGCAAGCACCACACAGCGTCATCCAGGACAACGTAAGAGGTGCTGTATGTGTCCCAGATCAAGTGACAAGAAAACCAAATTAACTGTGCCAACAGTAACATTTTTGCCTACAGTGGGGTGAGATAAGTGGAAACTCGCAAATGAACCGTTGTGCAATATTATTTGGATTTTATAACACATTGTCATAACATATTATTTCAAGGAAAACAAAATATTGTAATAAAGTGGTGTCATTCTGGTCATATAGCATGTTTTTCACCATGGGGTCAAACTGACCCCATGGTACCAAGAATGTGACTTTTTTCATTGTGCCAGAGCAGGGTTAAAGGAACAAATCCATGCTCTCTGCAGTAACTTCCCCATCTGAGCAGAGAAATGCTGTTATGTGCCAGTCATGCTCTTTGTATTTGAGTTTATTTAAAATGGAGTGACTGGCTAAACTTACCAAGATGCTTTGAGTGTTTCCAAAGGTCATACAGTAAATCGGAGATTATTATGAAATTTAGCTAGTGGTAGCCACCTTAGAGTTTCACTCATGTTGGTTTGCTAGTTATAAAATCAGTACAAAGAGCTAGCTCAGACACCACAATGAGCAACGTGCCAGGAAAAACTGCAAAGAACTCCCCGCTAAGAGTCTGTTCACAGCAGATGTACCGAAGAATGTCATTGCTACAGAACGGTCAAGAACTTCTGTTAAGAGTTTGTTGGAAAATATGAGCATGTTTATGAGACTCAACTGTCATTTCCAAAACTGTCAATCATCTCGTCAACCACCACCTTTTTAAAACATTTTTTTTATCAATCTCTCTTAAAAAAATCCATTATTATATTGGTATATTATTGTATTATTGTACTGTATAATGTATTATGGTAAGGAAAAATATAGGGGTGATATCAAGGTCAACTTTGACTGAAAATAATTTGTGGGGATGTGACTTAAAATGTAATTTTGGGCCTTTTTGCATTGACTAACATGGGACTAGGCAGGGCTAAAATCATAGCTGTAGCCAGCCCTTAAAAGGAAAAACATTTTGGCCTCATTGTTGAGTCTCTTTTACAGCATTCCCCCACATATACAGTCATTTGGGGTCTGCTAATTACACGTCTTGTTTTCTTTTTTTCTTGGGCTACTTGTGTCCTTTTTTGTATTTGTTTGCCTATAGTGAATAACTGCCTACAGTGTTGTACCATTTATAACAAAGTAAGGGTTATCTTGTTCTCAAATCCTTTTTTTAAAATAAATGAATACTGTGTGCTTTAAAAAAAAAATCATATTTCTTTTGCTTTTTGGTGCTGTACTGTACTTTCAGATTCTAGCTGTTTTCTCTTTGTCTACAGTGCTGTATGTTTTTTATGCTTCTTTTATCTCAGGATTTGTTGCAAACAAATATAACATGATGAACTGATTCAGCTATAGGACACAGTTTCCTGTTTGATGCTTTAACTTCAGTGAGTCATTAAGCCTTGTATGTTTATTGCTTGCCTTGGTAATGATCATTTCTTTTGGCCTGTTAGATTACACAACAGTTACACTTAACACTCATTTACCAACACAACATCCAAAGAAAATAAAGTCTAATTGACTGGTTAAAGTCAGCCTGGTTAAAGTTAGACTTGATTATTCACCAGACATTCAGAAGTAAAGATCTGCTTGTTAGAAATAGCTAAAAATCGAGAAAAATAATAATTTTGTGCATGAACTCAGAGACAATGGGCACCATTTATCAGTCACTGTGTAAAGTTGTAGAGATGTGAATCTCCATCACTGAGACCAATGCTATATGCATTTAACCCTGTAGCACCCCTGGGGTCATATTTGACCCTAACTTCCAGTTCACCTTTATAGGTGGTCTGGATTTTCCAGGGTTAAATGCACTGCCAATGATCCGACGCATTCAATATACACAGGAATAGAGTTGGGCATCTTTGCTGTAAAGAGTCATCTGAGTTACTGCATTCTTCTTGGCAGCTCGAACCAATCTGCCCATCTTCCTCTGACCTCTCCCACCAACAATGTGTTTCCACCCACAAAACTGTCACTCCCTAACTGTTTTTTTGTTTTGTTTTGCTTTTCACACCATCCTATGTAAATTCCAGAGACTTATGTGTGTAAAATTCCCAGGAGATCAGCAGTTCCTAAAACACATCTGGTACTAATATCCACAATGATCAACCCCCCCATTAATTTATGGAGTAACAATGGAGATATTTTTCCTATCATAAGGATGTCTGGATCTTCCAGGGTTAAAGGGAACCTCAAGTGAAGCTCCTCACCTGTATCTGCATGACTTTATTTACACACTGCGCTCCTGCCACATGACTGGCTGATTAGATTCAATTCAATTCAGTTCAATTCAATTTTATTTCTATAGCGCTTTTAACAACGGTCATTGTCACCAAGCAGCTTCACAGTATATGATGTCCAGTTAAAGGCTTATTAATCTATAAACATATCTACAAGTGCATATATATATATATATACACTAGCTGATTACCCAGTGGCTTTGCTGCATAAAATGCAGTATTTGTAAAATAAGTTTGTTAATTACCAATTTTATTTTTCAACAAATAGCAGTCATATGTCATTTTCATTTCAAATGCGAAAAGAATTTTAAATATTTAGATCAAACTTTTCTTAAATAATTACTTACCAAACAGGTGTTTACTTCTTTTCAATATCAGTAAAATAACTTTCACACTAATAATAACGATTCGTAAAGACGATATAAAAATGGCGTCCACAAACAAAGTGATTAGTTCAAATGTAAGCACTAGTTACGCTGTTTCCGCTCATACGCACGTATAATATGTTCTGTGGTCATACGGCATTTCTGTTTCAAACGCGAAAAGAATTTTATATATATATATATAGTAAGCCCCCGCAATACTGCGGTTCACCTCTCGCGGGTTCAGTGCATCCTGGTTTTTCTTATTTTGAATCATGTTTTTTTTTTTTTGCAGGACTCTGGAATATAAAACATATGAAAAAATGCTAATTCAAACATATTAAAAGAATATTAAATTGAAATCGGCGGATGAATACACAATGAAAACACAGTGTACGCCACTACCACTGTAGCCTGACAAGCGGACCAGTCAGGTGACCACGAGGGTGCGCCAGGATTGGCTAGGACGGCTATAAACAGGAAGTCAACTCACCAGCATATAGTAACTATGTAGAATTTTATATGTTGCTAAAATGACGTAGGTTTAAGAGTGTAGAAAGTGTTTATGAGAGTGTGGGAAAGGTTAATAAGAGAGTGGGAAGGGTTTATAAAGCCTTAAAATATATATAAATAATAAAATAAATATAAGGTCGCTACTTCGCGGATTTGACCTATCGCGGGGGGCGCGCCGGAACGTAACCCCCATGACAGGCGAGGGTTGACTGTATATATATATATATATATATGAAACAGAGTTAATTTTCTCAGCACTTCTGTGATCCTCCTGATGTTCAGCGCTCCTGTGGCCTTTCCTCCACTCCATCTTCTTAAATTACACTGTGATGACATACTACCTCCAAGTCTCAAGGCTCAGTGAGATTTAGAACTTTGTCCTGGATGAAGGACAACGTAGGAATGGCATTAATATGCAAAGTAGGCAATATTGCTCATTATCAATCTATTCAGCCAAGTTGCCCTACAAGATTTTGTTTATCTCTCGTTTCCTCAACCATTTCGATAGCATAACTGGATTTGGGTTCCAGCGAGGTTCCAAGGACATTGAGGAGTTAGTTTGCTGCGATGGTGTTATGTACTTCGGTACTTCGGTAAGTGTAAGCTTACACATTTCCCAATTACGTTCACCCACATATAAATTGATATCCCCAAAGTGTACTTGAGGTGTTTACAAAAGTCAATGCCTTTGTATTTCTGTGCCTTGGATAGTGCCTGGTGTGTGCTTGGAAGAAAATATGACTTATATATAGAGCAGAGAATCTAATTCTAAGAACACAATCTGTATTAAACAGTACTGTAGTGTGTGGGTTGGTTAGTCTAGGCAACTAGTCCATGGATGTATGCAGTAGTCACCAGTGGGGGGATGTCGTCCAGTTGGGGTTGTGGATAAACAACAGTAGGAAGGTAGATAGTAAAGAAAGCGGGCTAGATTAAATCTGTTGGTGAATGGAAGTAAAATCTCCAGACAGCTGTCCGTTGTGTAGGAATAAGCCGGGAAAAGGCGTGTCGTTTTTCCTTTGATTTTCATTTAACGCTAAGTGCATTAGTGAATTCCACTGTGAGCGGTGCTATGGTAAAGAATAATTCCCTACCATTGGTTGAATGTCACTATCTAATCCCACTCGGCTGGTTACGGACGCTATTGAGACGGCAAGGAGGTCATTATCAGCCTGGAACAACTTTCCAAACCATGCATAGCATACAAGGAAGGCCAGTCAAAGAACTACTTACTGTATAAGGACAGCTCTTTTAATGCACACGAGCTTCCACGATGGACGCTCGGACTTCCAGGTCCTCTGATTTGAGCCGAACCACCAGGATGCGGTGTATTTTAAATATCGGTAACCTTAAATAGTGTAATGATTTAGGATTTTGCACACCATTATCCATTAAAAACGTATTGTTCATGAGTATTTGACCGCACCACAGTAGCCTAAAAATACCAAAGCGCCGAATCGTTTTTGGGCGTTTTTTTTTTTTTTGCTCCCAGTGTGGAAAACACATCTAATCAGCCACTTTTTTTTTTTTTTTTTTAATTACTCGTCAACTAGTAAGAAGTCATGCGAGCGTATACCGTACCAGGAAATTCAAACTCACAATTCATCGTTTCCTCCCGAGAGAAATCCGTGCTCCGTGCATAGCTCTGGATTTCAGCATTACCTCCCTTCTGTTATTCATCTAAGCCACGTCTTCCCAAAGAGGCTCGGCAACCTATGGGGTTTCAGCGAAGACATATTGTTCAGTAAATTACCCGTTAATTGCATATTATTATTACCACATCGATGGGCCCGCTCATCAGAAGCTTTTCATTTAGAGTGGCTCGTGGTGCATTCACAAGCACTGAAAGGAATGAGAGAAGTTGAGGAGAGAAAAGAGAGAGAGAGAGAGAGAGAGAGAGAGAGAGAGAGACCATAGGGGACCAGTAATGACAACATAACCTGCAATAATCACCACAAAACTAGCCAGCGAACATAATCACAATGATTTGTTCTCCCACATTTTGTGCCTTGCATAAAAAATATGGCTGAAGGCAGGTCGGGTGCGTACAGGAGTGGAATGGTGGCCAAACGTGAGCATTGGGAGGGAAAAAAAAATAGCCTGCGTTGCCAAGAAAGTAAGTGAACTAGCTGAGCAAGGCCAAGGCCTTCCGACAATCCATAGCGACGTTAATCAGCCGTAAAAAGTCTGTAACTCTGGTTCCATCTAAATATGTAATTAAATGTAAGTACCATGTGCCTCGTGCCTGTTTTTCAATCAATGGCTATGAGACTTCTGTGTTCATTTATGCTCAAGGAGACTTCCTATGGTGAACCCCAGCTGATGATAAGACAATCATCGGCAAGTGAGTGCGATTTTCCTTATGGATTGCTTATTCCGATTACACCCGCACGTGTACAGTGAACCCCCGCAATATCGCGGTTCACCCATCGCGGGTTTGGTGCATTGCGGATTTTCAAATTTTGATTCGCGGAATTTTTTGGCTTTCACGGGACTCTGGAATATAAACTGTAAAATGTGATCTAAAAAAAAGTGTTAATTGAAACATTAAAAGAACGTTTAAATCGAAATAAAACAGTATGCGCTGTATTTCATCGGCGGATGAATACACGGCAGCGGTGTACGCCACTTCCGCTTGAGCTAGTAAACAGGCTGTAAACAGGAAGTGACCTCACCGGCAGTGAGTACACATGGAGAATTTTATATGTTGTTGAAATGAGTGTAGAAAGTATTTAAGAGCATAGGACGTGTTTATAAGAGTGTGGAAAAAGTTAATAAGAGAGTTGAAATGGTTTATAAGGCCTGGGGGTTGGGGGCGCCAGAACGTAGCCCCGGCGATAGGCGGGGGTTCACTGTAATGAGAAGTTTGTGAAATGCATATGTATGCCGCAGTAGAAAAAGAAATCCATAAATGAAGAAAAATACGACTAGCGATTCAATCAGAACCAAAAACAGAAACGGTATCGTGTGAAAGGTGGAGGAGTTGGAGAAGAGAGCTTAATCACATGCCGCGCTTAGGAGGCGGTGCTTTAATGTTACTTGTCGTTTCGATGTTTTCAACTGTCTGTAAACTTTGCCTTTTGTGCAGTTTTGCGCTTGGTCATTTTTTCGGAAACAAAGAAAAATTGAAAAAAATGAATAAAAATCTTTCAAATCCGTCTGGAATCGTTTCTGCTCACTTACTTATACAGTACACGCCTTTTCGAAAAGGTTGACAAATGAGCCCCGTTGTTCCTAACTTGGTTGAAAAGGTAACGGAACGTTCCTCTCAAGTGCCTGGATAGATCACGGTGCCCATAGCGCTCAATTAAACATTTACTCAGACAGCATTTTTCACACTGTCCCATACCAGATTATCCTCTCAATATTACAAAGGTCAAAATAAATGGTACGCTTTACTAAGGACATGTCAAATACGCTGCATTTATTTCTATTTTTTTATTTTTTTTCATCACCTATATTTTGGAAAATAAGCAGGTTATGCCCTTTATTCCTGTCACGCCGGATAAGATCCTCCGGGCTGCAGGAAGTACGCATAGTGCGTATCTATGAAGGTAATGAAAGCAAAGGCTGCGAGAGCGATAAATTGGCGGACGTTTAATACTGTGCTTGGAGTCAACCCAAACCTTTGAAACTGTACCGAGGAAGCCAACACAAGCACACTTCGTTCTGTTCCACTGGGTCATCATATCTCTCCGAGTAATCTTTGGTGAAAGTAAATGAAACGTAAAATGAGGGTCCTACTGTCAGCAGTTCATTCCAATCCGACACCAGATTGGTGCTGCTCTGCAGGACTTCCAGGGAATGAATCCATTCTCGAAGACCAGACGACACGCGACTGCATACGTCTCCTCCAACTAACGCACCGATCTCCTCGGACGTCCGTGAAATTGCCCTTCGTTTGCATATTGAAAGTGCGCACCCGGTTGCTGCTTTGATTGCACTAATTTTATTCTGCATGCTATAATGTGGGTTGTTTTCTCCCTCGTAAGATGCTGTCTGGAGCATTTATTGTTCAGACGAGATCTGTATCTTAACTTCGCCTTGGAATTTCCGAGCTCGCCCGAGGCTCCCTAGCACCCGTAGCCGTTACTGCACGCGTATGCCTTCTTGTTCTCGTACGCACAGGTGCTCAGCAGGGGACTCTACCGTCTCCTGTGCAGCCTGCGATCCCACGTCATTATGAGCAGGCGCTCTGAGCTCGACAACAGTGTGTCATTGTCAGAAAGAAGAAGAAACACAGTGCTCATGAGTGCGTTGTACAGAAATGCCATTTGCACGTGTGGGAGCTTCGCTTGCCGAAGTCTGAACCTGCAACGGATGTGTATGTGTGTGAAGCTGGAGTTGTTTTTGAACATCTAGCTGTCGCATCGTGTTCAATTTAGCTCTCCGTTTATATAAAGCGCAGCCTTAATGTAAAATGTAATGGCTTCGCTCAGGATGTTAAAATGATCTGCATGGAGCCCACTCTGGACAGTTTTGTTGTTGTTGTTGTTGTTCTGATTTTTCTTCTCCTTTAACCCTGAATAACCAACAAGAGATTAAATATGAGGACTGGCTAAACAGATTTTAATATTAATATTTATTTATTTATTTAGATTTATTTTGGTCATGTTTTTCCATCGGAATCAGTCGCACCACGTACGACGGAGCATACAGGCTAAAAAGATGGTTTTAAAAAACACCGTTTCGGGTTCCTATCCCAACACTGCGATTGTGAATACGTATACGAGAGTTTGTTGTTATAAAAAGGGATGCAGAAATGATCCTAGTCCTAATAATCGCATTAAACGCATGGTCGCTGAAAATGTCTGTTTATAAAATAGCCCCGGATGCAGCACATCTTAGCAGTAGCCTTATACAGTGGAACCTCTGGTCGCGAATGTTTTCCCGAACACGAACAAATCGGGAAAACCAAAAAATTCGCCAAAGTTTTGTGCGTGGTCACGAGCACATAATCGGGTGGCGAACGAACACAGCTCCGGGCATCTTCCCCTTCCGCTTTGTATGCGCCAGTGTTTTCCTATTTTCTGTTTGCGCAACTGCGTATTGCGTACCTAACAAAGACGCACGTGTCTCTTTAATCGGTCTCGCTCAGACGTGTGTTCATTATGCTATGTTTTATTGCCACGCATAAACCCATAATACACTTTAAAAACATGTTTTGAGGGCCGAAACACATTCATTGTATTTACGTTCATTTCAGTGGGAAACACTGATTCGGGTCGTGAACAAACCGGGTCACGGACAGAGTCTCGGAACGGATCAAGTTGTGATTGAGGAGTCTGTGAGTATGTGAGTCGAGGGTCCAGTGTATTTTATTAGAAAAAGTGCAGCCTAGCTTGGAAAAGAATGAGGTCAGAAACAAATACTTCAGTAAAGAAAGAATGAATGAATGAATAAGTAAATAAATAAATAATAAATAAGCTCATGAAATGCACTTTCATTGTGCACAAACAACCTTCCTAGTTCCATGCTTTCGTTTTGCAATTTGGAGTTTTAACATTCAGTAACCGAGTCCAAGTTGAGGTTAATTTGCACTAATCTCTAAAGAAAACCAGCCTCGGCTTTAATGAATAAGCTGACCAAGCTGTCATCTGCCGTGGTCACAGCTCACTAACTCGGACTCCCTAATTTCCATGCCATATAAAAATGCTCCTCAAGATAAGTATTGTCCCTGATGGTTTCTTGATAACTCCTTATTACACACACTTAACTCAACTCTGAAGAAAAGCAGTCCTTACTGATTAAAATGTTGAGTGTTAAGCTGAAATCCCAGGATTGCCAGAGACAATTTTGGGCCCTTTGAGCTCATGATCCCTAACTCACACCTGCTCAGTTGTATGACTGACATGTTTGGCTTTGGAGAAAATTTTCTGTTAAATGAAAAGAAAAAAAAACGAAAGAAAAAAAGACATTTCTAAGACAACTGCTGGATTTGCAGAACACCTTATGTGTTCTTAATGGGCTTGTAATGACATTACTGCTTTGGCTTCGTAACCACTCCATAATTCATGCTCAGGGAATTTTGGGTCAAGTACCTAACAAAGCTAAAATGATTTACATCAACATGAGATCGCTGTGACTCCCTGAGTCTGGACTGATCATATGACCATATGAGTAATGACCCTCTCAGACGTGGGTTTGGAGATGAGAATTTGGGTAGCTAGAGGTACAGTGGACCCTCGGCTCGCGAACGCATTGGATGGCAAACAAAGCGACTTACGAACTAAATTCCCGAGCAGATTTTGTACCGACCGGCGAATACACCCTTGACTGACGTACATGGAGCCAACCCATGCTTCATGACATAAACATTCAGTTCTGGTCAAGCACTCGTTGTGTGAACGTGTTCAGTGCATTTTTTCGTTGTGTTTCTCTGCATTTTTGCTCTATAAGCTTCATTACGGGTCCCAAGAAAGTGGAAATGGTAG
>JAQMCW010000011.1:16794486-16805520 GCA_030068335.1 Chrysichthys cranchii
ATTTAGGTTTATTTTTCTATAATTAAGGTGATTTTAATTTTATTCTGTATTTTATTGCCACACATAAACCCATAATACACTTTAAAAACACGTTTTTGAGGCTGAAACACATTCATTGTATTTACATTCATTTCAATGGGAAACACCGATTCAGGTCATAAACAAATCGGTTCACGAACAGAGTCCCCTAACGAATTAAGTTCATGACCGGAGGATCCACTGTACAGTGGTACCTTGATTTACGGGCTATTTTTTTGCTTTGTGATACGACAGATTTTTGGGATACGACATTGGCATCATCACGTTTCGTGCGGCCCGCCGCCATTACGCGTTCCCGTGTCCCAGTCTGCCCCAAGCCGACCTACAGGTCACGTGTCGAGCTCGCTGAGTAAGCATCACTGCAGCATTTCTCATTTCGTTTTGTGTTCTTTGTGCCGTTTTGGAACTTTTATTTGTTCTGTACCCTGTATTTTCATCATGGGTCCTAAAGAAGTGAGTAGCAAGGCTGGTGCTGAGAAGAAGAAGAGGCCACTTACCTTAGATATAAAGTACAGGCGGAGTAATTCTACCATTAAGTTAAGTTTAGCGCTAAAGTGTAGAATACATTTATACGTTATTTGTTATTTATATCGTCCATATGTCTTATTTAAAAACACGTACCAAAAGAAATCGGTGTGTTTTGTTGGGGGTTTGGAACGAATTATTAGTAATTCCATTTATTTTAATGGGGAAATTCGATTTGACTTATGACATTTTTGACATACGACCTCGCTCCTGGAACGAATTAATGTCATATGTCAAGGTACCACTGTATAGCTAGTGTGGCACCTGCCCCAGGACCCCCATGTAGCCACGCCCCTTGGTTCTGTTTGCCCTAGTTGTGGACACGCCCCCTGGAAAACCATGTCGTCTGAAAGGAATGAAAAAATAAAACAAAACAAAAAACCCTCTAACAAATGGTTCCTACGAGTATCAGGACTACTCGTACCAGCCATGGTGTCATCAACATTCTTTATAAATTTCTCATGAAACACTCATGACTTCTGAACATCATAAGCCACGCGCTTTCTTACTGGGCTCTCGCGCTTTCCCAGGGTCACTTTACACCTAGCTTGGACTTTCCAAAACGTGTCAGCTATCTGTCTAATGTCGGCCTGGAGCCCGCTGTTGCTTGACACGCCGAGAAAAACGTATACTAATCTAACGACACAGGGGCGCGCGCGTGCGAGCGAAAACCCACGGCGCTGCTTGTGCGCGAGCCTCTCTTTCTCTCGCTCTCTCTCACGCGCGCGCGTGCCGAGGACCTCGCGGTCTTCTAGTCCCTTTTCATCCTCCTTCACCCAAAACGGTAGGACCCCCCCCCCCACACACACACACACACAGAGCCTCCTTTCCGCTCTCTACACGCTCCTTTATCAGACGTGTGTTTTCATCTGAGGTGTTTATCCAAACAACACCAACCGCAACAGTTTCCCCTCATGCGTGAGCGCGCGCACGCACGCACGCGCGTGGCTCTTTAATTCTCTGTTTCACGCCATATGTATTCATAAATTTTTTATTATTATCATTCATTTTTTCTTTTATTTGTTATTTTTAGATGTTTTTTTTTTTTTTGTTTTGTTGTGTTTGCTCTTGTTTTGTTTTGTTTTGTTTCAGCACCAGGCGCTGTCTGCTGTGCGTGCGCGCGCACGCGCTCGCTCGGGGACGGCTGCAGCGCGAGATTTCTAACCAAACCTCCTGGTCCTGACGTCGAAACGAGCCGGATGTAAACACCACCGTGAACCACCGCGGACCCGATGAACCCCCGGGATGGCACAAATCCGTGCGCTGCCTAATCTTTTGTTAAAATGACGCTAGGTTTTGGGTTTTCCCTCAGAAAGGGCTTCACTGAAACACCTCTGGTCCCGCTGAACACCACAGCCGGCTCCTGTGGACACTGTGTCCAACTCACACTGTGTCCAACTCACTGCCCCGTGTCACTCCCAGGACCCCATACAAAGAAATCTACAAACGGCGAGATTTTACTTCCTTTATAGTACCTCTCCCCTTGTGGAATGGACCATTTTCACTACGGGGAGGGGGAAGCCAGGAATAACGCACACCGGAGATCCCGTGTAAATTCCCATATGGATATAGAAATCATACGAAATGATATCTTTCCCCTCAGTTTCCATCGCATTATAGGATACAGCAGTCTGTGCTTGGGTGTGCACTCCGAGGTTTAATCACACACTCCCCGGTGTCCCCTACTCGTCTGGGGGATGTGGTGCAGCCCAGGACGTTTAAACCGAGAGGACACCCGTAGCGACTTCCCGAAGCAAAAAAAAAAAAAAAAATTTTTAAATAAATAAATAAATAAATAAATACACGAAGGGATAAATAAATAATAAAAGAGTACCTAGGAGCAGAGGCGAGCGGCAGCGGAGGTGTAAATACAAAGCCCGAGCGCTCTTTCGCTCTCTCTTTCTCTCTTTTTTTTTCTCTCCCTTCGTGCCTTTCGTTTTCTAATTATTATTATTACTATTATTATTGTTATTGTTGTTATTCATTATTATTTATTTATTCATTTATGAAATGAACGACTGAGAAGGGCAACACATCCAGGGGACGCGCCTTGGCGCCGGGAGCGAGCTTTATCCCCCCCCCCGCACCCCTCCCCCCCCCCCACCCCCCCTATCCAACTCGTTCCACGTTAGATGTTCGCGCGCGCGTGTAAATATTTGCCCGCGACTGCAACTGTAGATCAGGAGCTGCGCGTGCCATCCCGAGACTGTCTCACGCACGAGGGAGGACCAGTCGCTGACTTGCTGCTGATCAACGGGTCGCGGTCGACGATGACAACTTTAGCGAACGGCCAGGCGGACGGCGGGGCGCACGTAGCGGCCGGTGCGAACGGGCTCGTGAACGGAATAAGCCACGCGCACGGCGCGCCGGGCTGCGCCACCATTCCCATGAAGGACCACGACGCCATCAAGCTGTTCGTCGGCCAGATCCCGCGCAACCTGGACGAGAAGGACCTGCGGCCGCTGTTCGAGGAGTTCGGCAAGATCTACGAGCTCACCGTGCTGAAGGACCGATTCACGGGCATGCACAAAGGTAGGGGGCTCGAGCCCGGGCTCGGGGCGCGCGCGCGGCACGGAATCCGTGGAAGCACAGGGGATGATGGAGTGTTTAACGCGGGGACGTTTGTATCACCGCACAGAGGCTTTTAGTGCAACAACGTGATAATGAAGTTGTTTTTTTTTTGGTGGTGGTGGTGGTGGTGGGGGGTGTGTGTGTGTGTGCGTGTGTTTTGTTTTTTTTTGTCCATGTGAGGAAAAAAAATAGTAATAAAGTCAAAGTTTATTCCTGATTTTGGTTTATCCCCCCCCCCCAGTGCATTATTAAAGCATGCGTGCCTATCTATTTATTTATTTATTTATTTACTCACTCACTCATTCATTCATTTATTTATTTATTTATTATGGCTATTATTATCATTATTATTATTAGTGTTGTTGTTGTTGTTGTTGTTGTTGTTATTATTATTATTGTTATTATTATTATTATTATTATTATTATTGTAGCTTGTTGGAGATATGTGCTTGGATCTTCACTCTTGTTTTGTAGGGATGCAAATGTAAAAGGATGCCGAACATTGTTGGCCGGTCCTGGTTGCACGAGCGTGTCTCTGTCTCCCTCTGTGCACGTGTGCGTGTGCGCATCCACACATCACGACAAAAGGTCGGCACCGTATTTAGCACGACGGAGACGGACTCGGGGTTTGACATTTCCACTGACAGCACAAGAGACGTTTATAGTTGAATAATTCAGCATTATTACCAGACATGAAAGAAAAAAAAAGAATGATAATAAAAAATAAACGAAGGTTCCACTTGGAACCACTTGGAAAATGCAAGAGTTTTCAGCTGTCCCGAGCGGGAGAACGCTTGAAAAAAAAAAGCAAGTGCCTGTCTGAAAGGAAAGGGTTTGTGTTTTAGGAGGTTAACGCAACAAGAAATTGGAATGATCCTTGTTATGGAGACTCTGAGAGACACTGGAGGACCCTTTCTCTCCTCTTGAGAGTGGACGTATTAAAATGAGATGTATGCTCTTTGTTTTATTTTTTTATCGGTTACGCAGGATTTCAGGTGGGGCACATTTGGGGAAACCATTTGAGAACCCTTAAGTGTTCTTTGGGGTTCCTGCAGGAGAACCGTTAAAAGCACACCTGAGTGTTCCGCTCTCAGAAAAGGGTCCGGGTGAAACTATTGTAGGAGGGTGAAATTATCATTAACATTGATTAGTTCTGACCAGCCTCTAAAGATGCACCCAATGTTAATCCTAATTCAGGATGTTTTCTCGGGACGTCACGTTTCCCTTGGACTGTTTCCTGGAGATGTCGTGTAATAAGCCTCGACTACAAACGATTCAACTTGCTCTTCAGTTCTTTTGCCCCACTTCCTGAGCTTCCCCGACTAGTCTGCATTGTGCGTTCTTTGTTTCCTCTGGCGCACCAGTTGATCGCTCGTACAGGATCCCTGCTTTTGCGCTCGCTGATGCCACCAGCTCGTTTGTCCAGAGCCTTAATTATCGGCAGCGCCGGGAACCCGCGGTGCGATCGGGGAGATAAATTCCCGAAAAGAACGCTCCATCTCCCGTGTGCCAGGGGATCTCCCCTGAACCTCGTCCCCAGGGTGCCATTATTTCCCAGTTCCGTCTAATTGATCCGCTTCACCCCGGAGGACATTGCCTGACTTGGGGGGTGGTGTTTGCACCTAATAGAGCCATCCGTTCCCCAGGAGAGCGGGGACAACATCCTGTCCTATGCTAAACAAAGACTGCTGGGTAATGATAGTGCTAAATATATGAAGCAGCAGAACAAATGGTTATGAGCGGAGGGAGTGGAGGTGGTGACGGAGGTGGAGGGGAGAGCTTATCTTTTATTAATACGGCAGCTGTAGTAGTGACTCCCAGTCGGGCGGTTAATCATGTTGGCCTTGAACTATGGGGGTCCACATGGGCTGATCCCAGGAAGTGACTCCTTCCAGGTATATATGGCCTTCGCTAAGTCTTGGGCAACGCATGGTCGTGAGAAAGGCTCTTAGTGCGAGCAGTGTGCATGCACTTGTATACAAGTCGCATTACTCAATGGGGCATTACATGTGTGCTTTCATGTATTTCTCCCAGATCTCTCCGGCTTTTCAACCACACTCCCCATGTTTGTTTGGTTTTTTTTTGTTTGTTTGTTTTTTATACCGTATGTGCGAAATGAGGACGCGAGCAGTCTGCGTGTATACAGAATTCCCTGTCCATCATTTCCACTTGGGCGTGTTTCAAATACCTGTCTGGATGGCCTCGAGTTGTCGGAGTAATTGAGTAGAACGTCACCAACCATTATGATATCCAGTGAATCAGTGAAGGCTTCGATCTTGCCCCAGAGCCGCCGTAGACGTCCCGTATTCCGCGTCTGCTTTGTTGATTCGGCAGCCCAGTCAGCTGTTTCAAGTATTTCTGCTCCTCGTTAGGCCGAGCATTCTGCCGGAGTGGCCCGGAATTTAAAATATTAACACATTCCTTGGGGTTTGTATGCAAATGGGACAGAGCCATCCATCCACGCGAAGGTCCAAACGCAGCTGCTCGTCCTGTGATGAAAGATGCAGGTCCTTCTCCATGCTAAACAGATAGATGTTACCCATATGCTGGGTAATGATAGGATTAAATGTAAGTAGCGGCAAGAGCGGGGACGGTGGCAAAGCGAGAGGTGGGGGGTGAGGGCGAGCTTATGTTTTATTAATAGTGCAAATGTAGCAGTGACTCCCAGTCTGATGGTTAATCACGAGCGCCTTCGCAGACTGATTCTCGGATGTACGGCGTTCCTACACGTCCTGGGAATTCCCGATTTTATTAGCGAAGCCCCGGTTGCTTCCTACAACCTGTTGGGTTCCTGTTTGCACGCTGGTCCTGAGTAGTGGTGTAACACAGCGGCACTATCTGTGTCTGAATTCGGATTTGAACCCGAAGTGGGTGTGGCCTAAACCAGAAGTGATTCTGTGGCGGAATCTAACTCGGCCTGCGTAGTCATTTCTTTTGTTTGTACTTGCACTCATTTTTCCAAATTATATAAACCAACTAGTCGCTTGATTCAACCCTGGAACAGCACCCCTGGGGTCATATTGGACCCTAACTTTTCTGTCTGTCTTATATTCCATGCATTCATTGGTTGGCGGACATTAGGGGACATCCCAGGAGGTCTCATAAGGACCATTTTATAACATGTAATAGGAAAGGGTTAATCTTTTTTTTTTTCAACACGTGTTTTTGGGTTCCCTGAGTCTGGCTCATCAGTTTAGCCAATGGAGATATCGTTCCTAGGATGAAAAGGTGGTCTGGGTTTTCCAGGGCTAAACCTCCAGGACCCTGACCAGGCAGGTACTAAGGATGAGTGACTGCCCTAAGCGCATGGTTCACCTTCACGTTATTGAACGTGGGCGCTCTTTGCCAAACGGAATTCATATCATGACCCATGAGCTTCACACCTGTCCTCCCAGCCTGCAATCGTCTCAACCAGATGTTGTGTGATATAAGTGATAACAAACAAACAAACAAACAGCATATTTGTATTTGTATCTATTTCGAACGCATGACCTGAATAATGCATTCGCGTTATTCAGTTCCGTGCCCAGTCCTGATATTTGCGATTTGATTTGCGATATGGCGAAGCTCATCCGTTCCCCTCATGGCGTCCTTGAGAAATCACGACTCCTCCGCCGCCGCGATCCTCTCCCCTTCCTACTACCACGTTCCCTCCTCCGACGTTATGCGTCTCGCTGCCTTTCTTTCATCCTCCTCTCCTCACCCTTCGCCTCATTCATACGCTTGAAGGCATGTTTTCCGGTCTTTACAAGGGGTCGCTCCGTCACCCGTCTTAACATTTTCGAGTTCAGAATTGCATTCGGAGAGCCTGCGCCTCAGATCCCCATCCCAGTAGACCTGTAAACAGCAGCCGCGTAATGGAAGTGGCACAACCTCAAGATAAATACACGTTTTCCATAGGCAAGACGGCAAATGTTAGCTCTTATGAGAAACGGCTGCGTCGCTTTGCAGGGAGATGATCGCTCGGATTCATCTGTTGACAGGACAACGCCAATGAGAAAAAAAACCCACCCCACGCCGCCCCGCCGCTACTGATGGGATGTTTAATTAATCTGAAGGCAATGCAACTTGTGTTTTTGAAATAGGCTGCAGAAGAGCGCAAGAGCGAACCGTTGTGTGCCGTAAGCAACGCGCTGCCCTTGCAAAAGTAGAGCATTTGAAGCTGCGATGTGGCGCGTGGGTGGCGAGGGACTATGTTGGATGCCATAATAAAACATGTAAGAGGAGAAGCTTTCCATTTCACATTGCACTGCTAAATCCACAAACTCTATTTCTGATCGCTGTTATGCACGTCCGCGCGGTCTATTTTTGCACGCGAGCTCGCCGGCTAGGCAGGGATCCGAAGGCTGTTTTTTTTTTTCCCTCCCCCTTAACAAAACTAGCCGCGATATCTCCCCTGTACACCAGTTATCTCGCTATTAGGGGAAAGGGCTTGAACGTCAGAGTAGGAAGAGTGATGTAGGAGAAAGGCTAGATTTATTAGGAATAGAAGGGGGGGGAGAAAGCAGGGCACATAAAGCAGCTTAGATTTATGAAGAGAAGAAAGTGAAATATGTTTAAGGGACAGATTGAGAGAGGTACCGGAAAAAAAAAAAAAACACCCAACAACGACAACAACAACAACAACAACATTAACTGCTGGGTGGTTTAGCAGCGGAGGATGAGATGAGATGGATGGATGAAGGCAGCAGAAACAAATGAGGAAAAATAGGATGTTGGGGTACGGGAGGCAATCCAAAACTTGATAGGTTGGTGTTTGGGAGGTCAAAATAAAAAGCAATAATGAGAGAGAGAGAGAGAGTGAGAGAGAGAGAGAGCAGATTTGGGTTGAAGAGGACAACGCGTCCATTCTCCGGCGATTTCGTTTGGCAGCTCGGCGTGACTCAGCACTGCTAATAGAGTGCATTTGTCCCGGTCACCGGCAGGTGCAGAGAACACTCTGAGGAGGACTCCAGCGTAACGTAGTCTGCCTGGACCCCGTTTAGTGCACGGCTCAGTCCAGAACAGTGTCTCCCCAGTGCATGCTGGGACGGCAGCTCAAAGAGCGTCCGACTCGCCCGGCTCCCTCGTGACTCGCCCGGCTCATTTATTTATTTATTTTTTACCCAGCCCTAGGCTTTGCTGTCTGCGCTTCTGAACACGGTCGGGTAGACCCACGTGCCATATGTCTGTTTTGTCGGGGTTTTTGTTCCTTCCTTCTTTCCATCAATACGGCTTACGATGGTTAGAGACCACAGGAGCAGCTCGTCGAAAAACGCAACAGAGGCCCAGAACTACGCGTCATGCGTCAGAGGACGAAAGTTCGATCTCCCTGCTGTTCTAAAGTTCATTAGAGACTGGATTTTCGCCGAGACATTTGGTTGTCCTTGGTGGAGAGGGAGGGAGAGGGAGAGGGCTTGGGTGGGTTTTTTTTTTTTTTTTTTTGTGTGGTTTTTTTTTCCCTCCTGCAGCATGGTGTTAATTCAGCTTGCATTCTGGCTACAGGATTTCACTGCTCTTGCATCATCTGCGCACACAGCGCTTCTCTTTTTTTCAGCTTCGGATCTGCGGATACGCTCCTCCTCGCCCTTCCCAAATCCTCCCCTCTCTCCCTTTCTCTCTCTCTCTCTCTTTCGCTCTCTCTCTCGGTCTCTCTCTCTCTGTCCAGGCTGCTCTTCGACGACAACGATGACGATGCCACATGATCAATGCTGAGCGTTTTGTTTACGAGGGAGGCAACATGTGTCACTGCGGAGGTCGTGCCTGGTCATGGCGCTCCTTCCCACCTGCCTCTTGACACGAAGTACCGAGAGATAAATAAGCAGCGCCCCATGAACGCATATGTAAATACATGGAGACGGCCCATTTTTCAGCCAGACTGGAGAGAAGGTGGCAGCGCAGCTATTGTCCATTATTATTGGAGGGGATTGCCGCAGGGGTTGGCCATCAGGCAGAGAGATAGTTACTCACCCTGAGCGATGACTAGGTGACGGCGGAGACGGAAAGAGCGAAGAGCTGGGAGGGAAAGAAGAAGTAGAGACAAGAGGCGAGCTGCCTGCCAGTCCTGACCTTCTCGTGGCCCTTATTAAATACTGCAGCCCAAGAGTAGAAGCTGAACTGGGTCAGGACAAAACCATTCCTTCTTACCTTCAGGGCAATGACCTGGAAGTGCTATTTAAAAAAAAAAAAAAGTAATTCCCATTTTTTCCCCCCTCCCCTTTTAGACTGCATGCAGAGGTGTTGGATTAAGCGTGCGCGGCACTTAATCCAACACCTCTCGATATCCGTTAAACCCTTTTCAGGAAATTGGCGTCGCGCTCTCCGTCAAAAAAAAAAAAGGGGGGGAAAAAAGGAAAAAAAGTGGGTCAGCCCGTGTAGAAGTAATACCGTAAAGTGAATTCGAGGGGGGGGGATGAAATAAATAAATAAATAAATAAAGGTGGCGGGGAAATAATTGAACAGGAGGCAATGTCGTATTTGTCCTACCGCCGATTTGGCATTTTCATCAGCCTGAGTCAGATTTACTTTTCAGTACTTTCAGACTGAGGGGAAGAAAAAAAAAAAAAAGGCAACCCAAAACCATGCAAATGCACTGCATTGCAGAAATCCAACGCTGGAGGAATTCCTGAAATCCCTTCATGCTGAAAGATTTATGTTTCACTTAGCCACCGTGTTGTCTGCTCATTTATTCCAAATAGAAGAAGAACGAGAGATAGAGCAAAGCCAGACTAAGCTGGGTCCAGCTATAAAAGTTTTAGCACTCTGTGCTCGGTAAAAAAACGAAAGGCCCGGAGGCCTCCGTGATTCCGTCTGTTCTCTCCCCTTCCCTTCCCTTCCCTTCTCGGATGACCTAGCGGCTGTATCATTTCGATTCAAGCCTGGCTGTGTTCTGTCAGCAGGAGAAACCCATCCGAGGAAATAAATCGCTTGTTTTCGGTGCATTTGCGCGTTAAACGTTTAAGTGGCTACGAGGCGAGGTGTGCGAGATTAGAAGACAAACTGTCGGTATATATAGACGGGGCATCGTCAAGACTTGGTCCTGTTTCAACTACCCAATTTGGACAGCGCGGAGTTGTTGGTGTAATTGAGTAGAACCGATATGAAATTTGGAGAATTAGGCAAGAGGCTTTCGATCCTGTCCGCCCGAAGCTGCTCAGTATTCTGGAGTGATTTGTTCAGTCAGCAGTACAAGCAGCTGTTTAGGAATGATCGGGGTTTTTTTCTTTTCTTTTCAGAGTGATAATCTGATAATCTAATCTAATCTGTCAGTAGGTTGAAATTATGAGCAAATATTCTATGATGTGGATGGGAGAAACTATTTCTCATTACCTTTAAAATACAGTGGATTGGTTCTGCTAGCCCATTTATAACCCCCCCCACCACCACCACCTATTCCCTTGGCCTTTCAAAGAGTACCACGTTAGTTTTTGTAATACAGTGGTATGTCCGGTCACGACCCTAAATCGTTCGAAAACTCCGGTCGTGACCCGATTCGGTCGTGACCCGAACCTTATTTTCCTCATTGGATCGTATGTAGATACGATTAGTCCGTGGTAGATCCTCCGAACCGTATGGAAATATTGTTTTTCGGTTATTTTTTGAAAGCTTTTTAAGCAGAAAAATAGTTCAGTATACCATCGAATGCAGAGTGTAATAGTAAACTAAATGTAAAAACCTCGAATAAAACTGAGAAGACCTTGAACAACAGAGAAAAGGAACATCGCAGGAGTCCTTATTAGACCTCTAAGGACTGTTAGCTCTAAACATTTTTTTAATGAGTTTTAAGCGCAGAAAAAAAAAAATCAAAGTTTGAAAAATCCTTAATTATATAAAACCCTACTGGAAACAACCAAGAAAACGAACCTTGCATGAGTCGACTTCTGGCGTTAAGGAAGTGAGGAGGAAGACGGGCGGGGAGGA
>JAQMCW010000011.1:16867602-16879886 GCA_030068335.1 Chrysichthys cranchii
CATAATACACTTTAAAAACATGTTTTGAGGCTGAAACACATTCATTGGATTTACATTCATTTCAATGGGAAAAATTGTTTCAAGTCACGAACAAATCGGGTCACGGACAGAGTCTCGGAACAGATTAAGTTCGTGAGCCGAGGGTCCACTGTACAAGTAATCGTCATGAAGCAAGGATAATCTGTAATGCAGGAATGGGAAACAACTCAGAGTCGGAGGACAACAGGACAACATTGCACGTTAACAATGAAGGAGACTTAGCAGTGAGACAAGAAAGAAATCAGAAATAGGCAAACTAGTTAAGGGCTGAAGAAGGAAAAGGTGCACACATTAGGTATTAAGAGTAATGACAGGATAGCACAGAGATGGGAGCAGAAACCTAAAGAAAAGCAATATTATATCAATATTAGGGCAGATTTATGCTCTCACTGCTCAAAGTGGGACTTTCTTAGAGGAAAGTAAACAATTTCTTGGATGTTCCATGACTCAAATGCTAAAAGAAGTGAACTCTTTACAAGCTACTTGATTTAAAAAGCAGTGATCCATCCACCACACTGCTAGAAAGGGTAGTTGGGTTTTTAAACTGGGTAATTTGGTAGTAACACTAGCAAACATTGATAAAGAAGTGATCTGTTTATATAGGGTGACCATAATTTGGTTCTCGAAGAAAAGGACACTGGGGGTAGGATGGTGGTATGGGGCAGACGGACACCTGAAAAGCGAATGACGAACGTAGAAAGGAAAAGTCGAATCCAGGACATTTTCGTCGATTTAAAAATCCCGCCTCTGACGCATTTTTTAGACCTCAAGAAGAGGATGTGTGGGCACCCTTGTGCGTAGTTAACTAGTGTAGGTGTACATACAAGACACTGATCTTCCAGATGTCTTAAATCAAGAGTAATTTTACTGTGACAAGCGCACAGTGACATTTCCCTCCATTGTTGATACAGGCTAGAGCTCTTAGACCAGGGTTGGGCAACCTGAGCCATGGGGGCTGGTGTGAGTACAGGTTTGTGAGATGACCTTTCTATCAGCAATTAAAAAAGACTCCTTCCATGGCTATAAACAGCTTTATTATTGGCTGATTGAGAGGTCATCCCCAAAAGCCTGCACCCACCCCAGCCCTGCATGGCTCGGATTGCCCCCACTGCTCGGCATGTCTTAAACGTCACCTGTTGTACACCCTTCAGAGGAAAAGAGCGTTAGGAAGGAGCTGGTGGCAATTAAGATCATAAAAGATGATGAAGAATTCAGCTCAGTCTGACCAACTAACACCTGCCAAACATGTGGTGAGCTAGTCAAACCGGTAGACTGTTTTGCCAGCTGGTAGGTACTGGTACAGTTGGCAAAGATGGTCTACCAGTTTGACCAGGTCAGCCTTTGTTTTGGGCAGTCAGACCAAGGTGTGCAGATCTTTGGGGCAATCAGAATTGATGGTCAGCAAAGAAACCTGATAAGTGTGGGAGGAACACAGGCTCTAATTTCATGAATCCTGATCAAGTTTCAGGCCATTCACAGTGAACCCGAGTATATTGAATTTTTTTTTTTTTTTTTAGCCTGGCTCTGAACCTAGTCTAATAGCGTCAGCTAGTCATCAACTCAAATTGGAATCAATAGCATCAACTAGCCAATGAAAACAGAACGTGCAAAAAAAAGCATTTCTGTCTACCCTGGTGGTCCTTAATGGAGGATAAAGTAATTGATTCATGGTTAAGAGCACTAGTACCTAGTTTGTCAGGTGAAACATCCATATTTGTTCTTGCTGTCTTCCAGTAAAACGCTTGGATGTTCCAGTGTTCAGTTCCTTTTTACTAACCCCCTTATCATCTCTATTCATTAGTATGCGATCTTCTGCAATTAATGGAATATTCTCAAAAATCAAAAACCAGACAAAATCTGTGCAGCCTCTTCATAATCTGTTAAGATCTTGAAAGTCACCCCCCTGCTCCTTTCCACTGGTGGTGTACACTAGGTGCAGACTTATGTATGTCTAAGAATATCCATATCTCTCTCACATTCTCCTCAGCCCTCCCCTAGGAAGAAAGAGATACGCTTCTGTCTCCCTCTACCTCTCGCTCGTTCACCTCTTCTGACTCCGTGAGAAGAGCAGCACAAGGTCAGGTTTGTGTGCCCAAATCACAAGCAGAATGCCGCTCGAGCCCTGATTGCCCCTCCAGTCATGCGTAAAGAGGGGCAACAAATGAAAGCACCACTGTAAAACTCATAAATAATCTTCCACCAATTACACAAGTGCACTTAGAGCCGCCACGTTTTTGCCAGGGTATATTGGGGAGGATAAGAAAGGGAGTAGGAGAAAGAGAGAGAGGGAGAGAGAGAGAGAGAGAGAGAGAGAGAGAGACTGCCCTGTTTGATAAGTTTTGGGCTTGCTTTTCATTTTTTATTCATTAGATAAGTAAAAGCAAATACAGAGAAGGCAGGTCTGTGGTGCAGCGTGATTTATGCCTACTTCTGGGTGAGAATGCAGGATTTATGGCCAAGCAACAACACACTGCAAAATAAGCTGACAAACAGAAAGAAAGAGAGTGAAGGAATAAAGATGGAAGGAGGGAGGGAAGGAAGGAAGGATATAACCAAATGGGGGCCGTGTTGATTGGAAGAATGGAAGGAAGGAAGCAAGGAAATAAACAACAATTTGTGGATTGCTTTCATGGGAAAAGGTAAGGTGGGGTATTGGTAAATTGGGGTTGCTTTCATGATAGAAGGAAAAGGGAAGGAAGGAAGGAATCAAATTGAGGGTGTTTTCACTGAATAAAGGATGGAAGGAGGGAAATAAGGAAGGATATACCATAAGTAGATTGGGGTTGCTTTCTTTGGAAGGAAGGGGGAAAAGGGAAGTAAGGAATGGCAGAAGTATAAATAATCAGGTTGGAGTTTGTTTCATTGGAATATGAGCAAAACATCAGCAGATAAAGATGAAAGGAAGGATATAACCAGAATTCAGGTTGCTTCTAAAGGAAGGAAAGAAGGGAGGATGGATGGAAGGAAGAAGGAAGGATATAACCAAATTGAGGGTTTCCTCATAGGAAAGAAAGAAAGACATAGGAAGGAAGGAAGGAAGTGTTATTAACCCAATTGAGGTTGCATTCATAGGACAAAATGCAAAGAAGGATATAGGAGGATGGAAGGATATAACCAAAATACAGGTTGCTTATATGAGATGGAATGAAGGAAGGAAGGAAGGAAGGAAGGATAAATAACCAAATTGGAGTTGCTTTCGTAGGAACAAAAGCAAACAAAGAAGGAAGGAAGGATACAACCAGAATTCAGGTTGCCTACATGAGAAGGAAGCAAGGAAAGATATAACCAATTAGATTTTTTTTTAACGAAGAAAAGAATTATATTAAAAAAAATTGAGGATTGCGTTCATAGAAGGAAGGAAGAAGTATTATTCAAATGTCAGTAGAAAAGCACCTGGGTGATCACAGGATCTGGGTTGGAGTAACTGGGAAATTGTCTGCAGCACAAGCCAATTGATTACCGAGGAGAACCAACGACATGGAGAATAGACCTATTTGATCATAATATGGTGATCAAAGACATAGGGCATTATTTATGCGACCTGTAAGTAAGGCAGGAAGTAAGTTAGTTGGAAGTAAATTTAGTGAGTAGAAAGTTTGGTTGGAAATTAGAAAGGTCTGATGGATGTTCGGGGGTAGTTTGATCGGAATTCTGAAAGTTCATGCGGATTGGAGTTCATTCCAGAAGAAAGCAAGTATGGTCATTTTCATGAAGATGTTCAGATTGGTGTGCGAAAGTCTGTTTCGTGGGAGTTTTGGTTGAAAGGAGGTTTGAAGGGAGGAGGTTTAGTCTGACAGAAGTTCAACAGAAGGAAGTTCAGGGAGGTAAACGGAAGTTCAGGAAGAACTTCCAATCAGAAAGGAATGTTTGGGTTTTTTTTTTTTGTGATGCTGGTTGGCTATTTTATAGCTTTCGTTATATATCTGCACGAAGCAGGCTACAACTAGCTCTGGATTTCCCGTTACTATGCAGCACTAGCATGTTTTCAAACGAGGACATCACGCGCAATTCACACACACTGTGTAATGCAACCAGTTAGCTAATTGGGAGGAAGAAAGGAAGAAAGAAAGGTAGGAAGTTCAAATGGAAGGGAGAAATTAAAGGAAGCAATTAAGACAGGAAACATTTGTAAGAAAAGAAAAGAAAATAAAAAACCTTGCGGTATCTATTCCCTCCACTTCACTCCCGTCTTCTCCCTCCATCCTTCTCGTTATTTTATTTTCTGCTGTCAGATCAATGTTGTCTTTTTACTGCTCTTGTTGTAATCACCAGAGGCATCTTATTGGAGCTGTTTATTGCTTTCATATGTGTAATCCTGTTGCGATTGACAGGAGATGCATAACCTGATTTCATAATAGATTAGTTCAGGTTTAATAAGTTAATCTCACACTCTAATATGTTTGTATTGTTTTATTCTTGTCGTGCGTATTTAGCAGAGTCTTTTGCACATAACGATGATAAAAGTAATGACGTATCCTTTGTGAGATCGGATCGATCCGGCTTGCGATCCATAACTTGGCAGGATATGACTAAATCAAGGGTTGCTTCATGCACTTCCTTCCAGAGCACTGGAGTTAAGTTAGCAGCCAAACCCAGCCGCGAGTCGTGACTGAAAACTCGCCTGCCAGTCAGTAAGTCACCGTATTCGCGGCGCAGGATTCTTTATAGCTGTGATATTGTCATACCATTCGCGCTGAATAATGAGGCGGGTGTTTCAGCGTGCAGCTGTTACCCGGAGGCTTCTATGCAAAGCGAGGTCTCGTTCTCTGAAGCCCTGGGAGAAGTTCTCTCATTTTCACTCACTCTAGTAAACTTGTCTCATTTTGGTTCGACACAATTTATGGGCCTGCCTCCAAATGCATGTAATATTTCGCACTTCTTGATCCTTTAATTCAACCCTTTGGACGTTGTCAAGGTGCAGAATGGTTTTTGCTGGTGGGTGAAGATAGGCAGGCTTTACAGCAGGCTGTGGTAGGAGACGTGGGGATTGTAAGAGGTTCAGACAGCATGCCGTATGTCATTCAGGAAGGGTTGCAATGAGCCACGAGCTTCTGACAGTTTAAAGACTTATCTTAGGATCCACTTGTGAGGGAAAAAAAAAAAAAAAAAAAAAGGGAAAAGGATTTGGAGTGAGCACAAGTTACGAGCACTGTAGTGATTTAAAAAACCAAATTTTAGCTGACACCTGTATGCAAGGGATAACGTGGAGCAGAAAGCTGGAAAAGAAACTGAGCACGACTTCCTGTACCCGTTTGAATTATTACATGATCACTTTGTCTACTTTATCAGGTACACCACGTAAAAGTGTTTCGCCGTGCCAGCACTTAACTCATTTGTTACTGAATATGGTCCTAATCATGGTTCCAGGAACCTGTGCATGTGTGTGCCAAGGAGAGAGAACTCGGGAAGCAAAAACCAGGAAATTCATAATTCATCTTCATAGTTTTTTATTTAGTATTTGTTTTCCTAGCCATGTTGTCTTGTCCTGATTCGCAGTGCACTCTGTCCCGGAAAGCACAAAGTACAGGCTGATCCTTTCTGTACCCTACGCCTGAATGGTTTTTCCTCCTCATTTTGCCAGTCTAGAAAAAAAAAACAAATAAAAAAAAAAACCCAGAAAGACAGCGTGTCCTTCTTAAATTGGATGAAAAATGTGTAGTGGGAGTTGCTGCTTAAGAGACAGATACTAAATTAGACTTTTAGTACCGAGCAGGTATGAAACATCTGTGCTCGGTAATGAACTTATTTTAGTGAATAAATAGGAGGAAATTAAGAGTCTGTAAATCTGCTGCTTGGATGATACGCTCATCTCATCTTGATATGCGATCAGCAATGCCATGCGTGAAAGTTAAGAAAGCAGGTACTTAATTACTCAGTCACTCTACCACTGAATCCTGTTCAGGGTCACTGGGGGGGAGCCAATCCCACCTGACTTCGGGCGAGAGGCAGGGTACACCGCAGGGTACACTAATGGGCAATTTAAAGTAGCCAATTTAGCCTAATCCTCTCTCTCTGTGCACGTCTTTGGACTGTGGGAGGAAACCGGAGTACCCGGAGGAAACCCACAAGGACACACTCCACACAGAAAGGCACCCAGGTTGACCCTCGGGGATCGAACCCAGAATCTTCTGGCTGTGAGGTGACAGTGCTAACCACCACACCACCGTGCTGCCCACGGTACTTAATTATTACACTGAGATTTAGAACGGGTTTAAGGTGCCATTACATGATAGAATATGATTCAGTCTCGAGACCATATCCACCTTTACTGAGGGCGTAGCAATGCTAATAACTGTATGTTTATTGTTGGACCTTTGATATAGGGAAGTTACTGAAGGTACAGATAGTGGTTATGAGTACAGTAAGTATGTATTCCCAGGTCCTTTCCAACTATTTCTGGGTATGGTGGTGCATTTTTGATGAAGACAAAATGCCAGACTGGATCAAGCTGACCGGAAGGCACAAATAACACAAATTTAAACACTTTTTACAACGGTGGTGAGCTGAAAAGCATCTCAGAAAACACAACACAATGAGGTGGATAGGCTGAAACAGCAGAAGGTGACTCTGTAAATGGTTACTGAAGATGAATGAATGTATATATTTACTTGCGGTCAAGTTTTTTTTTGGAACATATTGAGTTGTGTTTCTGTTTCAAACAAGAATAATTATAAGCACTTAGAGGAAAAAGCCTGTAGATGAAATCCTACAGATGGGAAACTCAGAAAACTGAGCTAGAATCAACTGATATTCCAAACAAATTCAGATTAGATCAAACTTAAACCTGATAAAATTCCTGATTAGATTTTTATCTAGATAAGTGTTTCTGGCTTGACTTCTACTTGTTCCTCAGTTGGATTTTGAAATTTTTTAGAGAATTTTTTTTTTTTTCATCTGGTCATAGGAAAAAAACGCTAAAATATAGACATTTGGTGCAAATGAGCAAAGCCAGACGTACCGGGGGTCAGGAAAAACTCCCTGAGACAACAATGAGCAAGGAACCTTGAGAGGAACAAGACTGAAAAGGCAACACGTCCTCCCATCTGGGTGACGCCGGATAGTGTGTTGAGCATCAGATCACTTCAGAATATGTTAGTTTTAACTTAAAGTCTATTATACTGAACAGAAGCTTGTAACTGTTCAGTGACGGAGACTTGACCGACTTGAGCACTCTTCTTAGCAATCGCAGTCCTATCTAAGAAAGCACATCCACAGCCATCCTTACGGTTTATATGCGGTCACAGTAATCTCGATGTTCATAAACGTTTGACTAGGATCATATACGGTATATACTAAGCTGCATGGCAATGATCCACACTGCTAGTTAGCAATATCAGAATTTTTTTTTTCACAGAAATGATGCAAGAAATGCAATGGGTATTTCCTTCTGCTGAAGGGCTTAGCGAAAACGCGGGCTGGGCTAGACACGACGGTTGAAAGTGTGCAACCGAGATTGAGCAACAGAGGAGAGAGAAGTCGAACAGCATGTTGCTCAGGTGGCAGATTTATCCGTGGCTGTGAAAGGCAGAAGAGAAAAGAGAAGGTCTAACCCGTGTTCGTCTGCACTGTCTGCCCGTTTCCATAATCTATAAAGCTCCGTGGAGCCTCACAGACATCCTTACGGCAAAGCAAGGCCTCCCTGAGGGTGGACAGAATGGAGGGATGCTGTGTGTGTGCGTGTGTGTGTGTATGTGTGTGTGTGTGGACATGCCTGCACTATTGTGCATTATTGTGATTTTTCTGTGTGTTATTTGTGGAAATACTGATGGCTGTGTGTGTTTGATTTTGTACCCAAGTATTTGTGTGTAATCCTTTGTCTCCACTCATGTTTCCTGATGTTTCTTTGTGTAAAATCAAGGCACAGGAAGGATTATTTATTTATTTTTATTTTTTATTTTTTTGGGCTCCGACAACACCGTAAAATAGAAGAGTTGCTTGTTGTGGGCTGGCTTACTCAATGCTGCCATCTTGCTGTGAGTGGCGAAGTGAAGCTCAAAAACAAGCAGCAGTTACACCAGATTACCTCACTTGTTTCTTCACCGATGTAAGCGACTAGCAATCTTAAGACAGTAGTGAGGCAAATATGTGCTGTGTAAATCCTTATGCGTGTCATTTTCACCCATCTTTAGCGATTTTTAACATCCAAGGAACATCTCCACAGCTGTGCCCCCTTCAATCAAATGGCTTCCTGTTGTACTGAATAGCTAGCCGGCTAGTCAGCTGCTAGTCACTTTTGTCACAGATAAACAGGAGTGGGGTTTCAGCATTAGAGGCTCGATTTGTAGCTTTGTCTTCCTAGAGATTTCTTTAATGGCAGCAAAACACCTTATAAAAGAACAACTCCAGTTTTATTTATCACCAACAAGTTAGCTAATATCTATAAGTTAGCTAGGAGATAACTCTCAGTTATTTAATTTGCTAGCTAGTTTAGCATGCTGGTACTGTAGATAAAATGTTTTTGGATGCTCTAAAATGGAAACAAAAGCAAGTACATACTATTATTAGTGATAATGATAGTTAAAGCTGTTAAATCTGTGGTATTTTATAGAGATTCAGTGAAAGGAATGGCTTTTAAGAGAAAAATGTGACATATGTTGATAAATTTGTCCTAGTTATCCCAAAGGGTGCTTGAGTTTAGGAGTATTTTAACAAACAGCAGCTGCTCAGTCTTACTTTATTCTAATTAAGATTCGAAAGACAGTACAATCAAACTTTTTACTAGCATAATTTGCAAATTTTCATGGTTCAAGGGGTAGCTCACTCTTCCCATAATCCAGTCCGTTGCGGTTTTGTTTTATTTTGTTTTGAACGCATGTGGCTAGCTCTCTGTGCATTAAAACCAACACTAATTCACTGTCAGGAGTCCCTTTGAAACCCATGTAAATTTTTTTCTTTATTCACACGACATACCTGGAAGCTTTGAACAGAATATGTCTCGTCTTTTCTTTCCTTTGCGACCGCCGCAAGATGTCCAAGGCAGGTTCGGGTCCATTACATGTTGAGTAGCCGTAGGAAAATGGAATGGATTGGGCAAACGAATTTTAAATATAGATTCTTTGACAAACTATCTGCACTTTCAAGTTATAATTTAAGAGCTGTGGCCTAGGATGTCGCCGAATTGTTTGTGGATTATCTTTGGAATATTGATGACATCAAAAATGGCGACTCGCTGCTTGGTGCAGGGGATTCTGGGAAGGGTGGGCTGACCTCTGTAATTCTACATTCATGTAATATGGGGGGAAAAAACTAAATTCCCAACTTCCAATTGGGGGAGCGTAAAACAACCTTCACATCAACGTCAAAGTCTGTTTGTTCCAGTCAGAGCGAGACATTGCAATGTTTGTGAGGACGGATCTTCTCGGACAGTGTGGTTGAGATGGGGGTGGGTTTGGGGGGAAATTGGGGTGGGTTTGAGAGAGATGGGGGTGGGTTCAGGAGAGATGGGGGTGGTCTGACGGCGTCCTTGATGCGCGTGACCTTGGTGGGCTCCCCAATTTCCGTCCCAATAAACCCTTCTTCAATCCTGTCTCTGTCTTGTCCCCTCTTTCTTTCACTCCATCTCGTTCCATCCCCCCCATTTTTCTCTTGTGCTATCAGCAGGCACAGAAAAATAAATAATGCATCAAAATGCATTAAAATTGCTCACCAGGCTTTGAGGGCAAAAATAGAGGGAGCTGAAGGAGGAGAAGGAAAACAGACTCAGTGTGCGAGTGTGTGATTATGACTCAAAACAAGTGAACTTTATGTAAGGCCACGGGTCTGTTTCCTAATTCAGCTCCTATCGAGGGACATCTTCATGCCTACTGGACCTAAGTGAAAGCAACTCAGGGGCCTTTGTGCAGTCGGAGTATATTACAGAGGATTATTTATAACCCTGTCGAATAATACATTTCAGTGTACACTGACACCATAATGCACTATGGACGCACAATAAATCACGCTGATAATTGTGATAAGGATTTTGTGGTATAAGAGGAATAAAACACGTTGGTTTGGAGTTTTCTGTTGTCGCAAAAGAATCAGCGACGTGTCGGAGTGACGCGGCCTACCCTAAAGCGTTTCCCAGAGGTGTAAAAAGTAAAGGAACGGCCTCGTAGATTGCTACAAAGCACTGACACTGTGTATACTCCTTCCGCGATCGAATACAGAAACATGTTCGAGCAAGAGGGCATTGATACGCACTTTGCGGCCATGTATATACTTAATAATTAAACAGTGCCATCTGACCAATCAGAATCAAGAATCCAACAGGGCTGCATGGGATCAGGAAGCGAAACTTAGCAATCAATCGGCTATACTGTACTGTATTTAGGAATGCTAATGTTAGCAAGGTACCAGACGGAGGAGTTTAAACACAACACAAATTGGACCACCGTTGATTAATTATGGTTAATTAAAAGTCAATAGTGTTTTTGAGAATCAATACAGTATTACCAAACATAATATCGCAATACTCATGTGTTTTGATGTTTTCATACCCCACGCAATATTGTGATATAATAATGGATCGTGATATTCTTATTGTATCGCCCTTCCAAGAACGGATGATTAATCAGAAGGACCTGTTGCACCACTGTCTCTCATGCTTCCCTGCCCACTTCTTTCTTTCCTTCGTTATCGCTTATTCTTTCCTTTCAGCTCGTGTCGTTCTTCTCCTGGACTGCCAGGGTTCAGTGGTGGAGGCGAGTTCTTCCCCTCCTGCCCCTCCTCCCCTCTCTCCGCCCCTCCCCTCTGGCAGCGTTGCGATTGGCATTATTAAAAATTGATTGGTGCCGACCGCTCAGCGGTGTGCATGTATTATTGAGGTGGAGTTGGTTGGGAACCTGCCACGAGTGACGGCAGAAAAATGAAACGCTTTTAAATGGCGCGAGGCTTTCACATGGAGCTGTGCTCGGACTGGAAATTAAACCCAACACACACACACACAACACACACATACACACACACACACACACGTACGCACACACTCACACACACACATACACAAACCAAGCTGTCCGTTGATACTCACACACACATGCCTATGTGCACATATTTGACATATGGTGTACCCACGGTCTGTCATTCTCTTTTATTTCTAACTCTCTAAATCCCTGCTTACACACACACACACACACACACACACACACAGCTGAGGCATCATCACTAAGACATATCTGAACTGTATAAAATGTGTATGAATGCTGCACCTGTCCCTTTATGTTCACTCTCGAATCTAACATCTGGCTCTTTCTCTGTCTCTCTCTCTTTCTCCCTCTCCTCCCCACCCTGTCTTTTTCCTCTCCTTCCTCGTCCATCCCTCTCTCGCTGCACAGATGAACAGGCCGATCCAGGTGAAACCTGCCGACAGCGAGAGCAGAGGAGGTAGCGCTTGGCTTTTTCCGTTCTCTCTCTCTCTCTCTCTCTCTCTCTCTCTCTCTCTCTCTCTCTCTCTTCTTTTCTTTTGCACATCCCTGTCATCTTAAATCAGCATCCCTATTAACAACAGATGTCAGGGTGACTCCCGATCGGAAGTGTCATATTTAATGGCACACCTCGATCAGAGATGACAGGGCTACAGGACCCAGAGGAGGCCGGACCGTTATACATACGTGACGTGCTCTTTGTCTTCATTAAAGAAAAGAAAAAGTGCGTGGTTCGATTTACTTCCGATAGAGCTCTAATAATAGGCATATTCAATATTTTGCTTAATTTCACGTTGTTCCTCATCTGGGGAAACCTTTACCCAGGATAAGTAATGAGTGAGAGTAAGATTAAAATAGCACTAAAATAACACCAGTGATGTGAAATACCACAACAACGGTCCCTTTTGAATTCATTTCCTCATAATGGTGGCCAAGAACTGAAAATAATAAAAGGATGATCAGTTAAATTTGCAACGCGATATGGAGGCCTGGGGAAGGCTTTCACAATCGTGAACCTGTCACATTGCCTACTTTATATACAATAGTTCTGAAAACTGCAATAAGTCTGTGTATACTTCACACACACACATACACACACAAACCCCACACTGAAACAAACAGACTGCCTCAAACACATTGCCGTGTTATTGATTTCATTTGCATTTCATTTCACTTAATTTCACATTACTAAAATCTAAATACAGTGGACCCTCGACTCGCGAACTTACTGTGTTCCAAGACTCTGTTTGTGACCCGAATCAGTTTTTCCCATTGAAATGAATGTAAATACAAGTAATGTGTTTCAGCCCTCAAAAACATGTTTTTAAAGTGTATTATGGG
>JAQMCW010000011.1:16921524-16932854 GCA_030068335.1 Chrysichthys cranchii
TAAACATGTCCTATGCTCTTAAACACTTTCTACACTCTTCAACATATGTCATTTTAACAACATATAAATTCTACATGTGTACTCACTGCCGGTGAGGTCACTTCCTGTTTACAGCCGGTTTACTAGCTGAAGGAGAAGTGGCGTACACCGCCACTGTGTATTCATCCGCTGATGAAATAGAGTGCATAGTGTTTTATTTCGATTTAAATGTTCTTTTAAATGTTTGAATTAACATTTTTTAAAATATATATATTTTTTATATTCCAGAGTCCCACGAATGCCAAAAAACTCTACGAATCAAAATTTGAAAATCCGCAATGCACTGAACTGAACCTGCGATAGGTGAACCGCGATATTGCGGGGGTTCACTGTATATGGAAACATTGATGAAACTGAACAAACCGTAACCAAAAAAAAAATTAGCTTTTGTGTGCAAAGAATGAAGAAAACTCCACAGCTAACCAACAACTTGCTGACTTTTTTTTTATTAATAATATTATTAATAATAATATCATTAATAACAAAAACTAGTAATCATGGCTGAGCTCTTTCCTACCGTGGAGTTTTACTTGATCATGTTATAGTAATTATTTCAGCCTTTGGTTTCTGAACAACCCAAACAGGGACTGGGCTCTACACTGGAGCTTTTAACTTACCTGGGCTGGCTAGTACTTTTACCATTTGTTCACCGTGGTAGCGAATCGGATTTCCCAAATGTACATTAGCGAGTGCAAAATCAGACGTCCTATAACGTCAGGTGGAGGAAAAAAGGCCTCATGGCATGCAGACAGTGAAGCTCATTGAAAAATCTAACCTTATTGGATTTGTCCGAGTATGCAACAGGCAGGATGAAGGATAAACAGATAACGAGATGATTTTCTCAACACCGATATGGACTGTGTATAATATTTAAGGATTTAACCTGGAAAAGTGATGGGTATGCAAGACCGACTTGGCTTACTTTGATGATTCGGGGGTTCTGGGATGGCTGACGGGTAACGCCTGTTGTAGAGAAGACTTCTGGAAGTTCTGAGAATGCACAGGTGAGGTGGCCATATCCTTCTTAGCCACTGTGGAGAGAACTTCAGGAGAAAAATATGTTTCCATTGCAGCAGCTCAACCATTCATTTGCTTGAGCAACTGCTATTTAAAAGTGTATGATCTTGATCTCTACACAAACGCATTTGCGCATCCTACCATGTGAAAGTCTAGGTTCAGCTTGCTGAAGGTTGTGCTCCTGGGGTTGAACTTCATTTAAAGGCTGTCTGACACTTCCCTTCATGGCCTGAAGACCTCCGTCTTTTCTTTCACTGCAGGATCAAACGAAGAACACGCGAAAGAGATATAAAGAGATGTGTTTCAAGAGAAGACAGCCTGGTGATACACAAGCTCCCTGCTGCACACATATACACACACACACACACACACACACACAGATGCTGAAATCCCTACTGAAACACCACCACCATTTAGACCTACAGTGTTACGCAAGAGCTATTTTTAATGAACAGAAATTCAGTGCATATTACCTGTGTGGATCTGCAGTGACACTGGGTTGGGGTGCTTCATTAAATCTGATTTCATTAAAGGACTGCTCGAATTCTTGCTGGAACCTGAACGCAGAGGGTGCTGTGTTACCAGAGAGATAAAAAAAAAAAAGACAAATGTAAAAAGTGGAGGCGTTCGAAAACTTTGAATTTGCCATACTTGCTGTGGTCGAGACGGGACTGTCGGAGCTCCTGGTTCTGTTTCAGCAACCTCTCTTCTTGCTCAGCAAGTCGGGCCTGCAGCCTCTCTCTTTCCGCCTCCAGCTGCTTCTTTTGAACCAGCAGGCGCTGGCGCTTCTCCTCCCAGTCCTCCCTGCCAACGTAGGGCACTGTCTCGCCGGGCTCTGCACAGCACCCGCTCCCATTTTTCAGTCCAAATACGTGCCGCGAGTCACTCGGCTTGGTGACATCAGTGGCCACCTGATCCCTTTTAGAGCGTATATCATGTCCTGGCTGGCTCCAACCACCCCCTGAACACTTGTGGACACCTGCTATGACTTCCTCATGGCTTCCTCCAGCATGCTCCATACAACATGAGGGCATGGAGGACGGCCCAGGACAGACGCCAGCTAAAAATGAGTCAGAACAACCTGCTGACCCTGTTCTCCCCGAATAAGGGAGCTCTGAATAAGAACCACCGAGAGCAGCACCTCTCCCTCTCGCACAGTGGGCTCTGCTTAATGCTCTCTCACTGCTGGCTATCTGTGGAGAGAAGGGAGAGAGAGAGAGGGAGAGAGAGAGAGAGAGAGAGAGACGGTGAGATGGCCACTGCCTTCGTAATAATGCAGCATAAACACACTGTACTGTAGGGAGCTGTTGAGAAATGTGGTGGATGGATTAGCTACCAGCATGTGCAGTAACCCGAGGTCATCCAAACAAGAGATAAACACTCGGGGCAAAGGGGAAGTGTCCGCCTCTTCGAGGACACAAGTGGGCTGCTGACTAATTCAAGAGGAGGTCATGGAGCATGAAAACATGCATTACTCACCGCCAAGGTCAAAGAACAAACTACTTTTTTCTCACTACAGTGCTGCAAAAAGAAGTAGAAAGACAAGAAGAAGAAGAAGAAGAAGAAGAAGAGAGGATAAAAGAGTCGGTGGTAGGACTCTACCACTCTAAATCTACTGCAGAATATGATTTTAACGAGTCACTAGAATGTATTCATGCTATTTTGCCATTTTCTAGTGGTCTTGTAACCCGTTATGAGCGTTCTCGCGGTGCACAGTGTACGTGTAACAAATACTGGAGAGAAGAAAAAAGAAAAAAAATATCTACTTAAAGGGAGAAAATGCTCGTGAGCGCTAAGGGGGAAAACTGGGCATCCGTTTAAATACAAGACATTTAAGAGAAAAGTCTGTGGCTGTTTCAAGACCGGCAGTTTGAAAGGCTCTCCCTCCCAGACTGGTCATGCAATAGAGCATGGGACCTGACTAGACTTGGAGGAAAACTGTAGACAGACAGATATACAGATAGGTAGAAATTTTTGGCAATTCAGATCACATTTGCACACAGAGCTTACCTTGCAGTGGGAGCGTGAGTGATTCAGCTGGGAGATGGACTGGTTGAGTTTCTCCTGCTGTTGGGAAAGGTACTGCTGATAGAGTCCTAGCAGCTCGTGACACTCCTTGTACTGCTGCTGCAAGCCTGAAGTGCAGGTCAAGGGGCAATGCATGCTGAATAACTCCACTACTGTGCTCACTTCCAGCCGCACAAACCAATCCGCTTTCCTCCAGTGAGGTTTTGCCCACCGGACGTTGACGAGGAGAGACAAGTGCATAAATTACAAGGCACAGAGAAGAAAAAGGCAGGCCTTTTGTTTACCTTTAGGACACACTGACTGTCTTGGGTGTGGAATATATTCAGGATTTGATCAGCCAATAACAAACAAAGAGAAGTAGTAAAAGATCTTTATGCTATATATATAAACACATACACACATGCACACAAAATGGAACCTCTGGTCATGAACGCTTCCGAATCAGGTCCCGACCAAAAAATCCACCAAAATTTTGCACCAGGTCACGACCATATAATCAGGTGCCAAACAAACAGTCCCGGCCATCTTCCCCTTCCGCTTTGTATGCGCCAATGTTTTCCCATTTTCTGGTTGCGTATTGCGCAACTGCATAGTGCGTACCTAACAAAGACGCACATGTCCTTGTAATCGGTCTCGGTCAGACGTGCGTTCAACGGCTGTATAATAAACTTCTCCCCGCCCATCTTCCTCCTCACTTCCTTAACGCCAGAAGTCGACTCATGTAAGGTTCGTTTTCCTGGTTGTTTGCAGTAAGTTTTTGTATAATTAAGGATTGTTCAAACTTTGTTTATATTTTTTTCTGTGCTTAAAACTCATTAAAAAAATGTTCACAGCATTTTTTCGTTGTGTTTCTCTGCATTTTGCTCTATAAGCTTCATTATGGATCCCAAGAAAGTGGAAATGGTAGTGAGAGTAAGAAGCCTAAGCGCACAACAGAAATAAAGAAATGATCGCAAAACATGAGAAGCGCCACCATATCCCTCCGCCACGTCCACCTACGCCAGCGACTATGTCGCCACCGTAAAGGTAACGTGCGTTAAAATCATCTGTTTATTTCATTTGATTTATATTTTCTATAATTAAGTTTATTTTAATTTTATTCTATTTTATTGACAAATATAAACCCATACGACACTTTAAAAACACGTTTTTTATGTTTAATAATACGAATTTAAAATTAAATCATTAAAGAATAAAAGCATACTGCTGAAAACATTCCACAAAAAACCTCAAATGCTGTGCTGGAAATGACACGCATTAACTTACATCAATGACAAAAGGAGTCGATTATGGCTTGTGGCGATAACGTGCCCATGATTGAATTTAATCAGCTGCTGCTTTTGTGACTTGGTGAAAAGTGCAGCGAGTGAGAAAAGGAGCATAGAAACAGGCTCACTGCTAGAGGGTGACACCGGTTTCTTCAAGGCAAAGGCTTCACGGGCTCCTCCATCTGCGTATGGCTGGTCGGGGCAAGGCACCGTGCCAAGCTGGGAGACAGGAAGCTGGCACGCACACTGTAGCAGCTAGAACAGGAGCGATGTGGAGGAGAACCGCTGTCACGCCGAGTGGGCCGTCTAATGACGGCGTGACATAGCCAGCTCAGCTTCTTTCCCTCTGTCACCAGCCCACACACACACACACGTGCAAATTCAGCTTTCCGTGGTTCTGCCTTTTAACTTCACAGCATATGTTTTATAAGCCCAGAGCCTCGAGTACATTTAACTACATTTACGGCCTAAATCCGTAAAGGTTCTCAAAGCGCTTTCTTTCTTTAAACAACACAATCCCCCCAACACTCCTCATACAGCTGTTATAATTAGCTATACAGTGGAACCTCTGGTCACGAACACATATTAAAATCACAAGAGAGGCTGGTGAAGGAACAAACGTCAATAATTGTTATAATGTAGGCATTAACAGCACCTAACTGGTCTCGTGGATGTTCCCCTTTATTACATGTAACCATTACCTAACATTATTAGGAGGAAACAAAAAATAAAGGCAAAACACATTAAACAGCTTGAAGAGAAATAACTATGAGAAACTGAACACACCACTTTTCCACAGTCTCTATGCAAGAGGACGCATTTGTAGTATCGTTCTTTTAGCGTCTGAATTCCCGCTAAGTTTTCCGCCTGCTCCCTAAGCCAGGTGAGCCCTGCTTCCTTTACTTCATCATCAGAGGTGAATCTGCGACCGCCCAGCGCCTCCTTCAGTGGACCGAAGATGAGATAATGGCTCGGCACCAGATCCGGGCTGTAAGGAGGACATGGAAGACATTGGAACCCGAGCCGTTGCACTGTCTCTACTGTCTCTGCTGCTATATGCTCTCAAGTTGCAGCAAGACTGTTCAGGACAGCGTTCCTCTTCTTTTGCTGTGAATTGCAGGTTTAAGCTCATTTTGCAGCAACGGACAGGAATTTGCACTCATCGTTGTTTGCCCACGCGCTTGGAAATGCGCCAGAATAGCCCCTTTCATGTCCCAAAAGAACGGTAACATGATTTTCCTGGGGGAGGAATGACTTTTGAATGTCTTTGAATTTGTTGGAGAAGACGGATGTCTCCACTCCATGGATTGTCTTTTGCGCTCTGGTTTATCATGTGACTTTAAAACGGCCTTTACTTTTTGATTCTCCCTTGTATATACACATCATAAACACAAACTGCGGTGATATTAAAGGGAATCAAACACTGTGGGACATGCTCTTTGAAAATATTCAGCTCTGGGGTGGCAAACGTATTTTACCATTTTGTATCCAGCCATGTCGCATCACTCTGTTCATGACCACGTTCCTAGAACAACCAACCCTCAAGCGTTTTATTCCTTATTTGCTTAATGCGTTTTATTCAACCGCATTTAATAAACTCTGACATTAGTGTTAGAAGATCTCCTATTTGTTCTTAACCCTGATGGATCCTCATAATCCTGAGGTATGGTGTAGTACAACATAACATAGCGCACATCTCCATATACTCCGAGTCGCTCAGACGTACAGCACTAGGAAGGAATAACTGACAGCCCACAGATAACTGTAGACTTTTCTCACAGAGAATAAGCACGGCCTTCGATTTAAAACAGGACGGAAAGCTCATCGAGTGCTCGCAGCTCATCTCGTTAATGCAGCACGTCTCGTACGCGAGCTGTCCCACTTGCTCTGTCTTTGGATTTTTCTGATAGGCAGGCGGGGCGTAAACATGCACACTAACAGCAGGAACTCTCAACAACTGGAGCGAGTGGAGCGCGACTGATAAGATTCTCTCACGCGGCGCACCGCACGCCGTGGCAACTCCACCGGTCACCTGCCAATCGCAGTGTGCTTCACGGGCCCGACGTCAGGGGAGGGGGGGGGAGCGCGGCCGATGGCGTCTCCTCCCCCGTCCAAAAACACACAGTTCGCATTCGATATTTCAGACAGGCACTGTCAACATGATTCACTCCCCTGTCAGCCTGCACAGAAAAGAAATAATGAAATCCGCCTCAAGGTGGAACAAAATCCTGCTGAAGAGAATATTTTAGCAGCTCAGTACCGAGCAAGCCTAGTCATCGAGTGTGTGTGTGCGTGCAAGCGAGCGCGTGAGAGTGTGTGTGTGTGCATAAGCTGTGATGCAAATTGATTAGCAGGACAGCTATATTTCACTTATTACACAAATGTGCTTTGTCATTTCCAGTTATCAGAACGTGTGGAAAAGTAATTACTCATGAAAAACTCTGAGTAATGGCTTTGTGATGGAAAGCTAATTCATGGGTTCTTGCCCCAAAGAACCAGAGAATCAACAAACTCATAACCAAGCAAACAAACTATTACAAAAGTGGTTTTAGTATTCCCATCCATCAATGCTATTCAAAGCACTGCCACCCAAACCTAAAGAAGATTAATGATATTGATGAACACGCTCCATTTCCCTTTTGTGTCTTCTACGGTGCTTGAGGTAAATTTGTTTATAGAGGAACAAGGCGTCTCTCTTTCGCCCGCTATAACGGAGTCTCGCGTTCAGATCCGAAGCGTAGGATGCCAGAGACGAAGTGATAAAAATTCTAATTTCATTCTACGTGCGAGCTTCGGATTGCGTCCTACATCAAAGAATTTATGACCTTCTTTTGTGGTGGTGGTTCTTGTTTTAACACTTCAATCCAAAGATGAAGGATCCCCGTGATAACGCTGGTCTTGGCAGATAAGACGGAGATGATCGTTCTGGAGATTATGCGACACAAAGTCTCCTTAAACGAGTTTGTCTTTCGCCTCCCCTTAACCTTTTCCGAGCAACCTGAAAATCCAGCGTCTCTGCGGTGCCTTCAGACAGCCTGTCACCACAGGAGACCCTCGTACAGTTTGTCTTAGACTAAAATCTCTTTTTAATGGGGTTTGAGGTTTAGTGCAAATGCCAGGACGTGCTGCTAAAGTGCACTTAATTGAGTTGCGCGCTGCTAATTTCTGAGCTACGGTGCCAGTAGGGCAATTTACCAGCCGGTGATTACCCCTCATATTTCATGTCGTTCAGCAAAATTGACACTTTGCCATTCTTTGACCCACGTCGAAACGGCAAAATACGCCGGAGCTGCCAAATATCAGATGCTGTGAATTATTAGACTGAACGATCAGCTGTCATAGGAAGGGGAAAAAAAACCCAAAACCTGCGCATTCTTGCCAGTCCATGGCTTTTAATCTGAACGAAGCAGACCAGGTAAAACAACTCACATTTCACTTAAATATACATCATGTCCAGACAATAAGTTTAGATTTGTTGTTCTGTGTTTAAAATGTTTTTGCAGAATGAAAAAACAGCAAAGACAAGACTTTTTGGTTAAACAACACTGCCCTCTGTTGTAAAATCATAGGTATTGCACACGTATTGTCTGGAGGAGGAAAAAACCTGGTTAACAACTAACTCCAACTTAACAAGTAAAAATAGTTTTCCTAAACAAAACAAAACAAAAAAAAACCCTTCTTATCCATATACGACATATCCACACGGTAATCCAGATACACCAGCTTCCTATTAGGAAGAAAACTACAGTCAATGTGGTTGTTTTTGTTGGCTTTGTTTATTTTACTGCCATTTTAGCATTTGTAGCTATTTTATAGCCAACGCAGGTAGAAAGAAATTTTGCACATTTTTTTTTCAAACAAATAAATAATTTCCATATGACTTTTAAACACCAATACAAGTTAAAAAGTTTAGAACTTTTCAAAGGTGGGACCTTAGAAAAAATGTTTACTGCAGTATGTATACGTCTTTATAAAATGGCTGCCTTTTAGTTCTCAGGCTGGGACACGATAATAAGACGTGCTCGATTGATAAAGGCCTGTTGCAAAAATGACACGGTGCAAGTTCACCTCCAGTCAACAAAAAACAAACAAACAAGCAAAAAAAACGTGTAAGTCTAGAATGTCCAATTCTACATCTAGTATAGACTACTTGATCATGTCTAGATGAAAAAGAAAATATTAGTCTCTTCTTAACAGAGTGACATATTTCATATAATTTGTTATTAAGACATTCATCCCATTCAGATTGCCATTTATCAGAGATATAAGAACACAATACAGGTTTAATATCTGAGGCAGGGATTTGACATTCGGTAACTTCTTCACTCGAGGCTCTTTGGGCAGCACTATCTACCTTTTTTGTTGCCACTCAGACCACAGGGACCCAACAAAAAACAATGTTCAAATTAAAATTCCACTTTAAGTATTTGCACGATCAGGGGATGGTCAGTTTTTAAAACCTCCAGTGCCTGAAGACATGATCTAGAATCTGTACAAATCAAGGAATACTGTTGTTTGGTCTTTTCTATATATATTCAAGAGCTAAGCGCGAGGCATGTGCTTCAGCTGTAAATAGTTCTCAAATGCGCCGGCCACACTGATTTGATCCAACTGTTATTGCTGATGAAACACAGCTATCCATTTTGGAGCCATCAGTATAGACGGGCGTGTGTAAAAGGAAGCGCTCTCGTACATCAAAAAAGCTATTCTGATATTCATTTAGATGCGTGCTTGATTTCTTCCTGTGACTTGAATCCTTTATAATTTCAGGCCGTCTCAAACTCCAAGGGGGAACAGAACAAAAAATGTGTTGGTGTTAGACTGTCCAAATTAATAATCAAATCCTCAAGGAAAGGTTTTCTTCGAATTCCACATGGTCTGATATACTTTGGTCTAGCCTCATAAAAGTGCAAAAACGGAAACTGAAAAACTGTAGAATAGGCAGGATTATCTTTGCTTGCTTTAAGTTTGATCGCATACTGACGAGCCAGCTTCAAGCGCCGTAAGTCAAGGGACGGTTCATTTGCTTCCACATAAAGACTCTGAACTGGGGAAGTTCTAAAGGCTCCCAAGATCAGCCTTAAACCTTGATGATGAACAGTACCCTACATCTGAATATAAGATTTCCTTGCTGATCCATAGACAATGCTCCCACAGTCCAAACGGGACCTCACAAGTACTCTGAGTACTAAAGATGTAACAGGACAGTGCTCTCTGCTCCCCACCTTGTCTCTGCCAGTACTTTTATAATACCTAGAGTTTTAAAACATTTCTTCTTTAGATCAATTTGATTGCATTTCATTCAAGAGATGAGTTACATACACACCAACCACCTAGAACATTAAAGCCACCTAACTAATATTGTTAGTCCTCCTTGTGCCACCAAAACAGCGCTGACCCATTGATGCCTGGTCTCTACATGACCTCTGAATGTGTGCTGTAGTATTTGGCATCAAGACATCACTGGCAGATCCTTTAAATCCTGTAAGTTATGACATTGTGCACTTCTTTGTCCAGCACATCCCACAGATGCTCACTCGAAATTGAATTCGGGGGGATTTCCGAGGCTGAGTCAACACCTCAAACTTTTCCTGAACAACTTTTTGCAGTTTTGGATGCCACATTATCCTATGAAACAGGCGTGTACATGATCTGCAACAATGCTTAAGCAGGTGGTACGCATCAAAGTAACATCCTCATGAATCCCAGGACCCAAAGCTTCTCAGCAGAACATTGTCCAAAGCAGCACACTGCCTCTGCTGGCTTCCTTTCATCTCATACTGTTCCCCAGGTACATGCCCTGGACCACCCACATGTTGTAAATGAAAACATCACTCATCAGACCAAGCCACCTTCTTCCACTGCTCCATGGTCCACATCTGATGCTCATTACAGGCGTTTTTGGCAATGGAAAGGGGTCAGCACGGGCACTCTGTCCAGGCTGAAGCTACTCAGCTTGATAAACAGCAAACTCCCCATGTGCATTAATGAGCCTCGTGTCCATGACCCCGTCTCTGGTTCTCCTTCCTTGGAGCACTTCTGATAGGTATAAACCACTGCATACTGGGAACACCCCACAAAGCCTGATGCTCTGCCCCAGTCGTCTAGGTATCAAAATCTGGCCCTCATCAGTCGCTCAGATCTTTACGCTGGCCCAATTTTCTTGCTTAAAGAGCATCAACTTTGACAACTAACCCTTCACACACAGCCTGTACAGGTACTAATGAGATAATAATGAGGTAGTCAACGTTACCCGCTCCACATGTCAGTGGTTTTAATATTGTAGCTGATCAGTGTATATTTCTGGTTCTGTTTTAAAACCAAAGCTGTATCGCTTGTCCTGACTGAAATGAACAACTTCATCTGCCAACTGTTACAGTAGCACCGAGTGTGAATCTTACACATCTACTCAAAAGATACCAACAAGTATTCTGCGTCAATGTACGCAAAGTCTACTTCAGAATTCAACTAAAAATCAAAAAACGATAGTCTCTTGTATTACTTTTACCCAACACATATCTACTGGACATTAGCCGCGTGTATAAACGGGTTTGTAATTTGCTTCTTCTATCCACTTTGTCCTAGTTAAACTCAAGACTTCTGCCCATTCTTATTTCATGCGCGACATTGCCCTCTAGTGTACAACTTGCCCAACACCATGAAAAAGTCAGCAGACAAGCAGACAAAGAGAGGGGAAAAAAGGCCTCTTATTCTCCTGGAACTACTGCACTTCCAGCACGTCCACATACCTGGATGACAAAGGATACTTTCTCTTTCCTGTACAATGAGTCGATTCTGCTGTTCCAGCTGCTGGATCTTTTTCTCAAACGTCTCCTGTTCATCTTTCAGCCTCTGCACGGACTCCTCTTTCTCTTCGCTTACTCTGTGGGGTGGACAAATCAAAACACTTAGAAAGGAAAACATGCATTCAAGCATAAGAACCTTCTCTCATCTGTAAGACACAGGGGTGGTAGGGTC
>JAQMCW010000011.1:16932954-16951125 GCA_030068335.1 Chrysichthys cranchii
TTAAATCAGTACTATATATATATATATATATATATATATATATATATATATATATATATATATATATATACACACATACACACACACCACAGTGCTCCTGAATGCTTGAATCTGATTGGTCGGTTAATTCTTTTTCTATACGCACAGCTCTGACGATATCGCATTTTTATAGTAAAGCTTGCTCTAGTGCTATCATTTCTATATAACGCATAAATTGATGAAAAACGTGTGAGTGTTCCCTCAAGCGTCCAGTAACAAGAAGCATTTTTGTCTTATTAACTTGGAGAGAGAGGAAGAAAAATGAAAAGCCAGTGAGGAAAGGTTTATGTTAGCACGTCAGCAGAGAAGTTACTGTAGCAAATGAGAAATAAAACAATTTGTGATGTGTTTTTACTGGAAAATAATCAGCTTCATAATTACCCACGGTCCTTTACTGTTTTAGTTCGAGGAGCCAAAACGGCATTTTAGATCAAACACTGCTTTCAGAGGTCGAGAAAATTCTCTGTTATAACAGTCCAAGTTTGTTAATTAGCTAATTAGCAGAGAAGACTATGCAGAGCAGGGGTTCTCCAAGATCAAGAGCAAAAAATTCAAACATTCAGCACGACGGGACACTCTTTCCCCCCTCATTTAAAAGACATCACATGCGTAAGGGTTATTTATCATGAAGACCCGATGATTTTATAATTGATGGCCCCCTGGTACTTTAATAATCAGGCTTTTTGAAAAACAAGAATTCTCTGATCATGTTACACAACCAGAGAAATGCGACGAGAATGAGAAGCGCTTGTACTTTGCCAGTTCTTCAATCAGGTTGGCGATGCGGCGCTTGTCTTCCGGACGAAGGTCCTTCAAGGAAGCCTTGCTTTTGACCTGCAGTCTTTCGCAGACGTCCTACAAGCAGTAAAAAGACGCAGGGTGAGTTCTCTTATGATTCGTCTGTGAGCGCCCAACCCCTATTCCCAAAACGCTGGGACGCTGAGTAAAAGCATAAATAAAAACAGACAGCAAAGATTTGCAAACCTTCCTTGACCTGTATTCAATCAACTACGACAAAGAGACAAGATAATTAACGGTCAAACAGATAAACGTTACTGTTTTTTGCACTTAATCTAAATTTGAAGCCTGCAAGATTATCAGTTTGAACACTAAAATCTGGCCTTTGTGTTGTATGTAACGAATAAGAGGCGAAAAGGATTTGCAAATCATCGCATTCGGTTTTCATTCATGTTTCTCACAGCGTCCCGGTTTTTCTGGAACCAGGCGATCTAAAACGAATGCTTACACACCTGAGACTGTGATGTTTCTGACACCTGAGGTGGAGTTTTGGATTTGGATGAAAATTCTGAGATCTTCTGTAAAGATGTCTTCGCCATGGGTAAGACTGATACTCGGCCCTGCTTTTTCCCAGCCCTGGCTTTGATATCTAAGGCAGGTTTCCCTCTGGCCTTCCTTTCATTACGGGATACGGACACAGCATTCAGTCCCATATTTTTACACACTCCTGAAATGAAAAAAAAAAAAAAAAAGAGTTTAGAAAAAGAAATCCATTAAGTGAATGAGAAATCTGAACAGGAATGATTGTGTAGGGAATAAATAGCTTTGCGGTGAAAATAATCATCGATGGGGTGGCATTCAGGAATTTCAGAAATTAAAGTTACCTCTCTCTCTCTCTGGTTCCTCAGTTTTGTTTTGAATTAATTAATTGCTTTGCTTAATGTCTCACCTGGACCAAACACTACAGACTGCTCGTCTTCTGAAGCTGCTCATGGTTAAGTAAGGATTTCTCAATTTCGGTACTCAAAAGGTGTTTGTTGCTTTTATAAACATGACAAGACACAAAGATAAATATTTTTTATACACACACACACACAGATACTCGTCAACTTACGACCGCATTCGGTTACAACCGGCCGGTCGTAAGTCGGCCTATGTTAAATTACCGTAAGTATACTGTGTCATGATACTGTAATCATCTTAAAGTCATATTTTATCATTGGTTGAATAAGTGGTGTGTTTGGGGGCCAAAAAAAACATTTTCACATCGGGATGGAGATCAGTTAAGTAAGGTGGATGTCCAGGCGCATTATCCAGCAGCAGTAAAATCTTGAAAGGAATTCCTCTCTCTAAACAGTATTCACGCACTTGAGGAATAAAACAATTAATGAACCTGTCAGGGAGGTGAGGTGAGGTGCGGACACAAACGCAGGGCTGCAGTATTTATAAAATCTCCAACGGGAGTTTTATTCAGGACCCAGGTAGAAGTACACAATACGGCAGGCGATACTCATGGTCAGAAACGGGCAGTGTTACCAAACAGCAAACGACATCAAACGGAAAAGGCAGAATCAGGAAACCGAGTCAACAAAAACGATGATCAAAACCGGGGGAGAGAAATGGACTAGAAACAGCTCGACAGAATTACACACGTGGAGTGGCATTTCAATGCTTCGCCCCGACACGTGCGCGCTTGATTCCATACATAGTCTGACTGATTGGTCCGTATGTGGAACACCTGTGCATGAACAGGTAAGCTCGCGCATGGGAGATGCTTCGCGCGCACGCACAGCGCCGCGGCTAGGAGTGTTTGTAACAGGCGCGCGTGCGCGGTTATATGACAGAATCAGTCTTCGAACAGCCCCTGCGTCATCCATGCCTTATGGTTCGAGCGGAAGTAGACTGGCAAAGTGTGCTTGTTCACATTCTTGAACGCTCGCGGGTTTTCGTGATAAACGTGTGATTAACGACGAAAGGCTCCAGCTTGAACCCTGCGATGTTCCCGCCATTGTGGGGTATTTTGAATGAAAATTTGGAAGACATGGATAACTCGACTGTGGTGTCATGGGTCACTACTGTATCTGTGAGCATGTGTGGTGTGTAGCGTGGTGAGACCGCGGGTGCTGGGGCGGAAACTGTCATACGGCCAACTGGGCAACACACTCGATTCGCTCGCTTGCTTTCCACCAGACGTTTGTCGTAACCTTACATATCGTCGCCAGACATACCAGTCGTGGTTGCAGTCGTAAAGTCGATCAGCTGTAAGTCGCTGAGTATCTGTATACACGTATACATACATATACATACATATATATACACACACACACACAGGAAGTCCTCGGGTTACAACAGTCTCGACATACGACGTTTCAAGTTTACGACGCTCGCGCCCATAAAAACTTTTTCATAAAATTTAGATTTTATGCCATTAGCGTCGTACGCATGTACTACTTGGGCAAACTAGTTTGCACTCGGCAGAAGGATACGCAGTAACGCAGCATATGAGTGAGGAAGTTGGCAAAGTTGGAAAAAAAAAAAAGCGCAAGTGTTCCATTTGTGTCCTTCGTTTGGCGACTTTTTGGCTCTTATCATGGCTCCTAAACGAAAGTCAGAGTCTTCAGATGGTCGTGCTTCAATGAAGGGGAAAGCCTTCACGAAGGAAGTGAAATTAGACATTGGAAAGAGATCAGAAAAGGGAGAAACATTGATGGATATCGGATGTCAGTGTTTCTGTACCTACAGTGCAGTGTACAGTACAGGATATTTATGTCCTTTTCCTTTTTCTGGGGCTTAGTTGTGTTTTTATGTTCTAGATTATGATTTTACAACTGTGTTAGGATCAGGAAGTGACTTAGGCTAGGATGTGTTTCGACCAAAATTTGGGTTTCATCACCGTTGTAGGACCGGAACTGTGTCATAACCTGAGGACCCCCTGTATATATATATGTATGTATGTATGTATGTATGTATGTATGTATGTATGTATGTATATGCGTATGTACACACACATATATACACACACATATATATATATATATATATATATACACACACATTATATATATATATATATATATATACACACACACACATATATATACATACACATACATACATACATATATATATACACATACATACATACATACATGTGTATATATATATATATATATATAAACTTAAAGAACATATAAATATACCAGTAATTGAATTTACTGCTAAATGTGGAATAAATGATGGAGGTAACTAGAAATATCTGAGGAAACTTGGAAATGAGCATATCTTCCTCAATGTTCAACCTATGAACGTAAATTTGGTATTATTTTAAAGCTTTTTTTCAAGCTTTTCAAGATTTTCTCATACATCCATTTTGAAAATTTTAGCCACATCATACCTACTTGGACTAGTAGCCATAACTCATAACTAGGCAGCTAAGTGGTATTACAGGATACCAGAAAAAAATGATACAAGTCCCTAAAACAAACAAAAAATTCTCAAAATACCGTTTAATAATAATAATAATAATAATAATAATAATAATAATAATAATAGTTGTCTGACTTCACACAGGAACCACGGACTTCAACCCATTCTTCAACTAACACCATAAACACCTAAACATAGCGAGTTGTACTCATAATCCAAATCCTTAAACTACATACGAACAAAACACGACCAAAACATGAACAACTCAAAAGGATACTGTCGTTAATCCAATAAATCCCAGCTGCATCCGTTTCTCCCTCAGCATCCGCCGCCATATTGAAACAAACCGCCACTTCCAGGGGAACTTAAAAAGCTCCTCCTTTTTTTCCCTCTCCGTGATTGTGATTGGCTTATTCCTCCGGACTGACCCGTTTTCGTGTTGTATTACTCGCTGAATGAGCTGCCTATCATTTTATTGACCAATAGACATGCAGTATCTCAATGTTTTTGGTTACTGGGTGTCTGGGTGATGTTTTCAACCGATACTATACTTATCACACCCATATTCAGCCAGCTAACGTTAGAAATGGTCAAACAAGGACTGTTTGATTCCTTGGAAACGTTGGAGTCGACTCAGATTTCGATTCCGAGTGTTAGGAATCGATTCTGCATGACAGGAGAGCCTGCCAAATGAACAAAATTGTATAATTAAGTACGTTGATAATACACCGTTAGGATAGTATTATAATCTGAATGAAAAAATCGCTTTGAAATTAACTTCATATTTTTATAATTTATTCCCAATAACTACAGTTGTAGTTAACATCATTATCTGGATGGATATAATGTCTTAGCATTAGCATTGAATGTTTGCTTGGCTATTAATGTATTTAAATCATAAATTTATTATTTTACATTGTTTCTAAAGTAAAATAACGTCGACAGGATATCACATTTGATCCATAAATAAAACTATATCTTTTTAATGTTGTTGGCGAACGAGCTGAATCGCTTTCCCTTTTGGGAGTCGACTCCAAGCACACATAACCGTCCCTGACCTGGCATCGGAGAATCGACTCTTTTGTGCCATCGATTCAGAACCCTAGTATCTTACTAGCCAATCCTAGCACAGAAGGCGGATTCACCAGAATGCGGTGGGTTTAAGAAATAAACACACAAGCAGGTGAGAATGGAGGATGCCAAGGATGAAAAGACAGTCTTTAAGGGGTTTTCGGAGAGACTTACACTCGGAATCACCCGGGTTTTAGGTTAGTGAGGATTATGATTGCTTTTATTCAAAGTCTGCACATTGCTGTTTTAATAATTCAGCTCATCAGATAATTATCAAGTATTGCATGAGCTGAGTGAGGTGTATTAGACATGAAAGCATCAAAATGCATGCAAATATATGCAGGTTTGGGTTCCTTAATGCTCATTAACATTAGTTATTAAATATGCATTTTTATTACATCCCCAGAAAGCCTTCCTGGTGTGTCCAGTGTGCGGTTTGTTGAGAGAGAACCTGCAGAGAAGCGCTGTCTCCTGTCATGGGAGCAGGTAAGTCAGTGTGAAAAATGAAAAATGCTTCTGCTAATAAATGGAGTAGATATACCTCAGGGATATATATGTGCTTCCGTGTCCTTTTCCTTCAGAAAAACAACTGCATTTTGCCAAAAGACCTCAAAGACTTCTACCTCACCTCAGATGGCTTCACTCTTACCTGGAGCTCCAAGCTGGAAAGTGAGTTCCTGAGTATTTTCAATCATTCCTACATCTTCAGGAAACGTTTTATCCCAATCAGGATCTCATGGACTTGGGACCTATCCTGGAAATGCTAGACACAAAGTGTGAATACACCAAGATGGGACACATCCATCCATGGCAGGGCCCACACGTACTCATTCATACATCATTTGAGATGCTTAATGAGATACTGGTTCATTATTGGGGGTTTTGGAGGAAACCGGAGAACCCACAGGGACATGGGGAGTACATGTAAAGAAACCCTATTCAGATAGTATTGCTACCAGGAACTACGTGGTACAATTTGTAACAACCCTGAGCTCCTGGTAGCAATACTATCTGTATGAGGTTTCTATACATGTTCTGGCCATGCAACCCATTGTGCCACTGTGCTTCTCCTTTACATACTGATCATTTAAATTTCCAGGAATCCAGAAGAGGGCAGCATGACGCCTCACAGTGAGTAGGTTCTGGGCCAGACTCTGTGTGGAGTTTGCATGTTCTCCTCAAACATAGCCCAAAGATATACCTATTAAGTCAACTGGCCACTCTAAATTGTCCGTAGGTGTGAGTGTAAACGGTTGTTCATCTCTCTGTTAGACTTGCGTTCGATTGCCAACCTGCCCAGGGAGAACCCTGCCTGTCGCCTGAAGTTAACTGGAATTGGCTCCAGCTTCCTTGTGATACTTAACATTTAAGCAGTATAGATGATGGATGGAATGATGGAAGGAATCCAGAGGAGCCAGTGTTTACCTGTAACACTTGTCATATCTGATGGCAACCGTTGGTATGGCAATATGGAAGACACCTAAAACAAATTGCTTTTCTGCATTTTTAGACAAAATTGCAGTTACGTCACCAGAAATTCACCTAGCACAAAAGCACATTCACTGAAGGGGAAAGGACGTGAGAATGATAGACGCCTATTTGTTTCTGGTAGCGGTCACGTTCACACTTCACTAAGATTATTTATGTTATCTTCAACCTCTGAACTCACCAAACCTTCATCCTGTGAGCCAGTAGGTCCCCAATTCGACAGGGCCATGATCTGTTTTGATTATTGTTGTACTTTGGCTTGGCTCATCTCATCAACCAACAGCAAGGGGGGTTTTAATGTGGGTTTTTTCTCTGCCTGCAAGGAGTTTCTTGTTACATTACGCTACATTACAGATCCCCTTATCCAGAGGGACTTACATGTTTACCTCATTTATACAACTGAGCATTTTAAGGTTAAGGACCTTGCTCAAGGGTCCCGCAGTGGTGGTTGGATTTGAACTCCCGACCTTTCGATCAGTAGTCCAATGGCTTAACCCCCTGAGCTACCCCTGCCCCATTGTTAGTTGTGGTTGGCAATAACTGTGTTTTACAGATGAGCCTGTCCCTGTTGGCTGCATGGTGCTCAATAGTGTAGCGAAGCTTCGTCTCCTGGTACAGTCCAACATTTACTCCCTCCCTAGTGCACCCACGTTGACTGACCTTGACTTCAAGGATGAATTAGAAGGTGAGGAAATATGCAGAATGTTATTATTATGATGATTATTATTATGATGATTATTATTAATGTCAGCTGTACCATCAGTATCTTAAATCTTTTTTTGTTAGGCTCAGAGGAACCAGAAGAGCCTCGCTTTGACTCGCGTAGCCGGCTCTTTGAGCTTGACCCCTGTGGTGGAAACGGCAGGGTCTGCCTTGTTTACAAAGACTGCATTCCAGGTGATCATCCATCTGAAGCCAAACATGGAGCAAGTGTAACAAATGAGGCAATTTGCTACAGTGTCACTCATTTTGTCATTTTTATTTTGTTCCTTATTGTCCATCCTGTTGGCTGGTGATGTCTAGACGCCGTGGCTGAAAAGAGTGAAATATGGTTCCTGGACCGGTCTCTGTACTGGCACTTTCTCACTTCCTCCTTCACTGCGTATTACAGGCTGATGATAACACATTTGGGGCTGCCGGAGTGGCAGTACTACTTTACCCCATATGGGCCCAGTCCACAAGCCAAGGTAGGGTAGGAGTAAACTCATCATCACATCACCTCGAGTGACAACTAGCCGACATTAAATATTTAAACCACAATTTAAAAAAAAAAAAAAAAACGTCTAAAGGTAATACAGGCACATTTTAAATCCATAACATACACAATGTACAGGACAGTATAGACCAGTATTGTTTTTTTCTTACAAAAAAACATCTCGATAACCCTATATATCTTTTCTCTGAAAGACTACATATTCAATTACATATTCTTTACTTGCCATTTGGAGCTATGTATAGTAGAAGTACTTGTGTGTTTGGATCATTTCAACAGCTCAAATAATTTATGAGAACATCAGGGGCTTGTTTAATTCCTGGAAGCTGATGATGACCTAAAAAATCCCGTTGAATTTGTGTCTTCCACAGAAGGAAACAGCAGAAAATCTTGCCTGTTCTGTGGCCCAGACTCTGCTCTAGCTCATTATGTATTTGTTTTCGCTCTGCAAGTGAGAAAGCTCTCAACTTGTGGGACTAAATGTCAAGAACATTAAAACCAGCTGTGTATGTGCAAATGCCCTCTTAAAGTCAATGCCTGGGAGGTGGATTCATGTTTATTTCAGCAGGATAATAAAGTTCACATAACAATAATATTGTCAAATATGATTGAATAATCTGAACATTTGTACAAAATATTAACTGACCCATATTAAGAACTCAACAAATTTTGTAGCTTCAGGTTTCAATGGGTGATGGCCAGTATAAACTGAATGGCTTACCCTGTGCAATGAGCCAACATTATCACTTGATTTCTTAATTTAAATTGTTTGCAGCAGGACTTCCTCGTGGTTTTCCTCAGTTTCTCATCTACAGGCTAAATACTGTATAATACAGCTTAAGATAATGTTTTTTTTATATATATATTTCCCCTTAGGAGAATGTGCTGGAGATAGTGTTGAAAGGGCGGGGGGCATACATTGACTTTGACCACTTCAGTCAATTTCCATGAAAGGATTTTAATATTAAAACGTTGTATAAAGTTGAGTGTCCCGCTTGCCATGGGCTTTAACCCTGTGACTGCAGTCCAGCAAAGTTGAACACATTCTTGTACTTTCTCTTTGTTTTGATGCAGCAATGGGCGGCTCTTTATCACCCTCTTACATTCCATGGTGAATCCCATCTTGATATGCCTAGTGAAACATTCCTGAACAAGTTGGACCCAGACAAGGCTTTCTGTGGCAAAATGAAACCACCTGCTCCTAAGAAGAAGCAGCCCAGCCAGGCCCCATCAGGTGGAGGTCCTGCCAAAGGTCGGGGATCAAGGGCAGGCAAAGCATGAAGAGACGAACACATGACCACCGGGGGCAGAATGTTTTATCTGAATATACCAAAGAACTAATTAGTTCTTGGGTCAAGAGTGCAATATTAGAATTGCTCTCAGCTTTATGCAACGTGAGAAGTATCAGGTTCTGCCAGTGTGATGAATGAGGGGGAAATATAACTTTTGGCTTGTAAAATATCCCATTGCAGGCTGTGTTCCTTGGTATAGACTAAGGGTGTACTCACACTAGGTTCAACTAGCCCAAAGTGCTCCCAGGAGCAATGGTTCCCCCTCCCCACTCCCCTGCTGGCATGCACTCAGGGTGCTAACCAATCTGCTCCTGAGGGTACGTGGATCACCACAATGCAACTTTTTGTGTTGTAGAAAACCGCTCCAGCTTTGCATTCTATAGAATGAGATCACTGTTTTTTATATGAGAGTGGAGATACGATGTTAAACCAAGTAATAAAAGATAGTACAAGCATGCAGAATCAAGGAAACCGAGCAAATGCAGGAGCGACGAGAGCGCAGACAAAAATGCTGCGCATTTTAGAATCAGCACGCCAGAGGAAAGTTGAACATGCTTCTTGCAGAGCACATTTCAAATGTGCAGTGTGTTTTATGCACTGTCATCTGCGCTGTTTTTGCTGAGTTTAACTTTGTATCTGCACTTACATATAAAAGACAGTGATCTCACTACATAGTTTTAACATTGTGTGTATTTTTTTGGGCACAGTGACCCGTGGTATCTCACATGCTGTACAGATTTATTAATTATGACCCCAGTGATTTTCAGTATATTGTGTTTCGTGCATAAGAAGATTTTTATGGAATCAGCTGACACTGCCGGAGGAATTTGCAGCTTTACAAACCGAACACAATTTGTGTTCATCAGTAAGGTGAGCGCCAGATCTGTTATTACTCCTGATATTCTTCGGTGAAATTTAAAATTTAAAATTTACACGTGATGGTGTTTGAGGTCAGAGCCTGGGTGAGGTTAGCGCTTACACTGTGCATGAACCTAAATGATCTGCTCCCAGGGGCACTCTTCCAAGCAGCCCAAGTGACGGGAGCAGATCGGCACGATCACACTGGTCAATCAATCCAGATCCGGTCCTTAGGTGTCAAACGTTCTCGAGAGCTTTTCGGATTTCCTAGTGCGAGTACACCCAAAATCAATTAAACTTACAAACATGCTCCTTCTAATGCATTAGTTTCTTTAGCAGCAGCTCATTCACAAGGACTTGTATGGTAGATGAGCAGGTGATCTAAGCCCACAGATCTCTCTCTCTCTCTCTCTCTCTCTCTCTCTATATATATATATATATATATATATATATATATATATAGAGAAAAACACACACACACACACACACACACACAGTATTTGTGTTAGGAGAACCTATGATCATTGATGAAGCTGACACTTGGTAACAGTTTTCTGACATGGAACTGGGGAAGTCTCCAAGATGGGGGGCTTTGGGTTCTTGGGTTTTTTTTGTAATGTCAGTCTGCAATTTTTAGCTTAATATCTTGAAGAGAAAGTAAAAATGAGGGGCTGGTAAGGGAATGACTTTCTGTAACTAAAGGACACTTGTCGTGTATCTGGTATAGTTTTGAAAACATAAAATCTAGCAAAACATCAATGATGGTGAACATTACTGTGGCTTAAAAAAATTAAACCGTGATGCAGTTTTGGGGTTCTTCCATACAAACACATAGTTTAATGGTTCTGTTAATGCTGTAGTGAAAAATTATAGGCTCATTATTCAAATTCATATCAATATAATAGCGTTAAGAAGGGGGGGGAGCGTTCCTTTATTCCATTTCATTCTCACTGGTCAGGTTTAGTTTTCTAGTGATCTTTTGAACTTCAGTGTTCAGGAGATCCAAAGGGGTTCCAGTCGTCTGTCCACTGAAACAGGCAGTAACTGACTTTGTCACTAGTTTACAATGAGACTGGCCTCACTGTGAAGATCTGGGTTTTTTTTTTGCTATCCTCCCTCTTGTCTTTATGCTTCCAGGAGTACTCGACTTATTAACAGTTCACACACTCCTCTGCGTTGCCTTTCTTGGCCTGATCCAGCGGTATGTACTCTGATGCTCCACTGAGCTCAGGTTGTCTATCCTTATGGTTGGGATGGAACAGCTCCACAAATGCTTTATATATCAAAGCTCCAGTCACTCCACCCACTAATGGTGCCACCAAGGGCACCCACCACCAATAGCTGCCTGCCCTGTGGGAAAGACGAAAGCAGAAATACATTTATTCATTCATTCATTCATTCCACGTTAGTATGTGCTATATCCTGGTCAGGGTGACAGTGGATCAAGAGGCTATGAGGTGGATGTACATCCTGGCAGGGCTGCACACACCTAGCATAGCCAATCCACCTATTTTGATATTTCAGGAAGGAAACTGGAGAACTTTGGCCATGTGCCAAACTCCAAATGCCAAGGTCACAATCAGGACTCTGGAGCTGTTAGGTGCCAATTCTATCTGCGGCACCACTGTACCATTGCTAAAAAAAAATTTTGAAACCATGCAGATCAATCATAATGCAATTAAAGGACTTATAGTGGACATGTAAGTCCTAATTTACTAACGGTATGCTTGTGTAACCTTGAAAAAACTTGCAAAGCTAATTTACTTACAGGGCCTATGTCAATTCAGAGAGCTAAATAACAGGTCATGCCCCCTTTATGGGTTTTATATTTAGGTCTTAGATATTTTTTCCATCTTCTCCCATGTTGCATGGGTTTCTTTGAGTGCTCTGGTTTCCTTCCACCTGCAAAACCTGTGCTAGTCAGTGGATTGCTCTGCAAAATTGCCTCTAGCGGTATACAGTGTTCTGTAATGGACATCTCAACCAGGGTGTACTCTTGTATCGTGGGTATAGACTCCACCAAGACAAAGTAAATATTAAAGATGAGAAAATGAACAAATAAATATCCTTTGGAAATTGCTCACCACTTGCCCCCTAATGATTTATAGAATACTAAATTTCTGGGTTTTTTTTTTTACAGAACCTGAAATGCTTATGTTCAGTTTCTGGGTTCTGACTTCTTTACATCCCATCTAAAACCTAACCATTAATGCATACTTTTTACCTGAATACATCTAATCCCCAGCCTGCGATTGCTGTAAAGACTCTTGGTCCCAGGTCCCGGGTCGGATTGATGGCATAGCCACTATTGCTGCCCATGGAAACTCCAATCAGTAGTACAAGAGCTCCAACAGCCATAGGCTCTCCACCAGTTGGGGCAGGCTGGTTCCTCTTATCTGCCAGAGCCATTAGACATAGCAACAGCATGGCAGTGCCAAGGACCTGAGTGAGGCAGATGGAAATATACTGGAATAGTCAAATTCTAAATGAATTAGAAGAAGAAATACTGATATCAGAAAGATTTTCTATCTCACAACAGAGCGGTGAGCCATTTTATTAGCTTTTCTCTCTTACAATGAAGTATGAAAAGTTGTCTCTCAGTGACAAGATAATACAGTCCTTTTCAGTCTTTACACATTATCTTACCTGGTCCAAAAATCCAGCATGTATGGAGAGATAAGGAGCTGGATAAGTGGCAAAGATCCCCGCTGTTGCCTTGGGGCCAAACACCGTGAAGTTTCCTTCACAGTAATGGTATATGGCATCTATAAACAATTAAGTTGAAAGGTTTTAGTAGTCATTAAAACACTTTTATAATTTTCAATCATTTAAAGCTGAATGTGTATATACAGTCACCATAGTACAGGGTGAAAACTGTTGCAGCAGCAATAAAGGAACCCAGAAGTTGTGCGACTATATAGAGCGGAAGCATCTTCCAGGTCAGATGGCCAAGTACGCACATAGTAAACGTCACTGCTCCGTTCATGTGCGCCCCTGAGTAAAATAATCAAAACAAAGCAAAACAAAATCGTATGTCAACAGCATCCAGAAACGACTGAGGACTTCTTTGAGCCCAAGCTCATCTGAGAAGGACTGATGCAAAGTGGATAAGAGTGTTCTGGTCTCATGAGTTGAATTGTTTTTGGAAATTATGGGCATTGTGTTCTATAGGCTAAAGAGGAAAAGGACCATCCAGATTGTTATTAGCGCAAAATTCAAAAGCCAGCAATTTATGATGTTATGGGGTATATTAATGCCCATGGCATGGGTAACTTGCACATCTGGGAAGGCATCATTAATGCTGAAATGTACATATAGGGTTTGGAGCAACATACGCTGCCATCCAGATGACATCTTTTGCTGGGACATCCCAGCCTATTCCAGCAAGAATTCCAAGCCACATTCTGTACATGTTACAAAACCATGGCTTTGTAGTAAAAGTGTGTTGGTAGGAGACTTGCCTCCCTGCAGTCCACACCAGTGCATGATGCAAAATACAACAGCGGAGACCCCCAGACTGTTGAACAAATGTAGTTGCATATCAAGAAAGAATCAAAAAGAATTTCACTTTCAAAACTTGAAAACAATGAGCGTCCTCAGTTCCCAAACTCTTACTGAGTGTTGTTAGAAGAAAAGATGATTATCATGGTAAACATGCCCCGTCCAAATTTCTTTCTGGAACGCATTGCAGGCATCAAATTCAGAATGAGTGAGTGTATGTTTACAAAACGCAACATAGCTTATCAGTTTGAACTTTACATATCTTATCTTTGTTATGTATTAAGTTGAATATAGGTCAAAAAGGACTTGCAAATCATTGCACTTTGTTTTTATTTTTCGTTTTACAGTGTCCCAACTTTGTCCTTAGCTTCCTTCAACACCTATAGCAAGAGACATTTTTTTTAATCGTGATAAGATCATGTTATGACGCCTTCAGATCAACATAACAGGCTACATTTTTTTCATGTTCATGTCTGATGGGCCTATGTAGATGGTATGTAACCCGATATACTGTAGGTTTAGTGAATACTGAAAGATTTTACTTGAGGATGGGAAAACTTTAGTTATATTCATGTTTCTCATCTGGCAGATGCTTTTAACCAATGATGCACAAGATAGAATTCAATTCGAGTAAGAGATCAAAGTAAGTGCAGGTACTGAAGTGGCAAAGCAGTCAGGGAAATGACGCGATCTTACAGTCTTATCAGACTTGGAACAGATTTCCAAATAATACCAACAAAAACGTTACTGATCACTTCAACAGATTAAATAAAAGCATGGTAAAATAAAGAAGAGTACACAGCAAAACACGTACATGCACACACAGGTTTCAACAACTTACCTGACACTTTCCCACCAGCATGCACCCCCATTACTACACCAAGGCCAAAACCTAGATTAATGCTCAGGTAATCTCCAAAAACTCCCCCTCCTGTGACCACCTGAGCAACAGAACCTAGACCAAACACCTAGAAAACAAACAAAACTGTTCAGGGTTGAGGGTAAATGCCATATCTCCAGAAGATAACTGGTGTCAAAACAAATGCAGTTCAAGGTACAGTCAGCTAAACTACAGACCACCCCTCTACCAAATATGAATCAATTTGAATGCACATCATCGACATTAATAAATGTCATGAAATTTAGAAGTTTCTCAGATTATTGAGAAATAACTAAAAAACCAAATATTTTTACATTAAAAGACTGTTAGTTAGAAATTGCAAAATTCAGACTATATTTACTCACCACTGGCCTTTTAAAATGAATCTCCATTAACCGTTAAAAGACATAATGCTAGTGATCTGGCTTCGAAAAAGCTCATTGGGTCATGGTGTTCAAAAGTTTGCATCCCCCCTAAGAAACCAGCATACAGGCAAGCCTATAGATTTGTGCTTAGCTAAGTGTACAAAAGATAAGAGTTGTTCTAGATATCAGGTTTCTAAAGAAGCAACTCGTTCACCTCAATTAGGAACTTGTACAGCAGGCAATCCATATAATCTAAGCCCAATAATAAAGAGATTAAAAAATCTATCTGTAGATTTTCCAACACAGAAGAGTCTTCAAGAGAGTTTAGCATCCAATCATAAGGTTCATAAATGTAGACACACTATCAAGTATCATGCCCGTTCATCATCTGAGGTGACCTCCTAATCCTACACATTGTACTTAGTGTGGCACATGAAAAGTTTTTCTAATTTGCTAACATTAACTAGCTATATTTAGCGAAAATGGCCTGCTTTCTAATGCTAATGCCAAGTTAGACTAGAATCAATTCCAGGTGCTAGCATGCTAATAACAGGCCAGGCATAGGTCCTGTAAAACAAATATAATTTCCTAACAGGTTTAAATAAGTAATAAAAGATAGTTTCCACATAAAAACATGACTAAATTTTCAGATACATGTGAGTACTTTAAAAGTAGCAGATTTTTACTGTTACTTGAGCACATTTTAGCTGGATAGTTCCTCATTTAATCGAGTTGGATTTTTTTTTTTTTTTTGACACATTTTCTAGACTTTCATTTCACAAGCATAACTTTACAAAGTACTTTCCCTACCCCTAGATGTTATTTTGGATGTAACAAGCTACTACATTCTTCTGACACACACATACACAAACATCTGTGAAGCAACATGTAAATGTTTCCTCAGAATGGGGGGAAATTAGGTCCGGTGGATTTCTTCTTGCTTCTAAAAATAGGTTTCAGACGAAATCCTCAACGTGTGTGGCTGTATGTGAATTTGACTTTATGCCGGTGTGGGAATGTCCTTTCATTGTTGCAAATGGATTGCTTTCAAAATGTTAACTTAATAACTAATTGTTTTATCCTAAACTCAATTGCAACGAGAGGGTTGAATGGTTATGTGGTTTTAGGAAATGTGTACTTGTCATAAGTTGAGTCAGCATACCATCATGACAAATGTGCTGAGAGTTTCTGCTAGGCCCACTCGAACATGCTTCTTCCTAATCCAGCACATGGTTCTTCTCCTGGCCTTATTCGGCTCCTCCACCTTCCCCTCCTCCAGCATGCTCGTGTGCTCTTACTTTACTCCGTGTTTTCCCCCTCCTTCTCTTCTTCTTATTAGACTCCAAATCCAACCCTTGTGTGTTCCTGCTGTAAAATCAGCTGAGTTACTGATGTTGGGCATTTCCTCTATGTGCTCACGTGGTTAGCTATGTAGAGCGTCCCCCTTTCTTGTCCCTCCCCGTCACACACACCCCCAAAACAGCCCTATAGCATTCTGGGTAGCAGTAGGACTGAGTGTTCCCAGAGTGGAATTTTTTTTAAGAGATCTCGGGGCAGTGGGATCGTTCCCAGCCTGATATGACCTTAAAATATTCAGTTAAAAACACCAGACTATAATAAAATAATTGCATCATAGCTTTGAATTCATGTGTAATCACTGCGGTTACAAGGTTGTACAAACAAACGCTTCAGTGTTACTCAGTAACTACGTATGACATGAACAATGACACTAACTTCATCAGTAGTTCAGTCTTAGTGTTAAATAGTGCTCATTTTCCATCCATTTCATATTTTGTATCCCGACATCTGTCTCTGTTAACTTATACAGTATAGCTAACCTTGGCTAATGTTACAGCACTAAGTTACAGTTGTCTGTTATTATAAGGTGTCTGCCAAATACTAGGATTAATTAAGTCCAGTAGGACCTTGGTTCACGAACTTAATCCATTCCGGGACTTAGGTCACAAACCAAAACAATTTTTCCCATTGAAATGAGTGTAAATACAATTAATCCGTTCCAGCTTCAGAAATATGGTACTTTTACATTTTTAAGTGTTTTTGTGATGAAGATTATAGAATGAAACTAAAATGTCCATAATTAGAGACAAATGACGCTAAATTAAATAAAACAGTACTGTACAACCTTTGTTGTTTATAGTTGCTGGCACACGTGGATGGTGAAGGAGGAGAGGAGGAGAAGGAAGCTAACTGCTTCGAAGGGGAATCCCCTTCCATTAAAACACTGGGCAATTCTGACATAACGCAAAAGTGAAAAGAAGAACAAAAAGTAATATTTTTGAAGACAGTGCTCTGACGAACAATGTTGACGCCAAGTGCACAACTGAGCATGTGCTTCCATGGGATTGTGGGTAGAGTAGTTCGTACCCCAAAGCATCATTCGTGAACCAAGCAAAAATTTGTTCACAAAACTAGTACATGAACCAATTTTTTCATGAAATGGGGCGTTGGTGAACCAAGGTCTTACTGTATCTAGTATGAATATTATATTTGTTTCCCAAAGACATCTATTATACAAATGAATGAAATATCCTTGTTGTTCCTCTTTGAGTTCATAAAGAGTAGGCTAGTAATTAATGACAGGCTAATGCAATCGTGATTACATCTACAAGTCCCATTAGACTTTACACATTGTTTTCTTGTGTGTCAACAGTCCAGTCCTTATATAATTGCACTGTTTGTGTGCTTTTGCCCCTTCCCGGAGGGCAGGAAGAAGAGTAATGTAAACACAAGCCATGGCCCCTGCAGTCAGCAGATTTCAATCCAATTGAATGCCTTTTGGAGAATTCAAGGTGACATGTTAGACAGTTCTCTCAAACACCATCATGAAAACACCAAATAAGGGAATATCTTTTGGAGGAATGGTATTCATCACTAGATTATAGACTCAGAGATTTCCGCAGTGCACTGAAGCTGTTCTGGGAGCTTGTGGTGGATTAAAAACCTTAGGGGGGGAAAAAAAAAATCAACTCTATGTTGGTTTTTGCTTTAACAGCTCTCACATGCAATGTACAATTCTACAGGACATTTTGTAGTTTTTGTTATTAAAAGATGTATAATATAATATATAATGGTAATTCTGTTTTTATCAGAAAACTTTAAACGATTTCTACACCGAACATTTCACAAGTGCAATAATGAGTCATTTTCTAAATACAGTGGGGTGCGAAAGTTTGGGCAGCCTTGTTAATCTTCATGATTTTCCTGTATAAATTGTTGGTTGTTACGATAAAAAACTTCAGTTAAATATACCATATAGGAGACACACACAGTGATATTTGA
>JAQMCW010000011.1:17012077-17026571 GCA_030068335.1 Chrysichthys cranchii
TTTTGTTCAACATAAAATGAACACATGAAAATTGCAACCGCTTGATTTTTTTAAAATTAGTCGTTAAGATTAATCGAAAAATTAGTCGTTAGTGGCAGCACTAATATATATATATATAAAATTCTACAGGCAGACTTATTGCCGGCGAGGTCACTTCCTGTTTACAGCCTGTTTACTAGCTGAAGCGGCGTACACCGCCACCGTGTATTCATCCACTGATGAAGTACAGTGCATACTGTTTGATTTCGATTTAAATATTCTTTTAATGTTTGAATGAACTTTTTTTTTTTATTATATTTTATATTCCAGAATCCCATGAAAGCTGAAAATTCCCGCGATTCAAAATCTGAAAGCCCGCGATATTGCAAGGGGATTCACTGTACATCACCTTTGTTTAGTTCATTACTGTTTCCTGCACAATGTAGGACTTTTCCCATCCCCAATAAAGTAGAAAGCTTTGATTTCATGATTTCTGAAGTCATTTTTACTTCACAGCATTTCTTCGCAACAAGACTTTTGCACAGCAAAGTATTCCAACAAAGACACAGTTCCTGGGTTTCAAGGTGGACTTATCCTTTACAAGACATCAATAAACATGTAAGAAGTTTTTTTCTTTTGTTTTGTTTTTTTAAAAGAGGCGGCTCAAATTTCCCTGTTTGCAATGTTCAGGAATAAAGAAACCCATCCCTGATTCCCCATCACATCATTTACAAACACACATCACTACTGAATTTCTCCCAAGCTGTTAAATATTAGCAACACTACACACACCTATTGTCAGCCTGCCACCACCACCAACAGTACTCTGTAAACAAAAATAAATAAGAGCCTAAACATTTCCCCTTGCTCAGCTTTTATTTATTTATTTATATATTAGCTCCATCTAGCTAACCACAGATAACTCAGCAGCTGTATGATTTGTTAACTAGTGCTAGCACGTTAACCTATCTGATCAGGGTCAGAGGTGTTAGCCTAGTTACATAACCGTTAGCTGAGGTATTAGGAACTTGTATTAATTCACTCGAGGTGTCGCTTTTACATGAAGAATCGTTGACGTTTAATATTATTTATACTTAACTTGTTCCCAAGCATTCAGTTAATTTAAATTAGCCGACTACCCGATTAACACTATACACTATAGCGCTAGTTAGCCAGCTAGCTGCTCACTGAAAAATCGTTGTTATTATTATGGTGTGAATAAATTGGGCAGGATTATCTGTGTGTGTGTGTTTTGTTGTTCTTTTTTTAACTAATGGAGGTTTTTAGGGAGCTGTCAGTTAACGATAAATCATATTACAATTCATACTAACAAGATATTAAAAAAACAGCGCTAATGCTAGGATGCTAGCTAGCTAGCTTGCTAGTCAGCGCTAATGCTAGGTGCACCCGGTTGCCCGGTTTGGCCGAGACCTACCTGTTGTTCCTTGAGCTCCCCTGCCTTCCTTTTCCTGCTAACTGTTTTTCTCGCCATAATCCGAGACACACAGGTCCCTCACCCACATGGAGGGCAGAACGGGCGACGCTGGAAAGTAGGGCATATAACGGCGCTGGCGGCGGGGGGTTTTATTTAAATGCCGTGGATGTTAATGTCCTTTGAGGCCTTGTCGCTTAGTCGCGTTGCTACGGTTGTAATGTTTGCGCCAAAGATCCTAGAGCGCTACGCGCTAAGATAACGCTTATTGCGTAAGTAATAGATCTTGCCCCGCTCTAGAATCTTTGGTTGCGCTTGGTTTCTAGCCCCGCCCCTCGTCGCGAGGACGTTACCTTGTGGTGTGTGGTATTTTTTTTTGTTTGTTTGTTTTTTTGTTTTTTGTTTTTTACTTATTCGACCATCATCACATTCTGGTGGGGTTTTGTGTTGTTTTTTTTGGGGTTTTTTTGTTTTAAATTATTCAAACGTCATCATTAACGGCAGCGGCGTACGTTATTCAGGTCAAACGTCAGGACGTCAGGCAAAAAAAAACAAAAAAACCGTAGAAAGTTTCCCCCACCCGTATTCAGATAAATCCTGCCTATTGGCTAACAGCGTGCTCGGATATAAACGCCCTGAACTGATTGGACAGTGTATTGGTGAGGACAAAGTATTAACCAATCGTAGCGTGAGGGCGGGTCGTTTCATGGAGTACGGGTAGGAAAGAAAATCTGTGCGTAAAAAAGGCGTACCTGTGCGCTTCTCGCGTTAACCAACATGATAGCTGTTTTCATTTAACCCATATCACCTTATGATAATTGGAAAAATATCTCCAGTGGCTAAAATGATGATGATACAGACTCAGTGAAACCAAAAACGTGTGTGTTTTAAATGAACCCTTTCCTACTACATGTTATGAAATATCTTATGATATGAGACCTCCTGGGATGTCCCCTAATGTCCACCAGCCAATGAATGGGTTGAATATAAGAGAGAAATAAAATGTAGGGGTGACCCAAAATATGACCTCAGGGGTGCTCCAAGGTTAAATTACTACTAAAGAAAAAGGGAAAAGGTATTGAAACGTTCGAAAAACACACACACACAGAGATCTTTACACCTGCTGATCTATGCCACAGTTCAAGACATCAAGAGGGATATCACTGGGAGGCTGAAGAAGGAATGACTGTTTATAAGTGACAACAGGCACCAACTAAATTTGTTTAAATGAAACTATAAATGCATAAAAAAAAATTGTAATTTGTTCTTCTTAGAAACCTCAATTTTCCATCTGGCCAAGAAACCTGCACCTTCACACTTACAAGTTCACAGTTTCCACATCATCAGCCGCTGCTGAGCCAAGATGTAGCTTTCTAATCAGTACATCTGACTTCTAGGTACTGAAGTTGTTAAACCTGCTGAACAATATAGTCTTATAAAAATATTAGGTGATGAAACGCTAGATGTAACGATGGATAAACGTTCTGAGAAAAAAAAAAATCCTGAGGACATTAAAGGAAAACTCTTGTGTATTTCAACCTAATCTCTATCTACGAAACGTATATCAACAATCTCAAACGCAAGTGATAAAGGTCAGGTTTTGGGATCAGTTCCCTAAAACAAAAGTTCAAGAGTTTCTTTTCTTGCTTCCTGTTATTCCGTGACAATAATGAGAAATCCAGGGTAGAAGTAATAAATGGAGACACCTGGAATCAAAGTCCCACAATGCAATGCAGCTATATGACACAGATATTAAGTTACAGTAGAAAACATGGCTTGCTTAGCTAATGATCTATAAGACAATTAGTGTATTAGTGTTTACCAGTTACTTCAAGTTTTTGAGTTTTAATGAAAAGATATTTTGTTTGGTCCTAGTGGCACCACTGATCCCTCCCTTTTTAACCTCGGTTATCTGGAGCCCTATATAAAGAGCACTGTTACAAACTTGGGAGTGATTATGGATTATAATTTTAAATTCGACAAGCAACTTAGTGCCATTGTACAGAAAAGTTTTTTTCATTTAAGGCGGATAGCTAACTGAAAGCCTGTTCCGACGCGGCAAGATTTTGGAAAGGTGATTCATGCTTTTATTCCAACTCGTCTGGAACACTGTAATGCTGTTGGGGTTAGCCAGGCTACCATCATGCCTTCAGCTTGTCCAGAATGCTGCTTCTCGCCTGTTAACTGGAACGCACAGGCACGAACATATTTCACCAATTTTGTTCGATCTTCATCGGCTTCTGGTGCGCTACAGGATCTATCTTCTCCTTCTGGCATGGAAATGTCTGAATGGTCTCGCTCCACCCTACACCAGAGGTTCCAAAACGTTTTCAATACGAGACCCAAAGGAGGATTTGGTTTCACAGCAGGACCTAAACTTACAAAAATACATCAGGAATACTCCTAACATCTACATCTACACATGACAAACCTGCCAAATGACGACCCAATGAATAAAGATTGGCAACCCATTTTGGGAAACATTGCCCTACATCTCTGATTTGCTTCAGTTTATGTTCCCTCTCGGTCCCTAAGGTGTGCTGATCACCTGATCTTGGTGGTTCTGAAAACTCAGCTGAAGCTCACAGGAGATGGGGCTTATTCAATCACGGCTCCCAAGCTTTGGAACAAGTTGCCTTTCGATGGTAGGCTGGCTCCATCTCTTTCCGTTTTTAAATCTCTTAAGACATTTTTCTTTAGCTTTTACCAAAATTTGGTAAAAAAATTTTTTTTTTTATGTATGCATGTATATTTGATTGTACAGTACTTTGGCAAGCAACTCTGTTGTTTTAAATGTGCTTTATAAATAAAGTTGGATTGGAACAGTGACATGAACGCGAAAGTCGAAGCAAACCTCGGACGTCCTTAAATTCTAAAGTCGATTAGGGTGGCTTTTTTTTTTTACACACTCAAATAAATGAATGAATGAATGAATGAATGAAAAAAAGAAAGAAAAAAAATGTGAATCGTCATGGTCGAGCATTTCAGCATACATCACATCCTCAATCGAATGGTAAAGAATTTCCAAGTCTTTATTACAGATTGAAGGTGTCAGTCTATTTTGGACAAATTTAAATATGTTTATATTAATATCTGCGATTCCTTGTGCCTTTTCAGTCCTGCGCATCATTTGTACGAAGAAGCACTGACACACACACACACACACACACACACACACACACACACATATTGCATTTCCAGAAACACTCCAGTTTCTCTTTCCTTTCCAGTGTAAAAGCTGTCCAGCCGCGCTTTTCCTTTCTTGTATCCGTCTTTCGATGCATCGTAATCGTTAGTTCTGTTAATGCAGTTCCTAGAGTACAGGCCAAATAAACCAGAAAAACTCGAACAAGATCACTGTTTTTGTTTAACAGCTCAACAAATGAACATACAATTTAAAGGATGTACAGCAGGGACAGGTGGAAGAAAAACAAACGAAAGCCAGGGGGGTGTGTAGCAAGAACAGAAAGGGCACTTCAGGGTTTCTTCAGACATGGCGTGTGTATGAGCGAGATCCAAGTTCTCGTCGCTTGTGAAAGACGTAGCAGCGCTGTAGCTGTGAGTCTGTATTTTCTTGCGGGGACGCACTCCCCTCAAATCCCGTGTCCGAGACACCGTCCCACGTTTCAATGGCGATGGAGAAAGGAGGACGGCTCAGTGTCCTCTCATCCACGATCACAGAAAGATCACCTTTTATCAGGGTCGGTGCCGAGGTCTGATGAATGGTCCGATCGAACCCTATCTTCGAGGACTTGTTTGGGATTTTTTTTTTGCTTTTTTTTGTTTTGTTTTGTTTTTTTTTTGTCAGGGATATGTGTTCACTTGTCAGGTCTCAGACACCCTCACTACACCCCTACCTCCACTGCTCTCTCTCTCAGTGGACGCAGTCTTTGAGAAGTAAAGGAGGGGCGGATCAAGGAGAAGGCAGCTCTCTGGTTCAGCTTGCAGCAGCACGTGCCATTAAATCCTCCAGAGCTTTGTCTTGGTCATTATTGTGCACTAAAAGGACCTCTTTGATGGTGTCTTTCTCAAAGCCCATCTCGCCGAACCGAGACATCAGCTGCAGAAACTGCAGAGCCTGAAAGAGAAGACGAAATGTGAGTATTACTGCCAGTATGTGATTATTTTAAAACTTCAAGGATACACCTCAAAGGAACGACATTAAGTTCACTTTTCCATTCAGTGTGCCACCCCGTGACAAGTCTTTGGACACTGAAAAGCACCTTAGTACCTTTTATTAACAGTGTTTTAAATAAATAAATAAACAAACAGACAAACACATTGAGAACTCCTGTTACAGGAAGTAATAGGATAGGATAAAGTAGAAATCAATCAAGGACAGGGTCATCCTTGCCAACGATAATTTCTTAATTATTAAATAAACATCATATCTTTCATTAACTTGTAGATTTAACATCTGCAATACAAGGTGGCTCGGGTTGCTTATCAGATCATCATGTTCCTTGTATTGCAGGAAAACGCTGCGCTGCCTTCTCTTGATGTTTTTACCAGCGTCTGCTCTTCTTTGCATCGTTAGCTGTAAAATGCTCCAGACTGCTGTCGTCTTGTGTCGTCTGTTCATTAGCGAGACAATATCCACCAGGATACCATCGCCTTTTTATTATTATTTTTTTTTTTTTTACGAGCATGCTGTCAGACCCCAGATTCCCTAATGATGCGTCCCTAAACTGCCAAAGTTTAGATTTTTTTTTTGTTGCCGTTATCAGATTGAAATTTCTTTTGATGTCCAAGCGTGACACCGGACAAACCTTTTCCTCGGAGCACTGGTACATTGCCAAACACTCCTCCACCGCTGTGGCATCAAAGCCTCGCTCACACAGTCGACTGTGGACAAAGAGGTACTCCAGCACCTGAGAACAGAGGGAAAAGGCTTTAGAAATCAGGCACAAAAGCCAGACAAAGAGGTTTTGTTCCACTGGCTGTTATTACGCTTGGACCAGGAATACTAGCCCCATTCGCAAATCGCTTCCTGAGCTTACTGGAGCTTTGGAAAAGCTGATTGGAAGCCAACCTGTTCGACGTTCTGCCCTTGTCTCTGCATGGCTTTGAGGACACCTTCGTACGAGTAGCCCATGCCTACTACGGTCTCCACACACTGACGCTCTCTGGGAGAGAGACTGAGCAGGGCTCCACTCACAGGAGCCGTGTATGAGGGAGGGGCGGCTGCAGGGACAGGGTTCGACTGAGGGGACAGAGAGACGGACAACTTTAACTCATAATAAACCCAAGTTCACACAATTAGGTGGGGATCACATATGGTCATGGTATAGGAGCGGCTACATCGAACTCTCCAGCACCCTCTTAAACTCCTCTTCTTCTTCCAAAAAACAACAAAAAAAAACCCTCATTGCTCTCACAGTCACATTCCAAATTAAAAAACAAACAAAAAAAACAAACAAACAATACTTCGAACAAAACTAGTCATTTTACAGAGCCCGGCTTAGAACACAAAAAGAAAAAATAAATATTAAAAACGTTGCCACAGCGTTACCAAAACAAGGGAGTGATTATTGTTCAAACACGGCCAGGATTTAACCAAAAGCAAGGGAATGAACAAACAATTAACACGTGGCCACGTTTTATGTAAAACAAGGGAACAAATACAGATGCTCCCCTAGTTACGATGGCCCGGCTTACAATTTTTCGAAGTTACGATGACGATCGTGATACGCTAAAAATTAAAGTAAAATATTTAGAAAAATATTTAAGATTGGCGGGCAGCCGTCTCTGGCAGGCCAGCGTAACAGCGTATGACGTACGATACGTTCAGCCAACGCACGGAAGTACGCGTCACTTGCCTTGCCCGATGCCTCACTCTCTCCCGCAACTCACGGAGTTCCCCTGTGTATCGGTGTACTGTACAGTGCATTACTGAGTTTTTTTTGTGTGCTTCAAGAGCTAATTTTAATTCAAAAGCATGTCATAAACGCCCCAGCGTGTCTCCTACAGGAAAAGACTCCTGGCTAAGCTAGGCTAAGCAGTGGCCTACGACATTTGACATACAACATTTTCCACTTATAATTAGTATAGCGGAACGCGTCTCCATCGTCCTCCAAGTCCTCAACTTGAGGACTACCTGTAGTTAAAACATGACCGTGATTTAACTAAAACGGGGGAGCGGATATACATTATAGGAACAAATTAGTAAAACATGGCCGTGACGCATGTGTTTTTCTTTTCACGTCATGAGCATGGCTCCGTCCCATCCCTTCGCTCTGTGATCGCCAATAAAATCCTACAATAATAACGACCACAAACCTGTTTTTTTTTTTTTTTTTAAAAATTGGACAATTTTAGGATATGCAAATTAGATACACACCTTTAATCACGCACTTAGTCTCTGACTCATCAGTTCATCCCATTCCACAGTGTAACTATTTTGATTGGATGAAATGACGTCTTTTCTTGCTGATGCATTTCGGTGAACTAAAGCCGCCTGTGGAATTGTAAAACGCTCATCGTTTGGGTGACTCGAGACGACAGCGGCACTGGGCGGGTTATTGTACGTACGGATTGGTATGAAAATTGGGTTAGTTGTTGTACGAGCTGTGTGCTCGGCTTCGTACTAACCTCGTTCCCAGATTAACAAAGGAAGCCTACGTACATAAACCAGAGGCACAAACAATCTTCAGTACTTCCTACCAAGCTTTATTTCCTAATTTATAATGTCCCTACACAAATTTATAAGTTGATAAAACAGGAGGTTATAGGTCTTTTTTTTTTTTTTTAAATATTTCTGTGTGCGACATGGTAAATGGGAACTAAAGTGATGAATAAGGAACTGAAGAAAGGACTATAGTCTGAGAAACTGATTGGGATCGGTCACCTGACCGCGTCAGACCTAATCTGCAGTTGCCGACTTGAGAATATCCCGATCCAGCTGTTGCTTTTCGCACCGTTTCACACACATGCATAAAAAAAAAAAGGAGAAAAAACACAAAAGACCATCCGTCACACCACGTCATTTGGTAGCTATCAAACTAAACCTGGTTTATCGAGGTGTTTGAAGGTTATTTAAGTGTTATTTAGCTCAAAGTAATCAAACTACACCAGTGATACGCTGAAGAAGTGACGGTTCTTGTCCAGTACCTGCTTTGGTGTCCCGTTTGGTGCATGGCCTGGTAACTCTGCAGGTAGTGTAGAACTGGTGTGTGGTGTGGATCTCAGCAGGGATTGTGGAGTACCATTGGGTAAGCTTCGCTGTGGGGCTGCTGGAAATATAGTGACGGGAGGGTCCGAGGGGGAATCTCCTGGGTCTGACAGCTTGGGGAAAGTCAGCGAGCGAATGTTACAGGGGCGTTCGGCATCGATCTGTCCCCTGGAGGTTGCCACGCCCCCGACGCCTGCCTGCTCCAAGTCCAGCAGACCCACCAGGCCATTGGGTTTATGAAGGATGCCCACTTTGGCCTGCTGAGGTGGTGCGGCGCCGTCTTCTCCCCCGGTGCTTTCAGGAGTCAACGCAGGCCCCGAAGCCTGCGGCTGGCTCTGGAGGATGCTCCGGAGCTCCTCTTTGTCATCCAGAGTTTTCAGCTCCAGCTTGTCGAAAGGGTCCTCCTCCCGCTCGAAGTCGGCTAGATTGAGGCTCTGAGGCGCAGGGTTGCTGGCTGCCGGCTGCGCTGGCCCAAAGCTCGGGGCCGGGAGCGGGGTCAGGATGGCGTTGTGCCGTAGACCTGCCAGGACCGGGTTCAGCGCCGGTGGGAGGAGGTCTTGCTCCTCAGCGGGACGGGCTTTCTTTCCACCAGCCAATCCAGCATCGCCGTCCTGTAAAGCAGCCTGTCGGTCTTTTCCCGAGTCCGCCCGCCTGGATTCGGCTTCCCGAGCCTCAGCGGCTCGCGCCTTGGCCATGTCGTCGCCCCAGCGCACACTCCGCTTCTCTAAACTGAAGTCATACTGTGTATGGGAGAAACAACGGGACATGATCAGCTACAGAAAAGCTTTACAAATCTTCTAGGAATTAGACTGGCCAATATGGGAAGGGAAGTAGAAAATACGCTTGTTTCATTGGTGTATAATTGTACGGACACCTGCTAAGCAACTGGAAAACATGGACGCAGAGCAGAAGATCACGTTATTTTGTATAAGGAGGCATTTACATAACATTTTGGCAGGAAATCTCCAGTATCAGCACCTTGTAATAGACAGATCAGAATTATTATTGTTTTGTCTGTAGCGGTCTTGGGGAAAAAACCTTGACGCGTGGACAGCGTCCAGCCATTTAGTGTGTAACAAAAACCGTAGCTGAACTAACCTGCGTCTCTGAGAGCAAAGCGTTACAGTCGGGCAGGCAGAAGCCAATGGGCAGACCCACTTTTGCTGGGCAGCGGAACTTCTCGTTGAGCTTGAAAGGAACATCGTCGAGGTAGCTGACAGGTCCTAGATATGAAGATATGAGGGAGGAACCGGATACGAAAATAACTCAACAGCCAAATTCTTGCGGTGATGGAGACAAAACGAGGGCCGCTAACTCACCATTGTTGTGGAGATCTCCTCCAGACTTCCTCGCAGCCATTTAGAGTATCTAAAAGCCGGATTGAAGAGACAGCATGTCAGAGTTTCCGCCTGAGAGTCAGACTCACGGCCTAATTAGATTACATGCATCGGAAATGACCCTATGGGTCATAAATTAACAACGGGCCTCATTTATCAAATGGGATACAAATGAATTTCCTTGAAAATGATTTCCCAGAGCACTTCACACAAAATTGTGGCGTTCAGGAAAACCATATTAGTTCAGAAAAGCCTTCATAGTATATGCTCACTCCTGAGCTTGGGTACATTTACGAAAAAAGGAGACTCACTGATACGGACACCAGACGATCGGCTTCAAATCATACACGTGACAAACGGGTTTGGGCAATTTACAGAGGGATTATGTTACCCTGTTTACATACCCTGCGTATTCATTTCAACTGTGCATACGGATTAGACGCAAATTTAGCAAAATTCAATAAAGACTTAAAGGAAAGCAAGCCGAAACGAACCCAAAGACCGAACTCAAACATGACTCAACATTCAATCAGCACAAAAGAAATTCTGCTGTATGAAACAGCGTATACATGATACAATGGATGAGCTGCATTCGTGGAAGATTTAGCAAAGCTTCAGTCATCATTTTTTGTCATTTTCCACTCTCTGTGAGCGTTAACTTTTAGACAGTCTTGTGAGTGGGATTAAATGTAAATCAGCCGTGCTGTCAAATCTGTGCTTGCCTGGAATTTATCAATATACTAAAATCAGAGTTACTGAAACTTTTGTAAACCTGAAGGGAATTCTTCGTTCTGTGTGGCCTATGAAACACACACACACACACACACACACACACACACACACACACACACACACACACACACACACACGTGACTAAAAGCTTGATAAATGAGGCCCAATGGGGATTTTTCTGGGAAAACATCTGTACTACTTAGACAACACAAACACATGAAATTTAATCTTACAAACATTTCACTGGCTGAATACGAAGAAGCAGCTGATGACAGATTCAGCCTAGTATTTAATCAAAAAAAGAAAAGGAAAAAAGAAAAAGAAAGAGAAAACCGACATTAGTTGACGCACATTAACAAACAACCTGGAACATATTCAAAAGCTTATCAGTCTCAAAGTTCCCAAGTGCAAGCTGATCAGTGTCCAAACCCTGCGGTATAAAGATCCAACTATACACAGACAAGAAGTTTGGGGACTTTCAGGAATCCATGGTGTACAATGGAGCTTAAAATAATGCCTGCTAAATAACTTGTAAATAGTGTAAACAAAGTACAAGGTGGGCCATGAAAAAGTAGCCTATCTCCAATACCGGTACCAGGCTCTTTGGAGGGGATCGCAGCCCCGTTCTCTCCATCTGTCGCCCTATTTGTAGGTTCACAGACGTGAACGGGGTTCACTTTCAGCATCTGTTGTGACTTTTATTTAAGTGAATAAAAAATGTATTTGCTCGTTTGTCTTATTTTCCTATCGCCAGAGGCCATGTACAATACAATGATGATTTTTTTTCCTATCCTACAAAATCTTCTGAATTTTCTCTTTTTCTTTTTATCTTAAGACACCTTCCAACACACTGCTCACCTCAATACTTACTCCACAGTACATTTTCAGCAGTGTATACAGTCCAATCACCTTAATACTCTGCAGCATTACGTGCACTAAACTGTATGAGGGTTCGTTTGTTTTTTTTTTGTTTTTTTTAAGTCATATTACACAATTCGCACTATCCTATCTACACGCAATCTCAACTTGTGCATTACTTCTCCCCGATGCAAGCTCTTTCCTCATGTTACAGCTTTGTAACACTTGTGTAAAAAATTGGTGTATATTTTTATATTATATATATATATATATATATATATATATATATATACACACATACATACATACATACATACACACACACACATATATACACATATATATATATACACACACACATACATACATACATACATATACGTATATATACACATACACACACACACAGTACCGTACAAAAGTCTTAGGCACCCTATCTTTTTTTTAGTACAAATTTCATTCTAGGTATTTATTTTTCCGATTTCCGCATTACTGAGTCAGTATGAAAAACAAATTTTGATGTCCAGACAATAGATTGAAAAAATAAATAAATAAATAAATTCTTTGTATATGAAAAGTTTTGCACGTAAGTAAAGAACGCAACATATTAGAAAAGAGAACACTTTTCAGAGAAAACACAAGATGAGGACTCCTGGGTTTTGCGTACAAAAAATTAAGTAAGTTCAAAAGTCCGCGTCTCCAGAAGAGCAGCGTGGCAGAAAAACTTGCCACCTCATTTCCTTATGAAGCTGTACACATTGTACCTGGGATTACTGTTTAAGAAAAAAAAACAAAAAAAGCAAAGGGTCGTCACACCAAATATTGACTTTGTTTAGTTTATCACCGTTTCCTGCATGTTGTAGTATTTTTCCTTCAAGTGGAAAGATTTAATTTCATTATTTTTGAAGTCATTTTTACTTTGCAGCATTTCCTTGCACAGTACTGTGTGTGTCTCTATATAGAATCAACATATATGAATAACTAATGAGGACAAGGAGAGTCTGAAGGTGACAAGCTAGAAAACATTTTGAAACTTGTGTTAAATGCCGATGTATCTGGTTTGGTTTCTTTGCAGAAATAAAATAAACACAGTGGCACACCTTTGTCTAATGTGTCTAATATTTGAATAATTGGGGTTAAAAAAAAAAAATCAATTTCACTCAGCTGAGAGAGATCAAGTTGTGTGTTAAAGTTTTTAAAAGCTGAGCTACAGATAGACAGCCAGATGCCAGACAGACCCGGTCCATTGGGAGGGTGCTCCAATAATGAAAGTTATGACGAGACCCAATGAGTCACCAGGCAGCTTGTTTACGTGCCAGAGCACAGGTTAGCTAGTCAAGCTGGTTCCCCCACTTGTTCCTGTGTATATTATGTTTAGCTCGCCATTTCCACTACTCCCAGGTCTAAATAAACATTACCACACCACTACGAGGGCGTGTAAACAAAATATCACTCGAAACTTTAAAACCGTGTCACGGACACCAACTCAACTGACATTCCGCCTTTTGACTCGAAAGCGAAGTCCAAACTCGCCAGCTAGCATCCAGGCCTGTGGGGTATCATTTTATTTAATTATTTTATTTTTTTACTAGCCATATTCCGACCAATTCTGAGTCTTGCGTTCGGATTGGCTAGGCCAAAGGCATTTCTAGCGCGAGCACGAACTACTGGCCAATCACCGCGCGTTAAAAGTCGCCACGCGCAGATTGCGGAAATACCCCAAATACAGGTATGTTTTAGAAAAAACCCACCATACAACGCAGGCCTCACAGAAGGATAGCTAGCTAACTAACATTAGCACCTTCACTTCCTCCGCCACCGCCCCTGAGTCACACTGTCAGCGGACTATTGGAAGTTTGTTTTCAGTACCTGCTCTGTCTTTAGTCGCCAATAAATCCGTTTCAGCCTTCTTCAAACATACAACGCCCGAGCAAACCTCTCCAGTCAGGAATATTACTGAAAGCGACATATATTTCCTGCTTCATCGCGGGACGCCATCTTGGGTCTGTGTACCTCCCCTTCTCTGGGTCCTGTTGGAGGACACGCCCCTTGTGTAATTTTTAACCAATCAACGGAGGACTATTCATGACGTTTTGTGGCTCAGTCGGACAGCTCATTGGTTAAACACGAGCTTGGGCGAGTGAATCAGGATAAATTAAAAATTCAGCTGTATTTATTTTAATGCCTGTCATGTGAACGTCTCAATATTCGCTGAAAAATGCAAGAAAAAAAAGAAGTAGACTTAATTAATTCTAGTATTAAAAATTATTTTTAACGATAAGAAAGCGTTATAGGGATTCACCACTAGGTGGAGCCATTTCATCGAAGAAGTCAGTCATCGCGAACAGAAAAAAATTCAAAATTTTTAACCCCCCCCAAACAAACAAACAAACAAACAAACAAACAAACAAACAAACAAACAAACAAATAAATAAATAGAATTAGGGAGCCAAATATCAGATGCTTAGTTACAGTAAACGTTAAGAAAATGTAGTCTATTCACAAGACATCTCTTTTACTTGTTGATTGATTTTGTAGCCTACACAGGAATATCAGCCGAGTACAATAAACGTGTGAAGGATATATATAATGAATCCATAGTAGAAAAAGATAATAAATACATAATTAATAAATTAAAATAAAATTAATACAATTCTTTCCCCTGACATTCACGAGATAAACGAAAAAAAAAAAATAGTAATGAAGCTAATTTATTCCAGTAAAAAAAACAGAACGTTTCTTTGAGTGTCATCATACGAATTCACCACGAGGTGGCACCACTGGGGCCTGGAAATCAACAAGATTCCAGACAAGTGGGAAAAAAAAATTATAAATGATTTTAATTAAAGTAAAAAGAAATTAAAAAGCTCGATGAAAGTATACAATTAGACCAATTAGGGTCTAGATAAATGTTTTTGCATTTAAAATGCAATTAATTTCCAGTTAATTAATTTATATTCACAGCCAAACAGCCAAGTTATCTAT
>JAQMCW010000011.1:17027483-17038607 GCA_030068335.1 Chrysichthys cranchii
TTATATAAGGTGTCACTGCATGTGGAGTGTAATTTTCCAGAATGTAATTTATTTTTCTGTAATCTTGTGTGCACACTGATACATTCATGTTCCTTTATAACATTTATCCATACTATATATTACAGTATACTCTTAATAACACATAAATCTGACCAACAGTGCAAAATGAAATTCTTTGAAATGTAAGAATTTGTAGTACAGTATATCTGTATCGCAAAATTGTATAGAATATTTAATTATATTATAATAAACATGTATTACATAGATTTTTTTGTACAATACAAACACACCCAGGGGGTTACATTACACCAGTATTCTGCAAACAGTTGGAGTGTAGATTACAGTTTCATTCAAATTACAACAAACGCAGACAGAGACATTTATAATACTGCGATATTTATAAGCCAAAAACAGAGGGACCTAGATAAAGACCAAGAAGGATGTAAACAAATAAAATAACGAATAATAATAATTACTTTTATACCATAACCATCATAATCATGTTTTAACAGCCTTCTTGCTGTAGGCAGGAATGCTTTCATATAACATACCACGTAACACTGATTTTAGAACAGGTGAAGTCTTCTTTATTCTGATTGGTCAAGATGATTCATTTGCTATAACACAAGCTCCGACAGTAGATTTGTGCAATTGATCAGCAGCAGCTCAAAACAAGAAAAAAAAGAAAAAAAATAACGTATAATTGATATGGTGAAGATTTCTATAATACAGGTGCTCCCCTAGTTACAATGGCCTGACTTATGATTTTTTTGAAGTTATGATGATGATTGCGATACACTAAAAATTGTAGAATATTTAGAAAATGTTTAAAATTCATGGGCAGTGTAACAGCGTATGATATGTACAATATGTTCGGACGTTACCTGGATGTGCGCAGATGGTGCCCGGATGTACGCGTCACTCGTCTTGCATGATGCCTCACTCTCTCCCGCAACTCACAGAGTTACCTTTTTTATCGGTGAACTGTGTGTGTTTATGTGCTTCAAGAGCTCATTTTAATTCAAAAGCATGTCTTCTAAACGCCCCAGCATGTCTCCTACAGGAAGCAGTCTCCTCGGGAGGCTAAGCAGTGGTTCGACATACGATATTTTCCACTTACGATGGGGATATCAGAACACATCTTCATCGTAACCTGAGGACTACCTGTATTTATTGACATGGGGAATGTTTTCCGAGGACTTTCTCACTTGTATGGCACAGCACACTGGGAGGCAGATGTGGTGATGATTGTTTCTAACTGCTGAGTTATAAGTAAGTTATAACGGTAACTAACTTGCCTGAATGTCCCACAACATTAACGGTATCAGGGAAAAATACAAAATGTCAATTAAAAATGAAAACCCCTTAGCAAATTGTGAGTAGTGATAGAAGAGGAATAAAACACTTTGAGACATGTTGTTATGAGAAAATAATCCCCTTTGTTGCTTAACTCTCACTCCACTTCATATCAGGTCTTATCACACCATCACATTATTGATAATATTCCCACAACAAGACGGACTCAAGCGTTTTATTACTTACAGCCAAGCAAAAACTGAACATTTCCCTAACGCTGGCGGGTTTTTTTCTCTCTCTCTCTTTTTTTTGAGAACCATTTCATTATATTCTAATTTGGTTAACAAAGTCAGTCATGTTGCTGAAACGCTGCAGGAGTTTCCAGACAGCTTTGTGTTTCTTTTAAGTTTATATGACAAGGAACTGACAAAGAACACTTGCCCAATATTGCTTGTAAGTCTTATTTTTGTAACTGTAAACTAACACTCCAGGAGTGTTCACGTAATGTTCTGATAAGATGGGAAGTGATTAGTGCTTAAAACATGACTTACATGTCTTTTTTTATTTTTAATTTGAATTCAGAGCTAATCTGTGTATAATATAGCATAAATTGCCAGATTTGGCAGTATGTTGAGGAAAAAATAATGCTTATTTTGTGATATAATTATTCAATTGCACCCCTCCCTTTATATATATATATATATGACCCCCAAAAGATTTTCTGGGCCCACCCCATTACTAAGAGCTGTATCCGGCCCTGGGAGGTCTTATAGTTTATTATTATTATTATTATTATTATTATTATTATTATTATTATTATTATTATTGTTGTTATTATTATTATTTAGATCTTTCTCATTTAGATTTATTAAAGTTTCTGTCTTTCTTTTTTATATATTTCTTCTAAATTTTTTAATTGTAGATCTCTAACATGTAGATCTTTTTAAGTATAAGTCTTTCAGATTTAGATGGGGTTTTTGGTTTTAGGTTTTTCAGGTTTAGATCTTTTAAATTTAGACTTTTCAGGTTTAGATTTTGTCTCGCGTTTCAATGAACTAACCCTAATTTATTATATATTTCCCCCAAAATAATTCCGTTTTGCTCTGGAAACCCCAAATTAAACCCATTCTGTCATACTGCTTTTAGTATCATCTCAGTCCCACCACAAATGAAAAGCCGTCTCCGGATCTGAGTCCCCAAAAAAGTGTCTCCCAAGTTTCCAAAATCTCCCACCCAGGGCCAAAACGCTCCATGTTTTCCTCCTCCTCCTCCTCCTCCTCCCCTGTACCGTTGTTCCCATGTTAACGTCATGACGCACAGACGTCCAGACGTAGCGCGTCACGCGTACTCCTAACCGGAAGCGTCGACAGGGCGATTGTTGTTTAGGAACAGCGAAGCCCTGTATTAAACGTGGAGTGTGTTCTTTTTACCCCTTTTGGGCTCGTAATAGCGCTTCGCAGTACACCTTACACAACACGGAAATTATCCGCTAAGTCATGGGTGCGTGTTTTTAGTCAGTTTGGTTTTCAGTTGCCTCGAGACTTGAGCGCGAGCGGAGTGTTTTCGGGGGGTAGCTAAGCTAATCGAATGTAAACAAGAAGAGGATCAGCGAAAAGAGGGCGAATCGGAGAGCCGCACTGATGACAGCGCATGATATGATTTAGTGCATCCGTCTCGCTTCAGGACCTCGAGTTGCCATTGTTTATTTAGCACAAATACAAGAGATTGCTTGGAGTATAGGCGAGGACGCCTCCCTCCATCCATCCATCCATCCATCCTTCCTTCCCTCTTCCTTCCTTCCTTCCTTCCTTCCCTGCGCGTGCACATTTGCGAGCTGCAGTCTAGTAGTTAGGCTGATCGCGTTAGACAACTTCTGCAGTTTGTGCTATTTATAGCTGCTGATGAAAAACATTGAAATCAGGCCCCGAGAAACGAGTTGTGAACCACGTCGAGCATTGCACGTCTCTGTCATGTCAGAGAATGAACTAAATGCATGAGGAGAGGTCAGGGATTTGAGCTGCAAGGACGTCCATTTCTTGGGGTGTAGAGTTTAAAGGTAATGCAGCACCAGCACATGAAATGGCATAGATTGTTTACTTATTATTTATTTGCATTCGGTTGTTGCAAGCTTTTTGCAAATAGTACTTTCTGGTTTTTTTTGTTTTTTTTTTACAGCTCAGCATATTATGCAGTCCCTGTATAACTTGTGCAAACATACATGAGAAGGAAAACCTTCAAACAAACAAAAACAACTTAACTTTTCACTCCCTCCATCTCTCCCCCCCGCAGCTGTTAAAATTAGGAAAAAGTTGGAGAAGCGCACCCGTCATGGCCCATCAGCAGATGCCCAGCTCCCAGAAGGCCCTAATGCTAGAGCTCAAGTCTCTTCAGGAGGAGCCCGTCGAGGGCTTTCGTATAACACTGGTGGCAGAATCGGACCTGTACAACTGGGAGGTGGCCATATTCGGACCCCCGAACACACTTTACGAAGGGGGATACTTTAAGGTACACCACTCACCATGTGCACCGTTAGGGGTTAAAGAGATGGAGAAGAGAGACGAAAACGGGATTCCTTGTTGTAGTTGACCAGCACGTGTTTCAGAGCGACGTTTCAAAGGGCGTCCCGTATGTTAAAAGACAAGGCGTGGGATTTCCATCAGCAAGTTAGGACAGCTCTTAAAGGAACGACTTGTCATTTTTAAAGGCCACAACTGAATGCAGATTGCAAAAACAAACAAACAAACAAAAAAAACCAATTAGCCAGACTTTGCTTTTGTTCCGAATGCTGGGGAACCTCCGGTCACGAACTTGATCCATTCCAAGACCCGATTTGTTCGCGACCCAAATCAGTTTTTCCCCAGTGAAATGAATGTAAATACAATGAATGTGTTTCAGCCCTGAAAAACATGTTTTTTAAAGTGTATTATGGGTTTATGTGTGGCAATAAAACATAGAGTAAAATTAAAGTAAGATTAGTTATAAGAAAATAAAACTAAATTAAATAAACAGATGATTTTAAGGCACGTTACCTTTGCGGTGGATACGTAGTTGCTGGCGTAGGTGGACGGTGGAGGAGGGATATGGTGGCGCTTCTCATGTTTTGCGATTCTTTCTTTCTTTCTTTCATATGTTATACGTTTAGACTTCTTACTCTCACTACCATTTGCTCTTTCTTGGGTCCCATAATGGAGCTTATAGAGCAAAAATGCAGAGAAACACAATGAAAAAATGCTGTGTGCTTAATGAGTGTTAAGCAAAAAAAAAAAAAAAAGACTTGCAGTAAACAACCAAGAAAATGAACCTTGCATGAGTCGACTTCTGGTGTTAAAGATGTGAGGAGGAAGATGGGCGGGGAGGAGGTTACTGTACAGCCAATGAACGCACGTCTGACCGAGACCGATTAAAGGGGCATGCACGTCTTTGTTATTTGCACAAACAGAAAATAGGAAAACATTGGCACTTACGAAGCGGAAGGGGGAAATGGCCGCGGCTGTATTTGTCCAGCACCCAATTATATGTGGTTGTGACCAGATGCCAAATTTTGGCGAATTTTTTTGGTCAGGAACTGATTTGTTCGTGTTCGTGACCAGAGGTTCCACTGTATCCTCATTGTTGCTGTTGAAAAATTGCACCTGCAAGTTATGAGTTGCCTTTTAGGGGGAAAAAATATCACAGCTGTACATTCCAGACCAGAAATAATTAAATAAATTAACCGAAGCCTGGAAAAATTTGCCACAGGAATTCTGAGAGTCGGTGTTTTACGGAATAAAGCACTCGAGGACATGCTGTGATTGCTGTGATGCAGCCTGACTCACAGCACACCTCCAAGTCTTTTATTGCTCTTATACCACAGTAAATTCTCAACTATTACAATTTCTAATTTATTGAAAACAGGAGATTGTATTTTTCACCATATATGTGGAGTGCTCATGAACCCTTTATATGGAACTAATCGAAATACTTGGAAGCTCAAAATTTTAACCATGAAGTGTTACAAGACTTTATATTACAAGGTGTTTTTTTTTTCTTAATATTTATGTTTCAAATTAAGGTAAAAAAAAGTATTCATATATATCATATATAATATCACAAAGCATATTTGTAACACTTTAACCTGGGTTACACCAGTGTAGTGCAAAATATTTTCAAAAGGTGATCTGTGTCGCCTCACAGCAAGAAGGTCCTGGGTTCGAGCCCCAGGGTCGACCTGGACGCCTTTCCTGTATGGGGTTTGCATGTTCTCCCCGTGTTCGTGTGGGTTTCCTTCAGGTTCTCCGGTTTCCTCCCACAGTTCAAAGACATACACAGAGGAGATTGGGCTAATTGGCGACTCTAAATTGCCCGTAGGTGTGAATGTGAGTGTGAATGGTTCTCTGTCTCTGTGTGTTGGACATGCTGTGGATTGGTGACCTGCCCAGGGTGTACCCCACCTCTCGCCTGAAGTCAGCTGGGATTGGCTCCAGCTTCCCCCCGTGACCCTGAACAGGATTAAGCATTAGAAGATGAATATATATAATATAATTTCAATTTAAAGGAACATTTATTTCGGATCATTTAGGATTCTACGACCTCACAGAGAGCCATTTTGATGCCAGTTGAAATGTCCAAATATGGTCTTTTGCCCGATAAAGTGTTAAACAAGTTAGATCCTAGTTATCACTCACATTACACTGGCTATAAACAGTCTTTCTTACACCAGCCTCTATTATTTTTCTCTATCTTGAAGACAATAGGTGAAACAGGCAACTTCAGTTCACTTCTGATCTGAAGTCAGGATTTAGTGCCTAAATAAAATTGTCGATCGTCTTTAACTGACGATAAAGCAGTGGAATGACAGTTTTGCTTTAAGGTGTTGCGCATGGTACTTGTATCACAGTGGTAAAGGCAATCGGGTGGGTAAAAAATCTAGACATAATGTTTCACCGACTGTCAGAAAGCAGCCTGTCATAATTTCTTGGACGCAAGCTCACTCGATCCGTAGGTCATATCAAAGTTAAATGGATCTTGTCCTTTGTGTCACACACTTCCCAAATTCAGAAGCATCACACTACAATATAGCATCTAACTAGAGTCCAGGTTCTTAAAAGGAACAAAACAACTGCACTGATATGAGCAAAATGTTATTAGTGGCTTATTTCAAACTATTCATACCTTTTTTTTAAACTAAGTAATTAATTGGTTGATTGGTTTTATTTATTCCTTTTTTTGGTGCTTTCTCAATCCTGGTGTCCCATCCCGGATGTATTCCTACCTGTTCCCAGGATAGACTCCGGATTCGCTGTGAAACTTTTCAGGATAAAATGTTACTGAAGGCTAAGGAATAATTTTTTCAAATTCTTTCACCACCGTGTTATTCAGTGTTGTTATGGTGTTACGGTATATTGTTACGCAGTAGCCCCGCTGAGGGGCATGTCCTTGGGACATAGCCCTCATAGCTGATTCGTTTAATAATAGGCCAATAGGTGGCGTGAGGTGACGTGCATGTGGACGTTATATTAACACAAGGGGGTGCGCGAAGATCACATCTTTTGTCCCGACCATATCAGCGCCCCGAGTCTGACGTTGCGGGTGTAAAAGTGATTCACTCAGCTGCGAGACTCTCACTACTACTCACACGGGCCACATCTGTCATAGTGCGCACAACTTATGTCTGACTTATTTCTATTCTGTCATGTTTGTGAGCTATCTTAAGTCACCGCTCCAGCCCATTTATCCTTCTCCTCCCCCCTATTTATCATTCGTTCTTCTGTCCCAGGTGAGGTGATCCTTATTCGGCTATTTATAGCTTTGGCAGATAAATGGCGTCACAGTGGGAGAGCTGAAATAGAGGACGACACGGTTAGTCTGGATCAAGTTCCCTTTGTCAGTGCTCCGATGAAGAAAAAGAAAACTCATGATTTTTATTTATTTTTTTTAATAAAGCTTATACTGCTGCGCTGGTGGATGCTCAATTCTGATTGGTCAGGAGACCCTTTATAGGCGCATTAACATAAGTGATAACATGAGCTAACTTGTCTCACAATAATAAACAGAACTATGAAAGGAATTAAAATGGATGACGTAGTGGTGTTTAATTAATAGACATTGTAATTGTTGGAAGATTGCTGACAAGTCACACTCACTGTAGTCATTTTGGCATTGTATCAGTAATTCAACAGAGTGACACCACGCCATTGTGGATTAATTTGGTTTCTACCACAGAGTGGTTGAATGCTTGGCTCTGATTGGTAACAGTGGTCATGTTCCAGCCAGTCACCGGACACGGGGAAGGAGAGAGGGGGAGATCGGGGTGAAAGAGAGAATCGTGAGGCATCTAGTACTTAAAATAACTTTATTTGGATGAGAGGAAAAAAAATCTGTGTGTGTGTGTGTGTGTGTGTGTGTGTGTAAGTATATACATATATATAATTTTAAATAAATAGAAATACAGTGGTACCTTGGTATTCGATGTCCTCAATATTCGATGAAATAGGTATGCGACATGATTTCGTCAGATTTTTTTACACTTTACTCAACTCACTGTTTCTGTCTATTTGTCTGGTACAAATTTTGTAATCAATTTTTAACCCACTTCTCGTTAACCTATCGACTTGAAACTTGGTAGACATGTTCTACTCTGATGACAATGCATTTTAAGCAAAAAAAAATTTGGGGGAAAAATTACAATTTTAAAAATCTGGAAAAATGTTTGAGCTATCATGTCCAGTTGTAGAGATAATGAACATTGTTATGTATTACGTAATTTAAATATAATTTTCGCCATATATAAATTCATAAAGAAATATTCTTGGTGGCACAGTGATATGAGCTTTGCCTTTCACGCCTGACGTCCTGAGTTCAAGTCTCGGTGCGGGCATAAAAAAAAATTCTTTTTTACTTGAAACAAAAAGAGTGCATATAATTAGCATGGGAAATCATTAAAATATCGGTATATGTCCAAGTGTTATTAAAAACTTTAAAAAAAATGCAAGAAGCTGAGCTGTAACTTTCATTACCCAGTGAGGAAAGTGTTGTTTTTAAATTTCATAGACGTGAAATTTTTACGAAGATTACTTCCCTCGGAAATCGACGTGGGTGCGGTATTCAACTCGCCAAACGTTTTAATGTTTTTTTCAGGATTGTTCACGATTTCCCACGATTTCCACGGATTTTAACAAATATCAATACATTTCGAAGAATATTCGAGCCAAATGTTAATTAAAAGTGATTTTCTACCAAAAAAGGCTCAGTTTTCTAAAGTATTTTAGTGTAGGAACTTCTTTTTTTTTTTCACCCTCACGCCACCATTTCATACGTCATGCGCCCGGCGTAAACAAAGCCGAATCAGACAGAGCGTCGCATCTGTAGTGTAAGCATCATCTGTGAGTGACTGCTCCATAATCCCACACGTTTTTTGTTTAGTGTTTCACGGTTAAATAAGGTACCCATGTCTAGCAAGAAAGGGAGTTCAGGCAGCACTGGGGCCAAGAGAAGAGCCGTGAGAACAACCACTGAGGTTCGTGACTGATCTCGTCGAAGAATATAAAATTCCAAGGTCTACAATTGCAACTGTTATTTAAAACAGTGTTTAATAAGGTTAGTTTATGTTTATGTTTAATAGAATTGTCAATTATGAGTGAAATGTCCAAAAACTAGGGTACAATATGGGGAATTTTGGGAGGCAGCGAACCACTTATTTTGATTTACATTTTTTCTTATGGGGAAAATGACTTGGTATTCGACGTCACCTCTGGAGCCAATTAGCGTCGAATGCCAAGGTACCACTGTACCAGTAGCATGTCTTTTATTGGACCCGAATTGTCCTTGGCAAAAGCTAAAATGAATTGAACTTAAGAAAGCAACCAGCATTGCACTGCAGTGTTTGTCAAAGCGTAACAACCTCCTGCTCATCCGTTCAGCTCATCTCAGAGTAGCGCTGTAATTCTATGAAAGCTCTCATCTCTGTTCGAGTGTGGGAACAGAAGCAAGGTTGGGTGACGTAAGCGCTCCTGAATGCTCATAGAGGGACAGTGATAGTGGTATCTGTGCAGAAACAGACTCGTGCTCCTCCCTTAACTAATTAAATGCACAGTGCTCAGTTTGAATAAAAAAAACGAAAAGGCTGGGTCCCACTATTAAAGAGGAAAGAGCAGTAATTCTGGTTGTAAGTTTGGTAATGCGCATGTTGTAAGACATTATTGTTTCCATAATAACAGCTCATTCACACGAACTTATAAGATGTATGCATAATCATCATAATCTAAGACTGTTAATACACTTTTCTTTTCTTTTCTTTTTTTTTTTAATGTGCCAAATAAAAGTAGCCCAAATGGTATAGTTGTTGATATGGTGTTTGTTGACCATTTATGGAAGGGGTCTGCTCCTGGTTCTTTGTGACAGTGAGTAAGTTTTCTGCCACAGGAAAGTCTTGAGGCCTTCGTGGTTTCTTGGTAACATGAAAAGTCATTCATTTCAAGAGGAAGAAAAGCAACAATTCATAGCTGCCCTAATTTAAACGATAATAGGATACGGGAACGGAGCTGTTCCCGTCTAGGAAGGAATCAAAATGCAAAGGCAAAATCCGTTTAACAGCTTTAATAGAAGTAACTGTGAGAAATTGAACATATCTCTTGTCCACATAGTCCCCGTGCGAGACAACACACTTGTTGTATCGTTCCATTCATCTAGCTTCTGGATCCCCGCAGAGAGGAAGTTTTTCTCCTGCTCCCGATGCCAGGTGAGCCCCGCTTCCTTTACTTCATCATCAGAGGTGAATCTGCGCCTCCTTCAGTGGACCGAAGATGTGATAATGGCTCTGCACCAGATCCGGGCTGTAAGGAGGACGTGGAAGACATTGGTCTCTACGGTCTCTGCTGCTGTATGAGGATGTGCATTGTCATGGTGCAGTAAAACTGTTTTGGACAGCATTCCTCTTCTTTTGCTGCGGATTGCAGGTTTAAGTTCATTTTGCACCAATGGACAGGAATTTGCACTGTTCATCGTTTGCCCATGTGCTTGGAAATGCTCCAGAATAGGAACCTTTGTGCCCCTAAGTAATGTTAACATGATATTTTTGGAAGAGGGCTGACTCTTGAATTTCTTCATACTTGAGAAGATGAATGCACTCCATGCTTTGTTTTTTGCTTTCCATGTTGTCCCAAAATTTCTAAATTGCCTTTACTTTTTGATTCTCTCCCATATATAAAGAAATAAAGTGCAGCATGTCCTGTCATTGTTCTGTTCCCCTTACATGAACCCTTCTTTTTTTTTTCCTTCCTTTTTTTAAACAAAACACAGGGCTTAAATACCTTTTTTGACACACTGTTGAGCACATTTGCTGGTGTCATGGTGAAAGACTACCAACCTCTTCATCTCGTCAGATGCAGCCTCAGCTCATTAGCACTATGAACAAACACAAGGGCACACAGTGAAAAAGCTTGATAACTGCATCCATGACTGGTTTTAATCCTAATTCTGCATGCATAAACATTATTTTTTGTTGATTTACACTGAAAAAACAATCCCGCTGCTTCTCTTTCCCTAGGCCCATATAAAGTTCCCCATCGATTACCCATACTCGCCCCCAACCTTCCGCTTCCTCACCAAGATGTGGCACCCGAACATATACGAGGTAAGCAGCACATCTTCATGTCTGTATTCGTTTGCTTTTACAGTGGGACCTCGACTCACGAACTTAATCCGTTCCGAGACCCTGTTTGTGACCCGATTAGTTCGCGACCCGAATAATTTTTCCCCATTGAAATGAAAATAAATAAATACAATGAATGTGTTTCAGGCCTCAAAAACATGTTTTTAAAGTGTATTATGGGTTTATGTGTGGCAATAAAA
>JAQMCW010000011.1:17091438-17111325 GCA_030068335.1 Chrysichthys cranchii
TGGTTGGTCCATGTCACAATTTCTGTTATCATGGCATCATCGAAAAATAAATCAAATGCTTTCAAGGGTGTGTCTGCTTGATACCCATTCCCTTTCGGCCCTGGTTTCTGTCTGACATAGGGTGACCAGACAGTCCCTGTTTTTGATGCCCTGTCCCCGACTGCACCTGTCCCCGGAAATGTCCCCGGTTTTGGCTGTGACCCTACCGGTTCTGACTGAGTGACATAGGTCAGGGAAAACACACAAAACATCCGATATTCAGAAGCCCAGGAGAAGACACACGTAGGTTAGTTTAAGAGTTATTTTATTTGAGAACGACGCTGGCTTTCAAGTGCATTCATTGGTGGATCATGGCACGTGAGCATTACATCAGATAATGTTTAATAACATTTGACAAAACCACGCGCTTGCTAGAGCTAGAGGTCCTAGTTATTCGCCTTGGTTCAAGTTCCAGCTGCCACCTGCTTGTCTTCACAGACCGGTAGGTAGGTGAGGGACTCAGTGGTTTTTCTCCTAAGTGCCTATTTTGCGTTTGCTATCTATCTCTTTTCATATGTCAAAGCAATGCCATAAATGGATGAAATGAATCCTTTCAGGTCGTGGCCAAGATGTCAGTAGGACGACAAGCCTACCGTTGTTCTCGGCATTTTTCCCCTTCAGCATTCATCAACTTCTTTCATCATTAGGCGCATTCAAGATCACGCAGCACTGCGCATGCGCAGGGGCACTGTTTCAGTTTACACTAAAAAACCTGACAATTTGTAATTATTCAAATGCCATTAATTTGCATGTGCATCTAAAACAAAAAACAAAACAAAAACAAACCCCAGATGAACACCTTAATCTGTCTGGCACGGCCTTGCTACACTGCTGGACTCTGCTTGGGTCAGCTGATTGTTGTGATTCGAGGCCTTTCTGAACACATCAGTTGCCAACTGTGCCCTCTGGTGAATAAACTACACAATGACAACATTTTTAAAGGATTTTTAAAATTGCGATTCATCTGCCATCATAAATGCCAATACTGATTTATCAGAAATTAGCTTACATCAGCTGATAATACAGGCATACTGATTTATTGGTCACACTCTACATTTAATACATCAAGGAACACCCATGAGACAAGTTACTTCCTGTAAGATTACAGCAGCTCTTAAATGCTGTTCCTTTACTGACTTCTCCTATATTCCTTTTATTGACGTTAATAAGCCAAAAATGTGAGTCAGGTGATTGAAACATTAGATAGGACAAAGTTTTCTATCCCGGACACTTGCACGTGGTGGAAAACTGGCCATTAATGAGCGCAGACACTGGAGTCTCCTTCCACGTTACCTAAACATGTCCTAAAACAAACCTTTACCACATGAATGATTATACATTTTCTTTTGTTAAACAAAAGTCTATTGATTATGAGCCTTAGATTATGTGCAGCACGTGGCACGCAAGTCCCTGTGCATGAGTTACCTCAAAGTTGAGAAGAGAACATATTAGAATTAATATTAGCCTATAATTTATGCTGTGGACGGCACGGTGGTGTGGTGGTTAGCACTGTTGCCTCAGAGCAAGAAGGTCCTGGGGTCGATCCTGAAGGACCTGGGCGCATTTCTGTGTGGAGGTTGCATGTTCTCCCCTGTGTCCGTGTGGGTTTCCTCTGGGTACTCCGGTTTCCTCCCACAGTCCAAAGATATGCACAGAGGTGGTTAGGTTAATCGGTTACTCTAAATGGCCCGTAGGTGTGAATGTCAGTGTGAATGCTTGTCTGCCTCTCGCCAGAAGTCAGATGGTATTGGCTCCAGCTTCCCCCGCGACCCTGAACAGGATTAAACGGCGGAAGATGAGTGAGAATTTAAGATGACGTGCCTTAGCATTGATTTCCCAAGGGTTATTAAAGTTCAGCCGAACAGCAAGCCAGTTTCTAGGTTTGTCCGTGTTAGCAGAATATTTTCCTATAAAAATACTTATGCCTTTTCTTTATACGTGCGTATGTAACTTTTTATTTTTTTTAATCATGCTGACAGCTCCGTCTGTAAACTTATACGTGACGCACCGCTAAAATTCATTACTGACTATTTCACTTTGTACTTGTGATGTGACTTCAGTAGAAACTGACAGCCCAATAACTGAACCTAATAGCCAGAGGGAAGAAACAGGATATGAAAACATGTAGATCTGGGACGATGCCGCCAGCATCAATATCTGCTATTAGATTTGAGGAGAAATGAAAACAATGGCAGATCATTTTAGGCACCTGCACTGGACTAGATCTGAAAATAAACCATCGTCTCTGATTACGTGTGATTAAACATGGAGGGACATATCAGCTAAATCCACTGTGGCAGTTTTTAAGCAGATGCTGCCGATATTAACGCAGGACATACCGTACGCTACGGATTTGAAATGAAATTACAATCTCTAAAAACGTGCAAACGCCAAAGTCTTTGAACCTGGCACTATAAGTCGCACAGACGCTTCAAATTCTCAAATGTTCCCCTTGTGTGTCATTCCCCCCCGTTCACTTTCTTCCTTTATTGCTTTGTTACTTCTGACATCAATTTAATAACATCAGTTTCCTCAGTTAACATGTCATTACGCCATTTTATGGAGCCGTGAAGTAAATGGCCGGCGGTATCGCAATACGTTTCCACAGAACACGTCTTCATCTGGGCGTATTCTTCTCTCTTCGTGTGATGAAATAATGAGGTCAAAAATCTACATTTTTACACCACAGTAAAGCGACGAAGACTGGACAGGAAAAGGTCAGTGTGAGGAAGTGCTCACGGTCACTGGTCCCTCTAAGCTGTGCTAAGATGTGAAATCATGAAGGTCTGATGACACTCCCATGCAGAAAAACTCAAATCGGTGTCGAACATGATAATAAATTGTGTTGATCAGTTGGAGTAACAGACAGATGACTGAAATGTAACATGGACCAACAACAGGTACATGTGACTTTTCTAACAGCATGAAGTTTTTAAATTTTTAAAAGATAAAAAAAAAAATGCTAAGTCATCTTCTGATGGTGCGTTTTGGCTTTAAAGGCAGAAGGGTTTGCACCAAAAGAAAACGGTTTTTCCTAGAAAAAAAAAAAAAAAAAACTAATTACATCTTATTTTTAAAGTATTTAAATATTTCTACTATAAAACGAGTACAGTCGGCTGATCTTTCAACTAAAGGGAGCAGACGGATGAATAGCGCCGTCAGCGAAACCTCTGATGTCAGGATTTAATCCGGTCATCAATCAACAGAGATGGCCTTTACCACAAATCTCAGTCATATGCAGCACCAATGAGATGTCTTGTACCAGCTTGGGCATTTGTTCATGATTTTTTTTTTTTTTAAATTCGATAAACTAAAGCATTTTAATGTTCAGACTTTCACATAAAACCAGTGCTATTCCTTAAGACAAATGAATTCAATTCAAAGACGAAGCATGGATTCTTTTTCCAAGTTCACATTTTATTGAACTCATGTAATGCATTACTCAGATGAACATGTTGGAAATATAACAATCTTAGTAAACCCCATCCCGCCTTTAAATCCTAAAAGGGAGTTTGTTTTCTTTCCAACATTTTTTGTCCCCATTTGTTTGAGTTGTTTTTTTGCATGTTGTTTCCACGTACGACTTAACCACCACTTAGTATCCCCTCCCTCTCTGAATGGTTAGTGTCAAACGCACAATTAATGGTCTCTAGGTGAGTTTCAAATTTAAGTACTTATGTGTTAAAGAAATTTGATCTCTCTGCATAAACCACCCTTAATGAAGGGACACCATATGGCGAAACGTGCACCGGGGCTCAGGCTGAAGGAGGGAGAGTGTGGGGGGTGAAAAGCTGAGGACATGAAGAGCTGCTCGACTCCTCTAATTAATCTTTACACGCATTTGGCTTTGTCTTCCATTATCCAGTTCTGGACCGCACGAGTAATGCGAGAGAGAGAAAACAAGCTTCCAGGAAAAAATAGCTAGGTAGGTAAGAAGGAAAAAAGGCGCACGTTTATTTGACACAGCACCCGACCTTCTCTTATTCCGCCTAGACAGCGACAGAGCAAAAAAAAAAAAAAAAAAAAAAAAAAAATACTGAACGGGATTTATTCGTTTGTGCATCCGATTGCACCCGGTATTCCTTATTCTTTACGAACAGGATTCACAATACTACATTCTGGGCCGATCGCCGCAAAGTCGAACCCACAGCCGATCCTCTTCCGCACGAGCTAGTGTAACGATACGCCGAAATAAAGAGCGCCTGCAGATCCGTGTCCCATATCCGCTAAGACTTTGCATATATCTGTAGTGATCAAATCTTCAAATCAGTTCCCGCTGCATGACCAAGCACCGCAAGTGAACCGATTCTGCATTTTTTCCCCCCCCAAGAAAAGCACGAATGGAACATAGTGATTTTTTTCTGATGCTAGCTTTTTCTTCAAGGAAACTCATAAGCGTATGTCGAACAGAAATAAGCTAAACCAACAGATGCAGTTTATTTCAGATCATCAAAACCATAGATTTCCCCCCTCCCACCCCAAGAAAAAAAAAAATTCAAAAACACAGGTCTTTGTAAACAGTGTTTCCCTTAAACCTTAAGCATCTTTCTTTTCTCTCTCCCCCCCTTCTCGAATGTATTTCATGAAAATAAACACTTGCGTTTAGATCTTAAATCGCCATACATCGTTTGCTTAAATCAAAACTAAATCTGCAAAATTATTTCCCCGGGATTTAAAAAAAAAAAAAAAAAAAAAAAACCATTAACAAAAACAGCATGCTAGTCATTACTTATTATAAATAACTCTCTTTTGAAACTCATGGAATAATTAAGAAGAATACATTTGAAATTGTAATAGAAGTATGGCTCTGGTAGTTCTGCTTTTTTTTTTGTTTTCTTTTTAAACAGAACCTTGTGTTCTTGTGTTTGTCTGGTGCTGTGGAGAGAACACGTACACACATGTACACACACATACACTCATACACACGCACAAGCCATCCCCTGTCCTTATCATCATCAAGTCAAGAACATGTAACACGAGCCAGGTTGATCCCCAAAGCTCTGGTGGTTCAAAGGCTATAGCAGCTTTTTTTTTTTTTGGTTTTCATTTTCAAATTTTGTTTTTTCCTCCTGTGTGTTCTTTTACCCACATTTCCACCCCATACTCTGACAGGCCTAAATGGCCACCCCTCCCTCATGAAACTAAAGAAAAAAAATACTTCTCCCTCTTTCTTTCACTCCCATTCTCACACACACACACTCACACTCTCCCCTTCTCCTTGATCGCTCTTGCACACACTTGCGCGTCGTCTCAAAAACCAACACTGATGATCCGTCGCTATTTTCTGTCGTCTCACGAATGTGAGCGTGCTACACACACGCGCAAAAAAAAAAGAAAAAAGAAAAAGAAAAATAATAATTTCACACACACCTTCCACGGACGTGTGGCTGCACCTTGTCACTAGGTCACAGTCGTTTCTTCTGCTCCGGGCCCCTGGAACACGTTCGGACTCCACATCCTTGTGTGTAAACTATCATGTTAAGGCACCATTTGCACGGTGAGCGAGAATACTGCTGCTGCTCAAAGCAGGGTCCCGAGAGGAAGGGAATCTTATGGCTCCTGGGTCCATGTCCCCCTTTGCCATGTACCCTCGATATTCATTTTTTTTTTTTCAATTGTTTTTTTTTTTTTGTTGAATACGCACTGGCTCAGCTGCCCCTGTGCAAAAGGCTTCAGGAAGTCATATGGACACTGAATATTGTAAGGCCCCCGGCAATGCATTTTGCATCCAGAAATGAAACTAAACCACCATCATCATCATCATCCGTGGACTCAATCTTCTCCTTCCATTCAAAATAAATAGATCTTCCTTTTTTTCTCTTTTAAATACAGGTAGCTATTATATATATATATTTATATATTTATATTTATATATAATATTTTCTTTGCCTTGAAAAATGTTTAATCCTCTTTGTTGGGGCTTTTTTTTTGTTGCTCTTGTCCTTTCTTTTTTTTTTTCTTTCTCCTTTTTAAGTCTGTCCAAAAAATATATATGTATGAAAAGTTTTCCCCCTGGACATGCATGACATCACTAGCCGGAAGAGTGGCTTCTCTTCTCTTAAACAGTGGAGGCAGTGGTCAGAAGGAAGAATGGGGAAGGAAAGAAAAGTGGGGGGGGGGAGAAGAAAAAAAGAAAGCAAGAAAGAAAGAAAAGAGGTAAGGGGGAAAAAAAAATATATATATATATTTAGGAAATGTAGGCTTGTTAAAGGGGAATAAGGAACAGGCAGAAGATCAGAAAGGACCTATCAGGAGAATACAAGGGGAAAGGGGGGGACGGGGGCGGGGGACGGGACTCCATGCTGTCTGATCCCCTGGCTGCCACTGGTTGTGGTCTTTAGGCTGAGAAGAGCTCTGATTGGCTGCTGGGGTCCCGTCACTTAACGCCAGGACTGCGCCCTCCGCTGGTCAAAGTCAGCGATGAGCCTCTTGATGTGGGCCAGCTTGTTGTGCAGGTACTCGCAGCGCTGCTTCTCTTCGTGGTAATTTGGGTTGTGCTGTAGGCAGAACGACGGCTCACGTTAAATGACTGCGTCACAACGACGACGGGTCATTAATAATGAACCTTTTGATCCAAACTCACTTGCTTGACTTTCTTGTATTCCTGAAGCACCTCTTCGTGCACCTCCTACAAAAGAAAGCTAGAAATGAGATCTCAAGCCGTCTACAGAATGAAAACAGAAACTAGAGATAGACAAGCAATCACACCAGGGATACACCGCGAAATAAAATGTCTTGCTTTTTGGTTTGGGATCCGCTGAATGTTTTCATTCCTCCTGCACTGATCGTTAACCCCTTAATGATCGAGCTTTTCAGAATTACGACCAAAACATGATCAAAGTGACATGACTAAAAACATTTACGCACAGGTTCTACGAATGACCATATTTCAGAATTTTTTAAAACTTCTGAAAAGTGAACTGAAAATCTGACTTTTTTTTTTTTTTTTAAATCTGATTTTTTTTTTTTTTGCTTTTCAGAGTAGAAGGTTGTCCTCAATGCACCCTTTAGTAACGCCTAACTTCTTTCAAAAAACATTTCACGCCTATTCATTACAAGATAATTGACCTATTTAAAAAAACAAACAAAATTATTTAATATTTACTGCTGCATGGAAATTAAAAATGGGGCTGACATTATAACCCAGGGAATCGAATCACATAAAAATCACTGGTATTTTGCTCGTGTGTTAAACCAACATGTGGAGCCACCGATCCCTCGTCTTGTGACTGTGTGAATGCAGGGCTGGAAGAGTTTTTAGGGCTTTAGTTACAAGGCGAGTACGTATCTGTACCTGGTACTCTTTGGTTCCGGGGAGCAGGCGTCTGCACTGAGCGTCCAGATGCGTGAAGCGCCGTGTGATGTTCTCCACGCGAGCGTGAAGAGTGCGATATTCGTCGTACTCTGCGTTAAAGTCATCCTTGTAGCACTGCCTCTGACCCATGGACACTACCGCAGTGTATTTCCTGCCGAAGATGGAGAGAACACGCGCAAACACACAAACACACACGTGTTAATACGTATTTACTTAAGTTGGAAGTGCAAGTTGCAGTCTACAAAGCATGAAGTTTAAAAGTAATGAAAGAAAAAAGAAAAAAAACAACAGAGAGAGAGAGAGAGAGGACAAAAGAAAGCAAACTCACGCTATGTAATCCGGTATCACCGGTGTGGAAAGTTCAGTGAGCTCAGGTTTGCTTGTTCTGTCTACAGAGAGAACAGAGTGACAAATAAGACATCTTGTACAGACACATTTTCCCCTGAAAAAGGTTCATTGCCAGAGCTGGAATTTCAACAATTCTGAAAGATAAATAAGCTGGAGTCATACATCAAGCATCAAATATTATGTTAAGACTAACACTTCAATAAAAAATGGGTGTTGCACTATTGATTCTTTTATCACCATATGACTAAGCAAACAGTAAACTTACAGCGCAGTAAAATACTAAACGCAAACTGAACAGTATGTTAATGCTCACTTTTACCAGCATATGGAGATGGGGGGAAGAAGCACCATATGAAAGCAAGACTAGCGAAACCCCCATTTTGCTCTGGCTCCTACAGAGATGTGAACTGCTTCTCAAATAGCAGCTCTGTGGACGGCGAGTCAAGGCTTCGGCATACTTCACGCAGAGACGATGTTCGGCTGGCTTCCATGAATAATGGTGTTATTGCCAAGCAAACCAAAGTTGTGTGGATGTGCGGAGACTTCGCTCGCAGTGTCATGCACAAGGCAGGCGGCTGGGTGAGCGCCACAACACCACGGTATGATGCAGCCAAGCCTACGATCGGTCGTTCCAAACGAGTACGTGTTCTCATGAGATTGTCCGTCCTTGGACGTGAGGGCTGATATGAAAACACGGGCGTGTGCAAACTTGTACGTGTCTAAAGACAGTTCCGTCTTCACGCAACCTTTGCGGACGTCGTCTGCATTCGACTGTATACGCCTCGACTGTATATAAACCAGCGATAGATTTGTGACGGTCAAGAAGTTAGGACTGAGCTGATTCGTGTGTAAAATTACGCCACATAGGAGTACAGTGCCATTTAAGTAAAAATAAATATTTCTGCTTGTGTACAATAGAAGCAACACACACACAACTTAAACCCCACCTTCTCTGTGCAGTTCGACATCTGAAGGGCTTTCCACTTTCGATGGCGAGTGTTTCTCCGTTTCGGGGCGGTGTCGCTTTCTCGGCCTCTCTTCCTTCTCAGTCTGTCCCTCCCTGTGCCGCACGCTTTCATCCTCCCCTCTCCTGTCCCGCTCCTTGTCTTTGTGCTTCTTTGACTTCTTTTTGGGCTTTTTGCTACTGTTGGCTGCTGGGGATGTGGCAGAGGCCGGGAGAAAGTTGGAGCTGGGGGTGAGGGAGCGGGGCGCGTAGCGTTCGGTCTCCTCCCCGCACGTGGAGCTCTGGTCCATGGGCAGGTCCTGGGTTCCGCGGCCTTCGGGTGTGCTGGGCGAGTTGGAATTGGAGCCAGAGGGAGGGTGGGACACTGGGGGCTGGGACGAAGGGCCTGGGCAGGCTGCATTCACTGGAGGGGCTGGTCTCTTCTCCTCGGTTTCTGTGGGCGGGCGGCGATCCGACGTGCTCGGAGCTCCTCGGCTGCTGAGGTGGGAGATACGGGGTTTCTTGGACATCAGAGGGTCAATGAAGTCACCCTGAGGCTGGTGCTTCTACGAGAGAGAGAAAATGTCCAGAACATCATTTCAACTGCAAATTTAAGAAATTTCATGTCTGCAAGAATTATTATTATTATTATTATTATCAAAGACCATCTTGCCATAAATGTGTCCGTAACGCCATGTGTCATTATGGGATTTTTCCATACCTGTGGAGATGTTGGTTCTTTTGGAGAACTGCTGGATGAGAGTGAATCTGCAGGCAGGCCCAGTTTCCTGAAAAACAGACACCAGTGTTTCCACTTAAAACAGTTTAGGATGCTTTCCAGTCTTTGAAAGGCTGGAGGGAAACGTGGTCAGGCAAGCTGCTGAGAAAAGTCACTCTGAGAAACAAAAACACCCAAACGTGTCCCTCCATCTACACAGGGACTTGGACAAGAGGAACTTCTGAAGGGGTGGGATTTGGTATCGAGCCTGTCACCTTGATGAACGCTCATTTCTGCATGCAACCTACATAACGTCCATTTTTAATCCATTCGCACCAAGGACCAGGAACAAACAAGCCAGGAGTCACTCAGTCCCACAGCACCTCTTTGCTTCTGTCACTCTAAGGGTCATTCTTCACCAAACGAAATAGTATACTTAACAGGCTGGGGACTTACCGAGCTAAGATCCGGTCCAGCTGAACACGCTCATCCTCCGAGTAGCCGGGCCAATCTCTGTGGACCTCGCGGTAAATGAAATCCTTTAAGGAGTATGAGTTGTCCTTTGGGTTCAGATTGGCAACCTGACAGTAAAGTCAGAGAGAACTGATATGAATATTAGCTTACTGTGCATTTTTATGCTGACCTGCATAAATGTCTGTCGCATTTAAATTTGGCTTGTAAGTACAGCTGCCTGTAGAAATACCGCAACCTTTTATTTAAAAAGAAATAAAATGCTCCACTGAAAGACCAAGAGGACTGGGGAACAAAAACATATTTGCCCTACTGTCCAGAGATCGCAGGTCTGAATACGATAAACGGTGGCGAGGCAGGTGAGCAAAACATGGCCGTGCTCTCGTGGTGGACTGGATATTCTCTCTCTCCCCTATCAGTGACTACTGTCAGACTCTACTGTACGTACGCTTGCGTATGTGGAAGGGGGCAGATGGCACATTCCTCTGAGTAGGGTTCATGGCTTGCGATGCAACCTGAGCAGCAAGAACCTGCAGGAAGACACTCGGTGCCGTTACACTGTGTTCGACTCAAACAAACAAACACAAAAAAATCCCCATCCCAATTGTAATTCCCTTTCAGAAATTAGGGACAGGCTCCTTAACTCAAGGCATCAAATCAACACTTTCTGTTCACATCACCAACACTAAACAAAGCAGGACTTACATCACACTTTTACATTTAAATGAGCTCTACTGAATATATGCTAAATATTTGCTTTAGCCTGATTAACATCCAGACATTTCTCTTGTTAAACTTATTAAAAATGCCTACACATTAAGCTGTATTATTAAATATGACATTACTCAATTGGCAAAATAACTGATGGGGATATACAGTGGACAGGTATCAAAGTAACCTACGCTCAACTCAGACAAATACTAACGGGAGACGACATCATCCGAACAATAAATCTACAAGAGGGATACCAGGGCAACGAGCGCCTAGAAGATCAACTCGCAATCATCAACTGTCAACTACAAGGAGATGAGCGACGAGCAAACTGTACGCCTCTTAAAATGGTCGGCTCACCCGTCCCAGAATTCAGCGCGTTGTCTTTGTTCTGTAATCACGTGATCGCTAACTGCTAGCTCTCTGTGCGACAAAACCTCCACAAATTCATCGTTGCCAACCCCTTCGAAACTCAACTGTTTTTCCCTCCCCCCATTCACGTGTCATACAAGAACACTTTAAACAAAACTTGCATTATCTTTTCTTTCCTTCGGGGCTGGCTGCGAGATGGTCGAGGCTGGTTCGGTTCGGGTTCGTTACATACAGAATAACCGTATCAGCTTCCGTTCATCAAAATATTTTCTATTTTGTGTTACAACTGGAGATCTATCGCGTCGAAAATGGCTGACTACTCACTACTTGGAGCCCAAGATTCTGGGAAGGGCGAGCCTGTGCCTTTATGCTGAATGCGGCATTATTTCCTACAGACCAGACAAAGACAAAAGACAAATAATTGATCGAGGAATGGTCTGAAACTGTAGGTTGAACAGTCCTGCTAAGTTTTTTTTTTTTTTTTTTTTTTTTTTTTTAATTTTTTTTTTGCTTTTTGTGGATTGCGGCCGCGGCATACAAAGTTAAATAGTAACCAGGAACCGAACGTAAAATTAAAACATCTGCTAAAACATAACATTTAGAGATCAAGTAGCCTTTTACCCTAAGCACAGAGGCACAAATAACGCATCTAATACTGCCTTGGCCATGTCACATAACGCCCAAATGAACTAGTGGTCAGAGGAATTTTATCCTCCGTGAAGGGACACACACAGCTCTTCATCTGAAATGCCTTTTCACTTTAGGAGGAGCTTCCAGACCGCAAAAAAAAAAAAAAAACCCAGCTCACACAGACTTGTGTATAATTATGCAAAATGCAGCCACTTGTAGCATGGCACCTTTTATTTTATTTTTTTTGTAAATTTGCTCTGTGGTTTATTTTGTTGCTGGGTACAAAACTGTCTCGAAAACTTTTCATGTGCGATACCTTAAGCTTGTAAAAAACTCTAGCCTTTTTGCTCAGTTTTGTGTCTTCATCCTGTCAGTTCATTCTTGCTATATAGGGCTCTCGTGATTCAAGCATGTACAGGAGCCTGACTGAAAATAACTGTCTGGGAGCTTTGCCAAGAGGCTTTGGCTGCTGAGTGGACCGACTTCACGTTGAAATCGGCCAATTTTCTGAAATGTACTGACCTATAAAACATTACACCCATCCTGCAATAGTGTTACACATGGTACAAAACTCGGGTACAATCATCTAACATTTTGGCAGAGTAAAACTATTGTGTGTGTGTGTGTATGTGTGTGTGCGTGCACACTGCAGGCAGGGCCACAAGAAGTAAAATAAACAAGGTGCACATTGCGCGATTAGTAAAGCACAACGCTGTTTAATGCAAACGCGTGCGCATGTGAACAGACGAAGCCGCAAACCAGCGAGGCCGCACGATACCAAGTCGCTTCTCGCTTTCCGACGCAGCAGGAAGAGAGGTTCGAATTCTCGTCTCATACTCATGTCCAAACAAGGAGAAAGACTTGCCCTGTCTTCCTGCAGAGATCACTTCGTGGTCACTTTTATTTTACACACAAAGTGCCCGAAGAGAGTGACATTTCTGCACAGAAACCACGAGGAGGAACTGAAAGAGGCCTTTGCCGGAATATTCCCCATTCCAACAGTAAACAAAGGGAGCCAAAAAAATCCCCCATCCAATTCATGACACTGAAATAGTTTCAAAGAAAAGAAACAGATGCTCACCGCGTCTGCATTAAATCTCGTGTGAGAGGGAGTCCGACGCCGACACACAGACGGTGGATCTATAGCTTACTAGCTCTATATTCAGCCACGGTGGGCGCAGACACACGTTGTGCAGCTGATTTTATTACATCATTTTATGCTTCGGTAGAGTACAAAGTCTCGCAGGCTTCTTGCTGAGCTGCTGCGCTGGATGAAATTTGCCCCATCCAAGTCAAATCAGCCATGGGGGGGATTTCATGTGATAGTCAGATATTTGTCAGGAGTCCACCTGAAACCGGGTTTGTACCAGGCTTCCTGCGGTTTTCTTCTCACAGCAGTGAATCGCCATCCCTTAAATGCATCATGCCTCATTTTATTTTCGTGAAACACTTCCAGTTATGCTCCCGCCACAGATCAGGGGTATTTCACAGCAGGTACTTTGGAAATGCTATACTTGCTGTAACTACTTCTACACTACATGCATGCATGCATTTCTCATGTACAACAGGCTGACGTCATGGATTATCTGATCTCTCATATACAATTCCACTAATTGCAAACTGATATTCTGATCCATCTTATTAATACAGGTGCTCCCCTAGTTATGATGGCCTGACTTACGATTTTTCGAAGTTACGATGATGATTATGATCGGCTAAAAATTGCGAAACATTTAGAAAATATTTAAAATTCGCGGGTCGGCATCACCGGCAGGCCAGCGTAAGAGCGTGTGACGTATATGGAAGTTCAGACGACACCCGGAAGTACGCGGACCACACCCGGAAGTGCACGTTCGATGCTCAGATCACTCGCCTCACGTGATGCCTCACTCTCTCCCACAACTCACAGAGTTAACTTGTGTATCGGTGTACCGTACAGTGCACAACCTCTGGTTTTTTGGTGATTATTATCGGGACAGCTTCCGCGGCGGCTGTCTGTAGATGGAGCTCATTATCTGTGTAGCGGGGTGTCGCGGCTGGACAGAGCTCAGAGACACAGTGCTGCGGCCCACACCAGGTATGAACCTCTCTGACAAACTCTTTTGACAGAAATGTGATTTAAATGAAATCTCACTTAAATGTTAACTCGCTCCACAGCATGAAATATCGGTCTCCGTTAGCAACAGAGCACATAAAGAGCTCATAGCACCGTGGAGCATGATACAAAACTCTACAAAATAAATATTAATACAGCTGAACTTCAACTGATGACAACTACATATTCTTTAAAACTAAAACACAACAGGACTACACACTCACTCATTTTACCATATTAAACTTTACAATTCATTTTCAGCACGAGCAGCATTAAACACGCCCCCTTTGTCATTCAGGAAGCAAACAAACAACGGCATAGAGACGGCAGTCTTAAAGTGACAGTACCCAGAATACACACACTTCTAAATTGCACTTTTTTCTTAAATGGGACTGTGGTCTGAATACAAATATTTTAACTAATCAAATAAAAGAACACTTGAGATGTTGGTGAAGATTCAAACAAACAGGAAAAACAATAAAATAATAAACATATAATTTCAACCTGGTTACATAAGCTAGGCTAAGCTAGGCTGAGCTACCCAAGGTAGGCTAACTGGCTCAACACAGTTATATCGACTTATGATATTTTCGACTTACGACTGGGTGTGGCCGAATGCATCTCCATCATAACTTGAGGACTACCTGAGTAGTAGTACCTACTACTACTCGATTATTACCTACATTAAATGATCTCACAATTTTTTCCCCCCTGGCTTTCGATCCTTTATATTTATTTAGGTATTTTTATTATTAACTGGTTGCATGCCCCCAGGCTTGCTGATTAGCCAGAAAACCACATCACTTTAGACAAGTTTCAAATGCCCGAAGCACTGCTGTAAAAAACAAAAACAAACAAAAAAAAAACATAAAACATTTATCGATTTGGTAGATAAGTGCTGACAAAATAATAACGTATAATTATTTGTAACAGGAATTCTGTAAATGGTACAGCAATTTAGCCTTGCTGAAAATTGGCTCGCAAAACAATAAACGCTAAACATGCTGAGACACCAAAACTTACATCAATACTTTGAGCGTCCTTGTCGCTTCAAGCTGCCCAAAATTCTACATTGCTACATCACAAATTTTCTGCAAATCTCTGCCTCCCGTACTCCCTTGATCTCCTGCGACTGCCCTTCATCTGCCCTTCTCACTTTAATACCTTTCTATTATTCTCCCCGCGTCCTAATCCCCTCTCTCGTTACCTGCTGCAAGGTGCTCCCAAGCGAGTTGCGATCCTTTTGGCTGATCCCGTCTCGCTGCAGCCTGGCCAAGACCTCCAGCTTCTTGTAGGAGCGCAGAGCCAGCAGGTGGACGATGCGCTCCCGGTATGGCCGCTGGGACACTGGGTTGTTGGTAAGGCACTTGCGGATGGTGTTGGCTGGGTTCATGGGGGTCGACCGTTTCCTTTCTGGGACGGGGTCAGGGGCAGAGGGAGCTGGCTTTCGGATCTGCACCTTTGTACCTGTGTGACGGAAAGAACAGAGTAAGAACAGCGCCTATACGTGGTGATCGGTCCTTGAGGAAGCCCTTACGTCAGCGGATGAGCAGCTTTATCAATCGCCCAGCCACTGAGTTTTATCTCCCCACACTGTGCAAGTCACTCCACAGGACAGATCTCTAGGATGAAACGAGTTTAGACAGTAAAGCCTCAGGGACAGCTGCTACATCGCTACACTGCACTGACTCAACATTTCCGCTTCTTTTTTTTCGTTTCCCCACTTGGCAGCTTGATGCAAATGCCCCCTCTCTAATCCCCCAGGTGCAGATAAGCGCACACATGGGCAATGAAAAACTTTTCTAGTCAATGATGCACCTCATCCTGGGGGGGGTAATTAGGGGGCAGATACTCCTTTCTGGGACATCATTAAAAAAACCAAAATGAGCTGCCTTTGTGTTTTGTGGTCGCTTTCTATGTACTTCAAACAATTATCTTGCGTTCGTTTCCGGTCAGCTTCAACAGTATTGCTATAGAGGTCTGGGATCGATACTAAAACGCTTCCGGTATTTCAAATATTACATCAAATGCTGCGGGGGGGCACAACTCTCCAGGACTCAGGAAGAGGTGGCTTGGTTTAGTGGAGAAGTACTGCTTAAAAATGGCATGGTTTGTTTTTCTCTTTCGTTTTTTTTCTTTTGCAGAACAAACAATCTGTTGCATTTCCCCAACCGATCCTTCCTCCACATTTTTCTTATTTCTCTTTTTCTTGAATCTTGTTTTGGCAGTATTTCATACAGAAACGAGTACAAGAGAGAGTGAGACAGAGAAAGAGAGAGAGAGAAATAAAGACCCCCCCCCCAAATAAATAAATAAATAATCCTGGGAAACGAGGATCATTCTCCAGAGCTATATTGCGAAGAAAAGTAGCTATTTTTGTACTGCATGTCTCCAGGAATTCTGGCACACTTAATTTTGCAGTAATACAGTGTTTTAAATTGTCCCCTGGCCCTTGCTCACAAATAAAACGACGTCAGCGACACTGAATCGCTCATGCGATACGAGCGGTTGCAGAGATTCACTGACGAGCTTATTTATTCTAGACAAAATATTAAAAAATAATAAAATAAATAAATATATTTAAAGATTAAAAAGGGGGGGGGGGGGGGGGGGAGTGCGGCACTTGAATGCAACAGTGAACAATCAGAAAATAAAAATGCAAAATTGCAAGTTTCATTGAGTAACCGTTTCAAGACAGCTGTCTGTGGGTGAAAATGCAACCTGTACTCCTAAGACTTCATTTTTATGTCAAGATTCATGCAAGCAAGCCTGAGCGCTCTCTCTCTCTCTCTCTCTCACACACACACACACACACACACACACAACTAGAACCTCCTCATGAATTTACGGTCCGTTCTCATGTTTGCACTCTGGATTAACGAGCAGGTCCCTTTATCTACAAACAGAGCCACCTGCCTCGGAACTGTCCTCCAGGTTTGATGACCTTGGTGCCCCTCTTGCGCGTATCCTCCTCGGCCTGCGTCATACGCTCTCTGGTCACCTGGTAGGAGTCGTTGGTGGCGCACACTGTGATTTTGTCCTGGATTGCCCCCAGAGAGGACAAGCTGGGGACCCCAGAGCTAGACGAAGCAGAGAGGAGCTTAAGGCACAGGGCGCACACGAAAATGACCAGAAGATATTCCTTGGAAATTGTTTTTGGGTTTGTTTGTTTTTTTTACCTGGACACCTGCTGCTGAATGCATTCAAAGCTTCCCTGAGGATTGTCCTTGCCGACATTGGACAGGTAGAAATCGAAGATGTGAGATCCATCCGAGACGGCAGACTTTGGAATCTTGATGCGCTGCGGGATTGCAGAAACAACACGGGATAAACCTGGCTGATAACGCTCGCCTAATGATGCATGCAAATGATGAGACTGACCATCAGATGTGGAGAAAAAAAACAAAACAAAACAAACAAAAAAAAAACTCTCTCTCTTTTTTTTTTAATCATCTGCAAAAAAACCATGCATCACACATACCCCGAACGCAGCCGATCAGCTGCGGTGTTTAATTTGGAACGAAGACTACAGAAAGGACGCATCTAACAAGACCGTCTCTCCTACAAACCCTTCATGAATATATTATCCAACCCTGCAGGCAAGTCCAAGCTCTAATGTTCTGCTCAGACACACGTTATTCCCCAAAAGTCCAATTAGCAATTTTTAAAAGCTCCAAATTATGTGCATCAATAAAGAACACTGATTTGAATCCCTGGGAGGGGGTGAGATCACGTAGCTACAGTCTTCCTCCTCACTTTTATAACAGCTCCTATGATGAAGCATCAAAGCCAAAACATCTTCAACTGTGAAATGTGGCATCTGTCACAGGTAACCCAAGTACGTCTCGTGCATCGATGATGCGTGGTGACTGTATCGTGTATTCTATCGCTGTTCCACGCCCCTTCGCATTTCAGATTCCGGAAAGGTTGGCTAACCGTTTTTTTTGTCTATCTCCTGCACGCTTTACCGCTGCTATATCCACAGTAGTACGTTTAAGTTTTAAAACACCTCATGTTTCGGCTTCGATTACACCTGGCGCCCAAACTACTCCTGAGTTTACGAGCCCCTAAAACAGAGTTTTGCAAACTCTGCTAGTCCCGTTTTTTCTAGAAGATGACAACCTGCATCAGCCTCGACCACCTTGCATGCAGCACGCCGCTGACCTTACGGTCTTTGCTTGCACCTGGCGAGCAGTTAAATTCTGCATTTTATTATGCACCCACTACCTACATGCACAGGCGACAAGCTATTATTTGAATTATTTGCAACTTGGCGACCAGCTGCAGAATAAACAATCTGCTTCCTGTTTATACCGGCACGTGCGTGAACGGTCACATGATGTGCACTTTCAGGAGTGTTCGTATGGACAGGGATTATTTCAGAACACTAGCCTGGAAGGAAAATAACTTAGCTTTAAACTAACTTTCAACTAAAACGTATTACTACGGACACCTTGAACTGGGTGCGTGTTGTGCAATAGCGAGCAACGGCATGAAGATGCTTTGCTTCACTGACTAACATGTAAACCAGTTGGTGCTGGAAGTCGATCTTAATTTTAGCGTTTATAGTACATTTCCTCCTTCGAACGTAGTGGAGTGGAGCGGGATGAAAGTAACCGCACGAAATAAATAAAATTACTACAGGATGGCTGTCTTTATATTACATTACAGCACTCACTAAAATGGTAATAAACCATTTCGAAAGCCTGCCTAAGCCAAAGATTTGTCAAATCTCCAGCGAGACATGCTTCTGTTACTTTCTAGGTACAGTTCGAAAGTTAAAAAAACAGACTGTTGGACTCTGGGCATGTTCTGGCTGAGCGATTACATTGTGGCGATTGGAAAAACGCATAAACGTCAACTGATCATGTGGAGACAAGGAAGCAGACTGCATAACCACAGGGTAGCGTTAACAGCTTCAGAAGAGCAAACTCTGGCGCGGCGTGCAGGGTCAGGGGTTAACCAGCTATTTTTATGGTCGAAGAGGGAAAGCTGAAAAGCCTGAGACGTGACCTACGGGCCAAACATGCGCTCCTTAAGACTGGGAGCAGCGGTAGGAGAGCAGTGACACGCGAGCACACACGCGAGCCTGGGTGTTGTTCAGAAATAAACCGTCTATCCGTAATCAAAGAATACAAATAATTAAAATGAAAATGAATAAATAAATTATTCCTGCAGCTGAGGATCTGAAGGTTACCGCTGAAGAGCAGATCTTGGTGTTAAGTGTCCACCTACCCCTTGCAGTCCTTGGAAATGTATTGTTGGCTGCGAGGACGGTACATTCTGGAATGGAAAGAGGAAAAAAAAAATAAGAAGAAGAGAAAAGAAGGCAAAGTAAACATGATCACACTGTAGGCAGGCCAAACCAGAAAAAGGTCTTAGATCTGCAGAGAACTTCACGTACAAATGATAATCAACTGTTTATGTAGATCTGAAAGAAACAGGAAGGAAAAGGTTTTCTAAACCTTGTCAAGCTATTCAGGCCAGCCCCTCGCCTCTGAGCTACAGCGCTGTATTTCTTCCCCTGGAATAAAAGCCCTGACTGACTTTACCTGACCCTCATTGTTGGAAATGAATTGCTCAGGATATCCGTACTACACACGGTGGTAAATCTGCTTTGTCTCGGGTAGGTGTGTATTCATTCCCGGAGCGTTATTGTAATGAAAGCAGTTCTTTTGACTGATGCCGTGCGAGTAATAAAAACAATGTGATGTCCTGAAGAAAAGGGGGAGAAAGAAAAAAAAAAAAAAAAAAAAAATCAATCGATAAAATAAAAGGTAGTGTGAGACGAGGCCCGTTCGACATGTTTTAATCCCTGAATGCCAATTTATTCATTTAAATCAAAAGATGCTCCAATGTACTTTCTATCCATTTATAGGAGGTCCGCAAAAAAACAGGTTCCGGTTATCGCCAACTTCATAAACAACCGTAAAAAGTCACACATTTCACCAACTTCTCTTTTTATGCTTCTCTTGAAGTTAAAAAGACCAAAACGTGGGAAAAAATTAAAATAAAATAAATAAATCAGCTTCCTGACTTGCAAAATAACCACAAATTCCTCCTTCCTATCGGCTTAAAGGAACAGATTTAAATCAAACTCTTGGAAAGTGCCGACACTGGAGACTCCTTCCGACAGCACCTCGCAGAGAAGTTCCCCATAACAGCGGATAAGCCAAGCCAAGCCAACTTTATTTATAAAGCACTTTTTTGTACAGCAAACCACTGGCCAAAGTGCTGAACAAAGG
>JAQMCW010000011.1:17122290-17134441 GCA_030068335.1 Chrysichthys cranchii
TCATCTGATTAGTCGACTAATTGCAAAAATAATCGGTGACTAGTCGACGATCAAAATAATCGTTTGTGGCAGCCCTATTAGTAAGTCGAAAATTTGAGATAATAACTCAAAATCCGTGTTAGTAAGTCAAAATTCTGAGACAATAACTCAAAATTTCGAGTTAATAAGTCGAAATCTTGAGAGAATAACTCGAAATTTTGAGTTAGTAAGTCGAAAGGTCAAGATAATTAGTCAAAATTACAACTTACTAACTCGAAATTCCGAGTTAAGTATCTCAAAATTTTGACTTAGCTCTGCTGGTCATGACTTGGGAGCAGATGGATCAGGTGCATGCGCACTCAAAATTTGTTCTTACAGCACCAAATTTTAGTTATTGTGTAAAAATCCTTTTCTAGGGAACATTTGCTGATAATAACGGCATGCAATTCAGGCAGTAAAGCAAGGATTTAAAAATTTGCGCTGAAAGTAATCGCCAGTTTGCTTCTTCATGACGGGTAGCTGTATCACTGGTAGATTAGCTGTAGCGTTGGTAGCCGATGCTTTCTGCCTTCCTGATTGGCAGAGCTAAGTGGAAATGTCAAGTCAGGTATCTCAAAATTTTGAGTTATTATCTCCAAATTTCAAGAGACTTAACTTGAAAATTTCAAGTTATTAAGTCGAAATTTCGACTTAAAGACGGCAAAAAAAAACAAAACTATTTTTTTCCAGTGGCGGAAACAAGGTTGTTCAATGTTTAAACAATTTGAAAATCAATTCTCAGCATTTCCAAAGCAAAGACAAGTCATCGTTTATTTTCTTCAAGAATAAAGTCGGACAAAATTAATACTGTGCTGCGCAAAAGTCTTAGATGTGTGTGAAGAAATCCCTTAAAGATGACTTCAAAAATAATGAAGTTATTGATGCACTGATTTTGATACTAACAATGCACTGATTTCTCTTCTTCTTCTCGGGGCTTCATATCAGATTCACGCTGCCACTTGTAGAAACACAGAAGACGCTCTCTCTAGAGGTTTGTCTGTTCTGGGTTACTGTAAGGGTGTATCATGTTTTTGCCGTGGCTGTTTAGCTTTTTGTTTTGTCTTTGAGCTGAAACAATTGATAGTAACAGAGTCTCAGTCAACGTCTGTGTTAAAGGGACACACACGAGACGGGGTGTGACGTTTTCGACATCGATGTTTATCTTTTCCGAGCCCAGCGCGAATCCAAACGTCTTCGTCATAAGTGTCTAAGATCTGCGTGCCTTTCTCCCTTGAATCGCTTCCCACTTCTCTTCGATTTCTCCTCCAATGTATTTCTGACCACACAAACACAATGCTTAGCATCTTAACTTGCATTTAAAGAGTGGTATAAATGTGCACGGCTACAATAAGTATCTCAACACCTCAGAGGCGACTCGCTATGTAAAAACACAAACTGGCATGGCTTTATGCAGCCAAGGCCACCATTTGAAGAGTTCTTCTTTATGGCAATGCTGTGGGATCTCCGTGTAAAAACGGCTATAGAAATGATCCGTGTATGGTGTGTATTGCTGCTAAAAAGCTAGAACAACGATTTAAACAGCTTCTACTGGTATTATAAGGTAATTACTGAAAACGATTGCTACGCTGGGATGTGCTGCTACAAGAAACTACTCAACAATGAGGTGTGTATTTTCTAATAACAACACCTCCTGAACAATTACACATTTACACACGGTCAAAGTATTCCAGTTAAATGACATGTCCGTACAAGCACTATATGTCACACTCCATTCACTTTGCATCATAAGTAGGTGACACTTGAAGGTGCATGTCACTACAGGTTACCTGCTGAAGTAGGATAATTAGCTACTTAGCTTTGTGTATTACTTAATTAGCATAGATTCCAGTTTGTCCAGTGGTAATCCTAGTAATTAAATGAGCATGTTTTCCTCCTTTGCCTCTTATTTAAAGAAATTAATAGTGTTTTCTTTCACGATCAAAAGTCTACATGGAGTTGCTAATCCATATGTGAGACCTTGAAAGAAAATCTTTTTTTTAATTTATTTGTTTGTTTGTTTGTTTATTTATTTATTTATAACCAAATACCATTTTATGTCAGACAGCTACGTCTGTAGTAATATATGGAGATTTTTTTTTTTTTTTTTACTTTCTATGTCAGATCCAGAATACAATGCCATGCCTGCTATGATAGTCAGAAAAGTGCTTCGGCGTGACAAGTTTCCACATGACAGCTGTCAAGGCAGACCTCGAAGACATTATTTATAACCACATACACACCTGCACTATCTCACAATGCCAGTCCTAGGCAATGTGATCATGTTTTGGTGTGGTGCAGTGAATGGTCTCAGACTGGGTGTGGGGGAAGCTGTGTGAATCCACCAGATTAGGCCAAGCTTACAAAAACAAGCTGCCACACCCTAAAGTTAATGTGTGTGAGCACACAAGGAGCTGTAGGAAAACAAACGCATGTGTATGCGCAGCCTGGCATGTAATCGAGTAAGAAAAAGAGGATTAGGTCCTTCAAGACGGAATTTACACGGCTGCATGTTTAGATTTGAAGCGCGCAAGAGGAGCTGCCAGGGCAAGCCTCTGTACCTTATTATTTAATTCGCCAGTTTATGGTTATTATAATGGCGCAGTATAAAGGAATGCTTACCTGATAGCCTTGGCAAGACAAGGCACACACGGGAGCACTGGAGTACTGTGAAGAGGGACGGACTGTACAGCACAGACTGTATATGATCAGAGATGGGGGGAAAAAGATTTGTAACTTTATTGTTTAGAGATAATAGCCAGCTGCTGTGACATCACCGAAATGATTTTGGCTAGCTCCAGTGCCAAACCAGGCAAGCAAACAAAATTTGGGCATAAAATGTAGCTAACTAAATATAACAGGATGGATAAATTTAGCCGAATGATATCATTATTGTGATGTACTTTAAATGATGATAAGCAAGCATTTTTGTGTAAACTACAGGAGGCTAAGAGCTATCGTCTGGAAACACAGGACCTCACAATAGGCGTGTTTGCATTAACATGCTTAACATGCAATTTGAAATGGCTAACGTAGGAAAAAAAACGAGTAATGGACACACGCGAATTTTGAAAAAAAACCCTCTCAAATATAAAAAAAACCAAACAAACAAAAAACCACGAAACGAACAAAACGCTCACGTGAGGTGATTTTTCGGCCGATTCCACCGAGCGATATTTTGCGAAACGGAAAAGCAAACAAGTTTTTCACTTTTAAAACGTCGCGTGATGGAAACACAGCCCATTTGCGAGTGTCTTTTGTTGAAAGAAGTATCTATATATTTTGAATTCTTTCAACTTGTCCATTTCGGGGTTTTTATTTTTCTTCACATATTTTGTCCAAAGCTTCCACACATAACACGTAAACGAAGAAAAAGTTTGAGATGGGTTCTGAAAGGATCATGAACAGTGAACATGCGCAGGTTTCACTGCGCAGAGATCTAGCACATAGCGGTCACGGGTTTTCAAAACAGTAGACGATGCACTGTATTCTGGGAAGATTAAGCCGGCCCCTTTAAGTTGTTGCAATACTGGAACCAGGCTGGTTTTCTGATGAAATGTTTAAAATCTCTCCTTTACGTCACTGTACAAAGAGTGACAGAGTTCTGATTAGTTCTTGGCCTTCTTTTTATATCAATGGCAGATCATTGGCACACCTGTAAGCAGAACAACAGCTGAGGTCTGAGACAATTTTGAAACGTCAGAGCCTGATTACGTTTCCTTTCTCGAGCACCTCCTCTTTGTTGACCCAAGTGCTCATCATGGTGCGTAGTTAGCTCAGAGAGCTGTTGTGTGGTTGCCCATCACAAAGCCTGCCTCCTGGGGGACATAATGAAAGACGGACGGGATTCGTTCAATAAGATCAGAACTGCAGACTTGGTCAGAGATAACGAGAAAAGATGCGACGAAGCAGCTTTCTGTTTTTAAGCACGGCCAATCAAGATCAAACAAGCTACAACGGTAAATAATTAAAAAAGATGGGAAAGACTGATAAGATAGGAAAGATAGATAAGATATATGCTAATCTTACATTGTGTGTCTATATACATGTGCGTTCTGTTGACGATTATCTTTATCTGAGGGTTTTTTTCCCTTCTTTTTGCTTTGCAAGCTTTATTTTCCCCCATTTCCCCGTTTGCATTTAACCTCATTCTTGTTTTGCCTTTTAAACGACTATTATATGGTTCCTTCTGTTTGTCTTTTTTCTCATCCCTTATTCAGACCGGATGTGTTGTGTAAGTATTGCATCAAGCATCACGTCAGGAATCATGCCTAGACGTCAGTCAGTCCACTCCGGACGTGTCTCATGTGTGTTTCCATACTCGCTACCGGCAGGAATAAGAGCAACAACTCCTGTAACTCCTGTTGCCCATTACCTCCTTAGTTTCCTGTATAAATGCCCCTTAGTTTGCAAATCACTTTGCTCCACACAATTATACGACAGGATACAAGAACAAGAAGAGGAAATCTGCTCCATACTCCACCAAAGCAGGCTCACAGCTACTTAAAAGTTTCTATCAAGCTGCAATAAAGAGCATGTGAATACCATGGACTGCATGTAAAGTGCCTCAAAAGCAAAAGAAGTGGGTAAACTCACAAAACAAAGGTTTTGCTTGCTCTTGGGCCGTCGTCTGTTTTGTTCATAGTGCTTTGCATCTGGTAGAAGAGATGTCATGTGAAAACCGATCCCCTAAAAGCATGACACGAGTGAATAACGTGGGTGTAAAATGAGGATCGTACCTTACGAACACTTTACTGTGCAAAGGCCGGTTGCACAATTTTTGGAGATAATGTGCACGACGTATTAAAAGTGCATGTTTAATATTTCAGTTGATTTCTACGCGTTTCCGTCTGGTGCTTGACTGAAATAAATGACACAGGTCGTTTATGGAAATATGAGTGCCACAGTTTGTTGGAAATTAGCTATCGGGGCTTAAATATATAGGATGTATTTAATATCCAGTGACATAAACATCAATTCAAATGCTCTTTTTAAGCAGGCATGATGCCGACACTAAATAGGTTTTGATTCTGATGAAGTCGCTGATCATACGGAAGTGCAAATTCTACAAAGACCCGAAGTGTAATCAAGTGTGGATTCGTTCCAACTTTTGTACAGATTGAGGATCACACCATGGTCGTAAAAAGGCTTGCTTAACCTGGTTGTAAGCCACTGTGTCAGCTTGACGTCCCATGGTATGGTGTGGGACAGAGACACATGTTCGTTTGGCTATAACGAAAAGCGTAAAGGAGGTGAGAGGGAAGCACCTGGGATGGATGAATGATATGATGAGGTAGGAAAAAGGCATAAAAATAGAAAAAGATTTGACCATATGGTGAGTTGGTGAAACAAACAAGATTACTGCCCCTGTGGTGATTTTTCTTTCGCAAGTGGAAATCCCATAAGCACCACCGAATGTGTCCAGTGGAAGATGGATGACTCCCCCTCTCCAATTCACTGTTTACGGAGTGCACAGTGACTCACAGTGACGCACAAATGCATCCCAGAACTGTATATCAAAATAGCCAGTGCTGGGATGAAGTCGAGATGAGCTGGACAGGAGAGTATACACATGGGGCTACAGTCTTTTTTTTTTTCCCCGAGCTATAAAGCCCGAGACAAACCAGATCTGGTTAATGTTTGACTGGCAGAGTCAGTCAGCTCGGGTACCGACTCCATTAAGCCCTTATCACACGAAAACACAAATGTTTGAGCTATATCACTTAGCAGACACAGCTGGTGTGGCCAGTCGCTTGTTTAACAAGAGCAAACCAGGTTATTCCTGTTTCATTTAAAGGGAAAGATACACAACGCTCATGACGGGCATTCATTTCAGCAACTTGTTAACACCTAAGGGATTAAGAGAATAAAAGACCCATAGTAAATGTTTGTTTTGCTTGTGGGAAGTCATTAAAGTGGTAATCCTAGTGGCTTCTGAAGCAGTAAATGAAACAGAAGTACAAGAAGCACAAATGTCTATTGTATTTCCTTCCCTGACCCAACAGCCATACAGTCAAACTACAGATGTCGCTAGAAATGATGTCTGCTGTCCTTTTTGTTTGTTTATATTCATTCGCAAGTTTATTCGAACAAATTACAATGAAAGAAAGGATACAATTTAAGCAATTGTGTGAAAGGTTTTGTTTAAGGGCTTAACAGTTGCTCCAGGTAGTCCCGGGATTCATACTCTAAATCGTCCAGTTGCTACTTGAGAAACATGACCCCTGAACTCCCACTACTATTCAAAGATGTCAGTCGTGGAAGAAATTCCCCAAACTCTGTAATGCTTCAATGCACTCTTGCTGATCATAATCTCGCTGGGCGTAAATTACAAGGTACTCATGGTGTCATGCATTTTCCACAGTTGGTGACTACATATTAGTTGAAGTGTTTGTTTACAAAAGCAATGAGGTGCAATGGTAGCTAGGCTATCTGTAACATTTTCAGACCATTCCAGTGCCCTCTGTGAAGTTCTACAATGTTTCATGTGAAGTATCTTGTACGACCTGGAAATCACTCCGTCAGTTGGGAAGGTATTCAAAAGCTACTAAATTGGCTACAACAGTGCAAAATTAGGATGTTCTTTCTCTTCATCACAGCAGTCAAATGGTCTTTGTTGGGGTAGGGGTAGCTCAGGGGGTTAAGACGTTGGCTTGCTGCCTGGAAGGTCAGGAGTTTAAGTCCAAGCACCACCAAGCTGCCACTGTTGGGCCCTTGAGCCAGGCCCTTAACCCTCAACTGCTCAGTTGTATAAATGTGATAAAAATGTAAGTTGTTCTGGATAAGGGCGTCTGCCAAATGACTGTAATGTAATGTAATGTTGCATCATCAGAAGAAATATTCTGGTTGTCCTTTTCTTTCCTCTCTTCAGCAAACATTTGTATCTCCCTTGTAGTTGCCGGTCGATAGGCATTGTCGTCCTATAGAATGCAGCCTCTGATTGGGCACTTCAGGGACCCCAGGTGACTCCCACCAGTTGTACTCTGGTGAAAGGACACAAGTGGGTCTATGGTTGATCAAATAGCGGTTCAAGTAACTCTCCTCTAATTCCTTGGCTCGAACCCTGTTCTCCTGGTCCTGTAGGATGAGTAGAGAGCATGTCTGAACCATGGCTAACACCTTGGAGCACAGGCCTCCATAGAACTCAGAGCTGTAGTAATAGTCACCTTCTCCGTCTCCAACATAAGCCTGCGAGTCTGGGTTCTTCTCATAGGGGTAAGAGTACCTAGGTTTGCCATAGAACACAGGATGTAGCGTGGCCGTCAGCTTCCCCAAGATCTCTGTGCCCACTGGGTTTGTGAATTCCTGGTCAACGTCAATGCAGTAGACGTAATCCACCTCCAGATTTATCTTCTCCTTGATGAGGGTTGCGAGCAAAGCCGTGCGCCGCAGACCAAGCCTGTCCCAGCCTGGCATCTCAGCCACAGGAATGACACGCAGCTCCCGGTTTAGACCCAGTTTCAGGGGAGGATACAGCTCTCGTGGCCTGTCAGTCAAGACGTAATAAGTAACATAGAAATTGAGCAGGAAGTAAAGTTCGGCTGAAGACAGGAGGCGTTGTAAGTAGTGATTGTAGTTCCCGATTGCCAGGATTGCCAGGCCAGTGCGGGCACCAAGATGTGTAAACTCATCTCTGCGCCATACCGAGGACTCACTGTCCCCCCAAACTAGAGGTGCACCCCAAGGTGTCATCACAGGAACCTCTTTACCGTACAATCTTGATCGCCTTTGGTCCACGCCCGGGTACGGAGACATGGAGGAGATAGGTACAGCAGACATCCTCTTCTCCCTTAGAAAGTCTGAAAAAAAATTGATCAGTTGAATCATTTGACAAGAATTCTTACATTGCACCAACTATTGACTTCCTCTGATTGTATTTACAATAACTTCTTACTGGCCTCACTTTGGTTCACATATTGGATATCGCATAGTACTGTATATCATATTCACAACTCAAACCTTTATTAGGCTGTACGGACCAAATAGTCTCTTGGAATATAAACATACCTGCATTAAGACACCATGAACAATTAGAAGTCAACTGTAATCGTTCACCTCTAATCATTTTGTGACAAAATGTGTCACTGGGGGAAGCCATCATGCCAGTTCCTATTGGCAAGTAAAGTAATATTTATAATATTTTGCTCAGCAAGGTCATTCCAGCAGCTTTGATAATATGAAAATGAACATATAATGTCTATGGAATGTCTTGCTTTTGACATTTAAGGCCCTTAAAGTTTTACTTCATGACAATATGAGACGCAGTAATTAGAGCTCCAGACAAAAATAGAGATGATGGTTATTTCCTTAATGGGCCTTAGACTGTTTTAATAAAAATGGCTCCTGCTCTGTCTGCAGTTATCCATGTGCCTTGGTGCAACAACTCCCCAAAGTGCAGACATAGCAGGAGCGATTTTTATTAAAATGGACTTAGTCCACAAAAGGAGATCGCCAGTGTTTATATTTAGCAACAGTTATTGAATTTAATGTTGCTTTAGGGTGAAATATCACTTTAATGACCTAGATTCTGCTTTTTCTTGAAGTTTTGTGTCTTGCTGATTCTCAGGATCACTTGTATCTCTGTTGATGGAAGATCAACAGTAGAAGCTCCTAAGCATACAGTTTTTTTAGACAAAATTAGGAACCCTATTGATGTTTTTATGAGCCAGCTTACAAAACGTACTTGATTTCTTACACTGTGGCCAAAAGTATGTGTTCAAAAGTATGTGAACACCGGTCTAATCCAAACTCCCATTCCAGATGAAGTCTGTTATTATAACTTCCACTCTTCTGGGAAGGCATTTCACTAGAATTTGGAGCATGGCTGTGGGGATTTTTTGTCCAGTCAGCCATAAGAGCATTAGTGAGGTCAGGGCACTGATCGTCAGCCTTCTATTTCATCCTGAAGGCGTTCATTGGGCTTGAGGTCTGTGCAGGTCACTCAGGTTCTTCCACACCAACCTTGGAAACCAGGTCTTTATGGGGCTTGCTTGGTGCATAGAGGCATTGTCATACTGGAACAGGTTTGGGCCCCTCAGTCCCTATGAAAGGAATTTGTAATGCTACAGCATGCGATGACAGGCTAAACATTATGTCTGGTGTTCACATACTTTTGATCATGTAGCGTGCATTGTTCATATCTCCATCAGATATTAGGAATGCAAGTTCTACACTCTCAGAAGCAATGGTTATTTAATTTTTTTTTTTAATATGGGAACAATGCTGTTGGATTTGACAGTGCCTTGCATAAATATACATCCCCCAACTTGAACTTTTCTGCATTTTGTAGTGCTTTACTTGAACTGGACTTGAGTGAGATTTTTTTACCATTTGATTTACACAATCAATCTACGAGTACTTGAACAAAAATGCAGAAAATTGCTGGTTGCATAAGTATTTACCCCCTGGGTGGATGGTATTTGTTTCTATTGTCTTTATGCCTTTTTAGGTGTCCCAACCAGAAGGACAAGCCAACTAACCATAAGAATTCTACAGGCTTCAGTATAATTTAAAATATACTCATTAAAGCACAAGCTGCTACATAAAATCAAAGCTAATTATGAATGATAAATAGTGGTTCGCTTATACTGTAGGTTAGGTACAGTATATGATTTGTATTTTATGAGACTATTGCTACTTATTGACCCCAAGCGTATTCGCTCCATTTTATGTAAATAAATAAATAAATAAATAAATAAATAAATTTTTGGGAACTGTCTTAAATTATTTTGAGGTAAAAAAACAAAAACAAAACAAAAAAACCAACAACCCGGAACATATAGAATCAATTAAATATGAGAAAAATTCATGTGAATTATGTTGATTTTACAGTCATTTATAAAAACCAGTGACAAATTATTGGTCTATTCCCAAACAGTCCTTTTTGTGTTTGCCTCAGGCATGTGCCTGCCACCTAAAAGGCCTTGAAGCCTGGACTGATTTCAAAATTGTGACATGGACATTGTGACATCTGGACCGCAATGTGACATCTGCACTTACGGATCAATCCAACGAGAAGACATACACCCAGCGCAAGCAGTGGCTTCCGATTCCCAACTGAAAACCCTGTAAGAATATACCATTCAATAAGCATGCACGCACTTTCATCCCATTCTAAAATGCAACACACCAAAATGAATGTAGTAGTCAACATAAAATAATATGAAATGATATGCGAATAAGTCCTTTGATGCCATATTAAACTTAAATGCACATTGTTGCACAGCTTTAGGCTTATCTTCATGAGTGACAATTAAACTCGTCGAACTGAAAACATTTGGTCAATGTATCAGCAGCGCTGCGCATGCCGAGATCCTGCAGAGAGCACAAAATGGAAGGAATGCACGTTTCAAAAATGTCCCTGCAAGTTGTCCGGTGATAGTATGCGTCTGTTTTTGTAACTTTTAAAAAACTGTCGGATACTTGGAATGAGATAGAGTGTACCGGCTAAACTATATTAAAAATGCAAATGAGAAATATTATAACCTAGCAATGCTAGCATAGAGAAAAAAGATCAACTCTGGATAAGAACGCAAGCCAGGAAAAAGTGAACGAGAGAGATTAAGTAGCAGAGTGAAGTTTCACTGACCTGAAGGCAGCCTGCAGAATGGGAACAGTGCCATCTCTCTCTCTCTCTCTCTCTCTCTCTCTCTCTCTCTCTCTCTCTCTTTTAAGTTAGCTTATGTTTTAACCCAGTTTTCTCTGTCATCCGTCTCTTATGTTTCCTTTCTCTCCAGGTATCCCGAGTGCTTTCTTCACCCTGTTTCTTCTCTCTGTCGTTATATGGGGGGTTTATGGAATCTGTTCTGGCCCTAACCCACAGCAGCCAGATGTTGAAAGCATCCTGGTGAACAGATTTCAGACTGAAAAGAGAGAGGAGTGCAATAGGGGGATGGGTAGATTGTATTAAAGGACGGCATGCAGATCTGGTTTATTATAGTCTTATAAATGAAACATATGATCTTCAGTGCTATCTATGATTTTTCTTTCTTTTTTTCTTTCTGTCTTGGATTCCAACCTCTTTCCACAACATATGGGTCTCGTTTCACTTTGGATAGGAGCTTTCTACCTGCTGATAGTTGAGCCAGTGGGATTTAGCTACCTAAAAAGCGTGACGCAGCAGCATTTAGGGCTTTTGTCTGTCCACTCCAAATCTGCACACTCTGCTCGAACAGACCAGCTTCCAAAGCTTCATCTTTCATGCTAAATTCGCCATCACGAATTCGGTCATCTTGTAGATCACTATATGAGTTGGGTCTCTGCTGTCATTTAACTTAAGTCCATTGTGTACTGTCGTGTACCTGTAGTTACATTTCGGAGTCCAGCGTTTGTTGTCTCCACTATGTCTGTGTTGTTGGACTTCTCTTTAATAAGAGGCTAAATCGTACTCTAGAGAAATGTACACCTTTGTTATGCCTTATGTTTGAGATGGTTGATTTGTTGTCTCTCTATAATGCCATTGTAACTGTGTAACCAATCAACAAATCACCACCAAGAAGCATCAATCATCAAGCACGCTATAAATATTTCACTGAAAACATATTTAATGTGGGGCGACACAGGGGTGCTGTCGCTTCATAGCAAGAAGGTACTGGGTTCGAACCTGCCAACCAATTGGTGTCCTTCTGTGTAGAGGGTGCATGTTCTCCCCGTATCTATGTCCTCCAGTTTCCTCCCAAAGCCCAAAGACATGCAGATTAGAAATCCCCCCCCCCAGGACGACTGGGATTGGCTCGACCTTTCCCGTGACCCTTCATAGATAAGCGGTATAGATAATGGATCGATGGATATTTAGGGTGTTTTAGGGTGAGGTTTTTCTTATAAGCCTAAATTCATATACATTTTTCTCAAGTTTACACCACAAGATGGCACTATAATCTTTTATACAAACAAACAGACTATGAAACTATCAGCAGTTTTAACATGAACTCGGTTTCCATTGCTCTTTTGATACAGTATGTATGGGGGGTTTTTTCTCTTTTTTTTCCTCTCTTCTTTTGTGGTATATGCTCTTGCACTCCAGTGGCACTTAAATTACTAACGACACTGGAGCAGACTTTAGGAGGGAGAGAATTTAGGATTGTGTGTGTGTGTGTGTGTGTGTGTGTGTGTGTGTGTGTGTGTGTGTGTGTGTGTG
>JAQMCW010000011.1:17167847-17180921 GCA_030068335.1 Chrysichthys cranchii
TTTTTTTTTTTTTTTTTTTTTTAATTAATACAACTGAGCAGTTGAGGGTTAAGGGCCTTGCTCAAGAGCCCAGCCATAGCAGTTTGGGGGTAGGCTTTGAACACGTGACCTTCTGATCAGTAGTCCAACATTTTACCCCCGAGCTACCACTGTCCCAATACTAAAAGTAATTTTCCATAATAGTGTACAGGATAGGTTTTTTTGGTTTTGTGTGCATGAAAACAGAACTAAAACTAAAGCATAAAATATATTAGCTTTTACGTACCATGAAATTCTATGACTTAATTATTTTCCTCTCAAACGTAGTGTACTTATACAGTGATCAACAGATGGTGAAGGTGACCGTGATGATGCTTACGATTGCAGTACAGAACGGTGAAAACCAGAAGCAGGAGGAGAAGTCCACAGCCAGCAGCCAAAGGAATGAAGATGTGTAGCTCACAACCCAAAGCCGCGTTTAGGTTTCTAGGTATATTTCCTGCCAAGGATATTTGAAAAATCAAACCAAGAGCTTCATTTCTCCTCACTGGTGCTTGGGGACTTACTTATGGCATCTCACTTAGGATCTGAAATTGTGCAAGAGCTCCGTAACATCTTGAATCCTTACATAGTTTGCAAGCCCCTGGTATCTTTGAGCAGTTAAGATGGATTTATGAGTATCATACTTCAGATAGCAAAATGGAGATGATCTATAGATGGCATCTTTTTTATAATCAATGTAAAGTTGTTTCTTTGTGTACATAATTCTGGACAGGAATGAAGCTGCTATGTCTTTAAGAAATATTAATTATAGCAAACAGCAGCAGCAGTAATGATTATTATAATAATAATAATAATAATAATAATAATAATAATAATAATAATAATAATACCTTGGGAATTTATACATATCTGCTCAGGTTTGGGCGTGACAGCCACTGTCTGCATGCGGGTTGTTTGTTTTGTTGTGGTGGTTGTTGTTGGGACTGAAAAAAAAATGGACATTTTTTAAAATGATCTGTGTGTGTGTATATATCTTGTAAATTTAGTACAAATTAAGTGTAGCACATAACCTTTCACGAGAAACAGGACATTTTAAACAGAAGTTCTTCATCAGCTGTGCTAAAGTGCTTTTTTACAATGAAGGAGGTGAAACCAGTTCATACTTTAGATTTAAAAATGTAATAATTTGCTCCTGAGTTCATTTTTACTTCACCTAAAGGATTACTGAAGTCCACTGAAGCTACTTCCTGGATTCATATACACATCAGAATAGACAAAGATTTTAAGATTAAACTGGCTTTTATGTCTAAAAAAAAATGCCCTGGAAGAAAACTTTTGCAAAAACAAAATAAATAAATAAGGTTCATTATTCATATTTGAGATTAGATGAACACTATACATGTTTAGGACTGAGGACGAGCCTTTCTGAAGGTGTACACTTATGGTATGCCTATAGACTCATCTCTGAAGCAAAAAAACCCCCCAAAAAAACGTGTTGCATTAACACCTTTAGGTTTGGTTTTAGGATATCTTTTACAGTACTGAATTTTCACTTTTACAATGTTCATTTAGTACAGCTGGACTCATTTATAAACCATAGTGCAGAGGAATCTACAGAGTCAACGTAGTGGCTGTCCAAATTCCTGAAAAATGCAGTTTGGTTTGATCAGCTGACAAAACGCCGACTGAGTTGGACAAACTGGTAGACAGTGAATATTCAGAAATATCCAGATTCCTTACTTAAGTGAAAGTACTAATACTACACTCTGTAAATACTCCACTAAGTCAAAGCCCTGCATTCAAAACCTTCCTTAAGTAAAAGTATGTATTATTAGTAAAATCTACTTAAAGTAGCCTATCAGAAGGAAAAGTCATTGTGCTGTAAAATGCTCAATGGATTATTATACGTGCAATGTTTTTGGATTAATCTTACAGTTGCTTTTGTGTGCATGTTGTGTTTTATCGCTGTAAATGTTTAAGCATGAGCTCATTTTAATTACTTAGCAGAAATGCATTATATACCATAAGATCATCATATGTTTGTAGCATTATAGAAACCACACGTTTCTACAAAGTCAGTTTTTCATGCATGAATTTAGAAAAAAGCAACCTTATATATATATAGAGTCAGTTATTAAAGAGTTTATTTAGCTCAAGAGGTTTCAGGACTTTCTCAACCCATGAAGGAAGTCTTAATCCTTCAGTTTATCACAAACATTCAAAATCAACCCAACGCAGTGAGAAAGACGTGGGTTTCGCAAGACAGGAAGGGTATGTACAAATGTTTCTGGAGTAAAATGTACAACATTTGCTTCTGGGAAATAGTGAGGAAGAAGTTTAAAGTTGCATAATAATAATAATAATAATAATAATAATAATAATAATAATAATAGTAATAATAAGAATAAAAGAAATATGCTTTTAGAACCCAAGTCCAAGAACCTCGAATTTGTACCTAAGTAGCTTACACTGCTTGAGTGCTATTAATTCAGCATTGGAGAACACAACAGTATTAAGCTGTTAGAAAATCTTAAAATGAATCTGGAGCCAAAAATTTGTCAGGAAAGCTGGAAAGTACCAACATCTGGCAAAGATGGTCTACCAGATTGATCAGAGCTGTGTGTGTGTTGTGGCATCTGGTACAGCTGGCCACTATGGTGCATTATTATGAGGCAATGGTGCTGGGGTTATAAATGATTCTCAGCTGTACAGATGTTCACTGACCCACCTGGCTCTCCGCGCAGTGTGGCGACGCCACTGAACTTCAGCTCGTTGTTGTTGATGCTAACACAGCTGTAAGTGCCACTGTCTTGCAGCCGCTTAAATCCCTTTACTTTTAGAGAATTTTCACTCACTTCGAATTTGGCCTCATCAGTTACTTTGCCTGAATTTTTACTCTTGCTGAATGTCCCAATGAACTCAAAGCCCGGGGCACTTTCTTTCAGCCGAAGCCAAAAGACCGTCCCTGGATTGTCACATTTGATGGGAACAATTTCGTCCTCCTTCACCTGCCCTTCAACACCTAAACAAGTGAAATGAAATCAGTAAGGCACCAGATAACAAAAGGAAGTAATTTATATACATGCATACATATATATATATATATATAGAGAGAGAGAGAGAGAGAGAGAGAGAGAGATAGATAGATAGATCTAAATAGCCTGTGTTGAGGAAAAGGCTGGCAAAATGTTTGGTTGAAATAATAAAATTATAATAATTATAATACAAATTTTAAAAAATATATAATAATAAAAAGAATAATTATATAACAAACAAAAAAAACTTTTTTTTTTCTAACAAAAAAAGCCATATGTAAAAAATGTACATAGTGTATTTATACTAATATACACTGCTGAGAATTTCAGTAAAGAGGCTGGTATATACATCATACATCAGTCTTTATAAACAAATTCACAACTGGATTGACGAAAGAAAAAAAAAGTTAAATATATTTAAAACGAATAAAATCTTTCTTTTCTGCTGCAATAAAAACGAATCATCCGAATAGCCAGTGCTTTTGCCTCCTGCTGTAACGGCTGTAATGTACACATCTGTCTTCAATTAATTAATATAAACTTAATAACCCCTTTTAAAACTCCAAAATGCCGTGGAAAGAAGAGAACACCTTTCTTACCCTGAAATACGAACAGAAACACGCAAAGAGCACTGAAGAACAGAGTCATTTTCGTGGGTTTTTCTTCTTTCACACTGAGTTTTTCAGCAGCAGCTACAGAACATGGAGTGCGCAGACACATCGGATCGTGACCCTGATCATCTCTCCTCCCCGTTTCTCATTCTGTTCTCATTTCTGCTTTACACACTGCAGTGCCTTTGGTAGATCCCCCCCCCCCCCCCCCCCAACATAGACTAAAATAAAAAGACAGAAAAAAACCCACAAAAAACTCTGACAGAATGTCAGACTAAACTAACTAAAACAAAGTAAATAGCATTTTAATTTTTCACTAAGATTCCTAAACATTTTAAAGCACCGACACAAACGTCAACTGGGTATTTTCGTTATATATTATTTTGATCCCATCCAAATCTTTACACATAAATAGCGTTAAAATGTTTTTTTTTTTGTGTGTGTGTGGGGGGGGGTGTTTTCTTTGTTTTTTGCTTGTTTGGGTTTTGGGTTTTTTTTGGATTTCAGACAGTCCTGTTGTATTTCTTTGATTCACTATATATATATATATATATTTGTGTGTGTGTGTAGAGAGAGAGAGAGAGAGAGAGAGAGAGAGAGAGAGAGAGAGAGAGATTTTCCAGCTAATCCAAGAGGGTTATTAAGGAGTTTACTTACCACAAGAAGTAGGATGATTTTCTCAACCCATGAAGGAACACTTAATCCTTCAGTTTATCACCAACATTCATAATCAAACCAACGCAGTGGGTTTTCTCGAGATAGGAAGGGTATGTACAAATGAACAATGAATATGGCTGAATTGTAGATAGATGAACTTTAAACAAAATGAAATAAACAAAAATACCAAACATATATATATATGTTTTCTTTTTATAATATGCATTTTTATCACATTGCGTACATGGTGTGTCATGGATTTTACTTGAGTTCACATGTACAATTTCAGGGCATAAAGTTGTAAAAAGAACTTTTAAACATAAAGCATTTAAAAATGATATTTCTGCAAAACAGATATTTCCTCCACTCCAGGTTCAACTGCTCCCAGTCTTAATGTCTTCATCAGAACTCTACCAGGGGTGTGTTTGTAAAGGCGTCTGATAGCGAGCATGCAGAACTGGATCACAGAAAACGGAAATTGGATAAATGTAACTTGTAATCTTGCATTTTGCAGCAGGGTTGCAGAACCATGCACCAGTCTGAGGGTCTTGCAGAGCGTGCGTAGCGTGCACTGAAGCCCACCAATCAGAAGCCGAGCTGAGACCCTCTCTAAAACCACAAACAGTTTTATGCGCACCCGATACTAAACATCATCCATCTGCACTTCAGCCATCTTCACTGTTCGTTTTCAGTGCTATAAAGTCACCTGGACATGTCTGTATTACTGCTAGCACAGGAAAAAAAAAAAAAACACCACCACAAAAAACAAAAACACCTTTTATTCTTTTCATAAATCCAAATCGTTCCATTCAATCAAACTCCTCAATGAAAATGAACAGTTCAAAAGAACGTAGTTCAAGGTTTAAAATTCAATTGCTTCTTCATTGTCAGGCAGTGAAGTGAAAGAGTGAAAGAAGGGCAAGTAAACAAGTCATCAAAGACCACGTGCTCATGTAAATAAGGCAAAAAAAAAAACAACCCCATGAGAATTATGTAGAACAAAAAACAATATTTTAATCATCTTAATAATATCACTTTAAATAATAAATATAGTAAGAGGACAGTAGTAAAAAGCAACCTAACTCTCTGTGTGTGTGTGTGTGCGTGCGTGCGTGCGTGCGTGCGCGTAGCCTAACTGTATACAGATGCTCCCCGAGTTACGATGGCCCGACTTCCGATTTTTTGAAGTTACGATGACAATTGCGATACGCTAGAAACTGTAAAATATTTAGGAAATATTTAAGATTCCAGGCCAGCGTAACTGCGTATGATGTAAGCAGACGTTTGGACGACGCCCGGAAGTACACGGACAACACCCGGAAGTACGCGGACAATGACTGGATCACTCGCCTCGCGTCGTGCCTCACTCTCTCCCGCAACTCCCAGAGTTACCTTGTGTATCGCTGTACTGTACAGTGCATTCCTGCGGGGTTTTTTGTGCGCTCCTAGAGCTAATTTTAATTAAAGCATGTCTTTTAAACACCCCAGCATGTCTCCTGCAGGAAAAGACTCCTGGGTAGGCTAAGATAGGATAGCCTGGGCTAAGCTAGGCTAAGGAAGCTGAGAGACCTAAGCTAGGCTGAGTGGTTCAACACAGTGGTTCGACATACGATATTTTCGACTTACGTCGGGTGTGGCGGAACGCATCTCCATCGTAACTTGAGGACTGCCTGTGTTTGTAAATGTATTCCATGCCCCTGTCCATCAAGCAAGCACCATAAAGACATGGTTTGCCAAGGTTGGAGTAGAAGAACTTGTGTTCTGCCCAGCGCTCTGTCCTCAACCCCACTGAAGATCTTTGGGATGAACTGGAACGTCAACGTCTGAACCTGACCTCAATGCTTTTACAGCTGATTGAGCCACTCTCCAAAAATTTCTCCTCAATTTGAAGTGGAAAGCCTTCCTAGAAGAGTGGAGATCATTATAACAGCAAAGAGGAACTAAATCTGGACTGGGATATTCAAAACGGATCAGTGCAATGGTCACGTGTCCACAAACTTCTGGCTATATTGTGTATATTAAGGGAAATTTTCCTCTTAAGATTCATACTTGGGCGGCACGGTGGTGTGGCGGTCAGCACTGTCAGGTGCTTGTAGTGTACCTTTAATTATTGAACTAATTTAAGGTACAAAGTGTAAATGTACCACATATTCATATTTTGAAGATATAGGATAAATAGTAAATATATAAAAGATAAGAGTACAAGGAAAGTTGAAGTACCTACAGTACCTTTATTAGTACTTCGTATACTAAAAGTGTACAGTGTTTATTTTGTGCAGCTGGGCCAATATAAATGCATTAAATGGGAAATGTTGTTTCATTTTATGGTACAACCAAATCTAAATTTGAGAACGGATAAAAACACACATTTAGTATAATGCGCGTTTAAATGTATAATCCAGTATTATTTCCCATAATGGAAAAACTGCAGTTCCTTAATAGGATATGGGACTTTCTTTTTCTCTTTTTTTTTTTTTGACAAAACCATGTTTTTACATGTTTCACTTCATTAATTATTTTGACAACACTGCACATTTGGCTGCACAAAAAAAACCCAAAACCTCCAATAGCAGAAGATATTTTAGTTTACCAGACATCTGACAAGGTCTGTGGGACTTTCAGGAATACCATAAGCTTCTATTAAACTGCTGAAGTTGTGTTTTTTTTTTCTTTTTTTCTTTTTTCATTTTGCAACAAACTTCAGTAAAGTAGTCCTTTGTTATATTATCATTTCCAAATCTTTGGTAGGTCTATCCCAGATTCTACGCAAAGTAGGTAACGTTCCGAGCAGAGGTTACTAATTTGAAATACACCTTAATGTATTGTATCATAGCTTCAGCTATGATATCAAAATGTAATCATTACCATAAAAATGAAAATGATATTGTGTAGAAGCCTGAGGATTACACCCATAAAGCTTTCAATGAAATCCTTCAGGCCTATAATCATCCAAGAAAATTGTTGTCCTTTCAGAAATACAGACTACTAAACAGCTCATTTTACCTCTGATGTCTCTCAGGTAAGCTAAGCATGACCTGACCAAAGTGGCATCCCATGTTAAATTATATGTCTACTATACATTTTTTTTTACCTGGCTCAATCGGTTTGAAAGCAATTTTACAATTGAAACACACATACACTGCTCCCACGATAAATCCCTTTAAAATCCATTAACCCCGTCTCAGTTTCATAAACCCCATACTTGAGTTTACTCTTTTATAAACTAGACAGACATTTGTACAGACTTTTACAAAGAATTCATGTGGAAATTCAAAAAACCGTAACAGTTGAACATAGAGACTAGTTTTGGGTGCTGAACTGAAATACAGTAAGCATGGTATGTCCTGGGACAGCATGCAGATTATATGTTGTTATATGTACAGTGCTTGTGAATTCTCAATTTTGCTTCTAACCACCTTTTCAGCTCATAAATACATACCACAGACAGATGATCTTCAAAAGGGTACTACATGTGCAACCTTATCTGTTCTATTTTATCTGATGTTCCACTTTTTTGAGGTCATATATCTTTCATTGAGGTTGTATATCTACGTAGATATCTAGATTGTATAATATTAAAATTTACATTCAACTGAGATAATTAGGGTACCTTGGACTACTGAATGAAAGGTGGTGAGTTCAAATCCCAACTATACTGCCACAGCTGAGGACCTTGAGCAAGATCCTTTACCTCAACTGCTCACTGGTGTAAATGACGTAAATGTATGCTACTGTGGAAAAGGGCAAATGGCAAAAATGCAGAGCCGGCATTAGGCATAGGCTGGCAGGGCACCAAATTGGTGGAGGGGGCTCCAAAATTACTGGTAAAATTACTGCCCCACCCCTGGTACCCATACGTATGAGGGACACCACTATCAATCCTGCCTAAGGTGCCCATTGGACTAGCACCGGCCCTGCAAAAAATGTAAATATAATCACAAGCTAATTATGTCCATATGCTCTCTGATCCCATTAGTGAATCTAGCGACATTTCTTATGAGTTCCCCTAGTCATACCTGAGTAATGTACACCAATCATCCTTAACATTAAAACCACTGACAGATGAAGTGATCTCATTACAATGAATGCCACCTGTCAAGGGGCGGAATATATTAGACACCAAGTGAGCAGACAGTTCTCAAAGTTGATGTGTTGAAGGCAAAAATGGGGAAGAATAAGGATCTGAGTGACTTGGACAATATCCAAATCGCAATGGCTAGGCAACTGGGTCAGAGCATTTTCAAAAAGGCAGGTGTTTTGGGGTTTTCCCAGAATGCAGTGGTTTGTACCTACTAAAAGTGCTCCGAGGAAGGACAACTGATGACCTGGCAACAGTGTCATGGGTGCCCAAGGCTCATTAATGTGCATGGGAAGTGAAGGCTAACCCATATGGTCTGATCCCATAGAAGAGCTACCGTAGCACAAGTTGCTGAAATATGCCAGCAATGATAGAAAGGTGCCAGAACACAGAGCACACTGGTCAAAGTGCCCAGGCTGACCCCTGTCCACCACCAAAAATGCCTACAATGGGCATATGAGCATCAGAACTGGACCATGAGCATTGAAAGAAGATGGCTTGGTATGATGAATGATCTTTTCTTTTACAATATGTAATTGGCCCAGTGAACGTACATCACTTACCAGGGGAAGAGATGGCACCAGGTAGCACTATGGGAAGAAAACAAGTTGGTGGAGGCTGTGCGAGGCAGTGCTCTGCTGGGAAACCTTGAGTCCTGGCATTCATGAGGATGTTACTTCGACACGTACCACCTAATTAAACATTGCTGTGAGACAAATGACACCTCTTCATGGCAACGGCTTCTTTCTATAGGATAATGCCCCCTGACACACTGCAAAAATGGCTCAGGAATATTTTAAGGAACATGACAAAACATTCAGGGTGTTGACCTGGCCTCAATATTCCCCAGAGCGCAATCCATGCGAGGATCTGTAGGATGGGCTGAACTAACAAGTCCAATACATGGAAGCCCCACCTTGCAACTTACAGGATTTAAAGCATCTACTGATAATGTCTTGGTGCCAGATACCACAGCACACCTTCAGAGGGTTTCTGGAGTCCATGTCTCGTAGGGTCAGAACCGTTTTAGTGGCACATGGGGACCTGAACAATATTAGGCAGGTGGATTTAATGTTATGGCTGATTGGTGTATCTTAATAATAGGTAACTGAATCAAATCGATTAAAAAACATTATTTTAACTATTGTAAGCAAATCTGAGGTAAATTAGAGAGCTTTTTTTGTTTAATTACATGAATACTTACATTGTGTGTCAGTTCATGTGTCTAGACAAAAATGTATTTATTTATTAATTATATACTTGCTGGCCACTTTATTAGGAACACCCGCACCCCATGGTATAGTTGTTGGTGTCAGAAGATCGGGTTTGTGAATTTCGGAAACTGCTGATCTCCTAATGTCTCTTTCCAGCATAATAACGCTCCGTGTCACAAAGTCCTCTTAGATGGTTTTACGAAGCTGACAGTGAATTCAGTGTACTTTAGTGGCTTCCAGTCAATAACTCTAAATGTAATAGATCACCTTTGGGATGTGGTACACCAGGAGATTGACAGCACCAACATTCAAATGACATCTTCAGCAATTCATGTCATGCAATCATGTTAACATGGACCAGAATGTCAACCAAATATTACTAACATCTTGTGGAACCTATACCATGGAAACTGAGGCTGTTCTAAGGGCAAAGAGGGGTCATATTCAGTGTTAGTATGGTATTCCTTATAAAGTGGCTGCTGAGAGTATATAATAATCCAGGATCATTTTAGGATATTGTTGAAATACTGTACGTATGTAGGGAATCGATGCCTTATTGTGTATTGTGAAACTACCATAACACAGAATTGGCTGCCGAGCAAAAAAGCAGACAAAGAGGTTTAGGTGTCTACTGCCCTCTGTGGGATGAAAACGCCCTAGGGGTTTTTTTTTTTTTGGTTTTTTTTGGTTTGCGTTTTTTATTTTAATGCAGCAAAAGGAAATGTAAAAGTCAGTATTTCATTTTCTATGTAGTGTCAGACTCAGCTTCCTTGCTACACACCTTATTTTAGCCTCCGTAATTAGCTTTTGTGTAGAATAAGAACTCGGCGGTGATGTTATCCTTCTTGACTGGGTTTTTCGGTGACTTGAGAAGGCCTCAGATCACAACGAGTCCTGGGCTGGGTAATTCGGCTCCTGAAGTCTACAATGATGTTGATTTGATGAATAATGGTTATTTAACAGATTGGAAGCTTCCAAGTAAGACAGGACTATAACTATGAATAGTTCCTTAGCCTTTTATATTTTTCTTATATTTCTAAAGAATATAACTGACAGAGTCCCTAATGAGTCTTTAAGCCATTCAGCTTATTATATAATCCTATCCTCTCTCATCTTAAATCTCATCAAGGAAATTTTAGAAACGTTTGCTTTGTTTAACGCATGCCTAGCGGTGCATTCTGCAAATATTTCTTAGTTTAGATTTAGCTTCTTAATTCCTAGGGATGGTCGCTTGCATGCTTAAGGAAGAAGTTTATTTTGTTTCACAAATTTATTTAGTTAAAAAAAACAATCAAGGATCACAAACACATGAAAAATGTAAAATACATTTGGAGAACTGTGGTCCTGCGCTAGCATTAGATCCTATTGGACATACAGTACAGGATTTAATATCAGAGTACGTTTATATGTATATACCTTGAATACATATAGACGTGTAATAATATACGTATAAAATAGATGGAAGATTCTCAGTGGACATGTAACTCATATATATCATTTTATGTTATCATTGGCAAGAACAACCAAATGGAACGCAAGATGGAAGCTTGAGGAGAGCAATAAGCCAATAATTGTCAACAACTGGAGAGAGATTATTCTTTAGAATGAACGAGACATTATATTACAGCCATAAAGTCACATAATTTTGCCCATATGGTGTCACTAATAAGGCAATGTTGACATCTTAAGCCTTGTTAGGCCATGAAGACATAAAGGAGTTACAACGGAGTAGCATGTATGTGATTTAGCTGAGGGTTTTATCCAAACCATCTTACCGTTGAGACAGGATACAAGTGGCATTTGAGCTCATGATTTTCTGATCAGTAGCCCAGTAGCCCCATGTTTTAACCACTGAGCTACCACTGCCCTATGTTGGTGAGTTAGAGGAAGGAAAACACCAAAATGTGCAGGGGGTGGCACACAAGAAGCATTGTGGTCACCTAAGGAGCTGTTATTGGTTTCCCAAAGATACAGTACATGATTCTTTGTTGTTGCCACAAACATTTTGTAAAAATAAATAAATAAATAAATATTCCATATAACGGTTAGGACCTATTGCCACCCCCCGTTTTTAAAGTTCTTTTAACATTGCTGCTAAAAATGTGAGTTTTGCATAATACAAATTTTTGCACGAGACATGCGTTGTTAAAAAGTAACTAATACTGGAGATGTGTTATGCTGTGGAAAAAAAGTATATCTATATACTGCGATGTAAAGAACTTCGCGAGCGGCCGCTTCCTGAGAAGAACGGAAAAGAGTCTTGAGCTCATGAAAGTTTCACCTCTGTGCTAGTTTGTGGAAGATAGCCCACTCTGGGCTGTAGGCGTACAGAAATCCTCCGAAGTGTGAAAGGAAAAGCTGCCTACACTACAGCAATCCTCACTCACCTGACGTTTTTAATGTCGCAATAGGGTCTTGCGTCACGTGTTTATATTCGTGGTGTCGGTGGGAAAATAACGCAATTTCACCGAGGCCACACACACAGGGGAAAGACTGCGAGTTACTGAAAACATCCACCCAAGCATGACATTATAAATATAAGTATTACTGACACCCAGTGAAAGCCCAATGTGTTATTTTTCATTAGATAAATAGCATTTCAAATTTCAGGATGTAATCTAGTGCGTGTGTGTGTGTTATTTTCCAGTAAACTTCACATCATGCGCATAATCCATTTATAGTTACATGTAATGTTGTGGAATATTTGCAAAAACAAGTTAGTTCCCGTTATCACATGCATTATAAAAGCTTTAACCTGTCTTTTCTCTCTCTCTCCTGCTCTCTCTCTCTCCCTCATTAGAAGTTTATAATACAAAAACCTGCAGCTTGCCATGTTACCAAGTATCCCATGTGATCAAGAACTGATATGAAATCTGATACATCTAGTTGAAATTAGATTAGAGCTAAGCATTCAGACCCCTTGGCTAAGGTGCTATAAATTGAGCTCAGGTGCATCCTGCTTGCTTTGTTTATTCTGAGGTCCACAATTCACAGTGTATGCCATACCAAAAAGCAGGTTCATAGAAATTCAAGGAACTCAATGTAAAACCTCTTAAGGGCCTTGATCAAGGGCTCAACAATGGCAGCTTGACAAGACTTGGGCATGAACCCCCTGACCCCACCTTCTGATAAATAACCCACAGGTCCACCACTGCCCAAGTAACTGGTCGTAATCTAAATAATTGGACCAGAAGGTCCTTGGAACCCAATGGCTTCTCTAACAGAGCTTCAGAAGTCCTTTAAAGAGATAGGAGAAACTTGTGGAAGGACAACCATATCAAAAATACGTCATCAAATCAGGCCATCATGGTAGTGTGGCTAAATAGAAGACACTCCTGGTAAAGTGCATATAGCAGACACTTAACAGTCTCTGAGAGCATTTGTTTTATTCGTCTTCTGCCGCTTAATCCTGTTCAGGATCGCGGGGGGAAGCTGGCGCCAATCCCAGCTGACATCAGGCGAGAGGCGGGACACACCCTGGGCGGGTCACCAATCCA
>JAQMCW010000011.1:17182285-17195689 GCA_030068335.1 Chrysichthys cranchii
GCCGAACCCGGGGCTCGAACCCAGGACCTTCTCACTGTGAGGCAACAGTGCTAACCACTCAGCCACCGTGCCACCCCCTCTGAGAGCATTAATTCTTTCTAAGTATTACAACTGGAGAAAACCAGGAATTGCTCATCAACTGGTACTTCCATCAGTGTCATTCCATCATACAGTGAAGCATGGTGGTGGAAGCGTCATGCTATAGGGGTGCTTCTCAGGGGCAGGGACAAGAAGACTGTTCAGAACTGACTATGGTGAAGGATGAATACAAGTCCAAAGAGTTCTTTGAATGCCCACAACTTCAGACTGGGGAAATATTTCACCTTCCAGCAGAACAAGAACTCGAAGCAAACAACCAAGAGGATGCTGGAGTGCCCTGGGACAAGAATGTCCTTGAGACGTCCAGTCAAAGCCCGGACATGGAGCCCATGGAAGATTTTTAAAGAAACATGAAGATGAAAGGTTACAGACGGTCCTTGTCCAATCTAGTGGAGCTTGAGGACGAATGGGAGAAACAGGCTGAATCCAGGGGTGCGAAGCTCATAGAGACTTACACAAGAAAGCTCAAAAGTGTGCAAAAACATAAGGGGTCTGAACCTACTGTAGATCAAAAATGATCACAGTACCAAGGATAATACAGCTCCTTAATATAAATGAATGAATGAGTAAAGCCCAACGGTCCACACGTCACACGGCAAACCCTGTAGCTCGTCCAGTGCACGTCGATGTTAATCAGATTATATCTGTTTCCTGTCTTACCTATGGTAATTTTCATAGCATGCAAATGCACTACTGAACCATGCTATTCTGTAGCATGCTATTCCCATCATAACTAATCAAGTATATCTGCATGTATAATTCCATATGATTTCATATAAAGTATGATAAAAGGGTCAGGGTCAAGGAAGAAAAAAGAAACGAATCATTAAAATATGACATTATGATATGCAACTAGGTTAAAAATAAAGCACTGAAAATAGCTCGGTGTAATAATAACGGGTGTTTCTGTTTATCTGCGTCTCTTCTGTGAAAGGTGGGCGCTGTTAGATAGAGTTATCTTATGACTGGTGGTCCACCCTCGGTTTCCATTCCCCTCACAGAGCTTTGAGTCATCACGTCCCTTCTGGTACTTTCTCACCCTGCACCTATGTCTGACCTGGGGATCCCTGGGTGACTCACAAAACTGAAAAACAAAGGGTTCCTACATTAAACAGCACCCATAACGGGGTGTATATCTGTTTCTGAAACAGAGAGAGAGACTGTGGGATGGGGATTACCTGGGCATTCCTTTCAGAGCGAGACTCCAACTCATCTCCTTGTACACCACAATAGAAGACCTGGATGAGTAACCCAGCGTCCTACACAGCAGACTTTACTCAGGTGGAGAGCAGAATCAACCCAGAATTATGATTGCGAGGACCCTGAAATGAGGCAAAAATGAACAATAGGAGGCCAAGATTCAGAATCAACATCAGAAACGACGAGCAGGAACGTCGTGCGAGGCGACTGCACAGAGGAGGTAGAGAGCGTTCATTTTCTCGTCCACACGTCTACACACACACACACACACACACACACACACACACACACACACACACACACACACACACACACACACGCACACACACACACGTGACTTTCATGCTCAGACGAAGCTGCAAACGCTGGATCTGCAAACAGAAATCAGGTTACGTTGTTTAAATCTGTGTCGAGTTGTTCGATTGAAATTCCAGACAGATTAAAAAACCCATAAAGAAATGCGAGTTTTTTCTTGAGTATCTATCAAAAAGACTGCCGATTTTCTGTGGGAGATATGAAAATGTCTGATATATTGCAAGTATGCTAATAAATGTCCATTAGATCAGTTAGAAACTTTATAAATTGCTATTCAAGTAGTTCATTTGGCATACAATCAGGACATTTGATCAAATAAAAACTAATAATTCAGATGCATTTTGTAGAGGGTGTGTGTGGGGGGGTCGTACAAAACCATAAATGTCGGCCATAAACTTTGCGAAGTACGAGTATAAACATCTAGACTGCTAAATTGCTTTGGTTTATTTTCAGAACAGAATCTAATTTGAAATTCATGCTAGTAGTTAAAAATCCTAAAGAACCTTTTTGTGACGTTTCAGCTCATGCGGTTGGGAAAAATATATCTGATCTGAATATAAACGAATATAAATTTTCCTCTTATTCTCTGTATTTTGCTAAAATCATTATTATTAATACTGATCTCATTTGTTTTCATGTGTTTAACATTTAAGCCTATAATTATTACCACATACTTTTTAGGGTGTGTGTACTTATATATTTAATTAATTATTTATTACTCCTAGAGCCCATCTTTCATTTGTTTGTTTGGTTTCTTTATTATTATTATTATTATTATTATTATTATTATTATTGCGGTTGTTGGCATTGCTGTCTAAACATTTAACTTAATTGCGTGGTGATTATTGCGGTGCATTCAGACTAATGTTTATGTTTGTAAATTTCTTGGAATAATTAAAAAAAATTTTTTTACATTTTTTCCCATTCAACCATGTTTGTTTGTTTTTTAATTCCTCTCGTCCTATTCTTATATTCTTCTCATTTTTCCATGTTTAAAATAAAAGTGCTGCAGCCTAAAGAAACCATTCTAAAGAAACCTAAGCTGTTGACGGATAAAACAATAAAAATAGACTAAAAGTCACTTTTTGTGAAAATATTGTGCTAGGAAAAGAAGGGGGAAAAAACATTACAGGGTTGAAGTGCACGCTAAAGTGTAAATTCTCGGGTACTGTGGGTTTAATGGTAAGCATACACAGTGCATACTGTTCTATACATTTTCTATACAGCAGCGTTTCCCCGGATGTTACGCAAAAATGAATAATGAATATGAATGTAATTCTGAATGTCTTGTAGAATTCACCACAATGCTTATTAAATAAAACTGATGAAAAAGCCTGCATTTTCAGTTCATCTCTGCGTTCCTGTGTTATCTCATTTCAGTTCCGTAATGAAAGCATTTTATTCTATAGCGTCAACTGCTAATTCAACATGGATCGGTGTCATGAGTTCATGGTGTGCCAACTATACATCTCGACATTAGTGTTTTTGCTAGAAAAATATATCACAAATAAAAAAAAAGACATCCAAAGTGAAAAAATAGAAATAAACCAACCACAAATATGCAGAAATATATAGATTTTTTGCTGAGGAAATGGATGATGGGGGAAAAAACCCACGGCTAATATTTCGCCCAGAAAGATATTCTAATACTGAAACCAAAAATATCATAAAAGTCAAATTAAAACCATTTTTAAAATGCATGTAGAGATGTACTGATAATACACAGAATATTATTTTTTCTGCTTTTCATTTATAAGACAATATATGACTTATAGTAACAAGGAATTTCATATACAGTATATATATATATATATATATTATACAACATACCGTACCATGTCGTATGACAGCTTTTGATTCAATCATATACACAAACGACTTAAGGACATGTAAAGCAGTGCACAAGATGTACGCGGTGTGGCATTTATTTCATAATGAAACCCAAAATGGAGCTTTGTGTTGGCTGAAAGAGGTCATGCATACGTAAGCGTATATCACATTTAGCGTATTTATTTAATCGATATTATGAACACGTACACATATTGTATTCATCAGGTAAGAAATATTACTTTGAAATCGCACGTTTGACCCTTCTCCTTCAGGAAATTTCCCCAAATGTCCTAGAAACATCGTTTTCTTGGATTTTTTAAAAAAAAACCCTTGAACCGAATATGAAAGGTCAAATGTTGTGATGTCATTACAACCAACATTTTCCAACTGTCCTCCTGCACTGTCATGTTAGCATGTTATGATTCCCATATTTTTAAATGAACCTGTACTACAATGTTGGCTTGGTGCTAACCAGGTACAGTAATTTACAAGTATATATAATAGTAAAGACTATATTCGATTAACGACAAGAAGTGTAGAAGGAGTGCCTGAGCTGCTGTCTCTGTGCCTGTGACGCTGTAGCTGCGGTCGGCTCTGTGGTCTCTCTGCGGTCTTTTTGCTTCAACTCGGTGTTAAAGGAGCTCAAAGCTCGAACGAGCGATGAAAACGCAAGATAACGTTCACTCTGCCTCGCTCTGTCACTGCACAGGAAAAGGGGTTGTTCATATGAAACAAAACAGCTGTGGATCGCATCGCAGGGGTACAGTGGTGCTAGAAAACCCTGTCACGACATCTTGAACTAACTGGAAGCACTGCCTTTAATTAGACACATTAGATGAAGATATTCATAAGCGCCAGAGTTGAGAAGATACAGTGATAAAGTGTCTAATACTACACTTCTCTGAGATAACGAGCATCATCGTTCATAGTTCGTGGTTTGTTAGCAAACCTATGATGTGTCGTTCTCTTCAAGCATCATAACAATATTTATGTCATATCACCCACCTTTATAACATACACACCTTCAGACAGAGAAAACACAGACACACACACGCATATCCTCGGAGAGGGAAACTCATGCTAAGAGTCAAACACGTAAAACCACCACACCTTCAGATATGTAACATAGAGAGGCAGTGTGAAACTAATGTGGTCCAAATTCATACTTTATATCAAAACAGGGAGAATAAATGCAAAGAATAAAACAAACAATCCACCTTTTTTTCTCCTCCTTTGAAGTTTATTTAATCAAGACTAAATATGTGAGTGGAAAACCGTGATGCGGACCACAGTTTGAGAAAAAAAATTTTTTTTTTTACACCTAAGCTGTACAGCTTTTTCAAAGGATGAAAATGTAATGGCAGTCTTTATAAAAAAAAAAAAATCATGCACAATTTTAGCTCAAGAATTTAGAAGCTCATTTGGGGCTGAAATCGTTCAGGGTAAACGGGGCAAAAAAACCCACCAAAAAACCCCCACAAAAATACGTTAAACGTTAACATATCTAAGTAAAATACAAGTGTTTCTTTCTTTCTTTCTTTTTTTTTTTTAAGAAAATACAAAAATATACATTTTATAGCTGAAAAAAAAAATTCCCTCAAACTTTACCGAACCTTAGCATTCTGGTGGACGAACTAACACTAGATATCCATCAAAAACCACACTGATGGTCTATATTATATCATATCATGCAGTTAGTCAATCGATTATTAATGACTTTTTCCATTTCTTAACTTTCAACCAAACTTGAAATTTAAACTGTTGTAATATTCACCACTATTGGCTTTTAGCTACAGCATTACAAATTAGCCTGCTAGCTAGCATCCAGCACAAAGTATGACAAATAATAAACTAACATCAAGGTTCATTACAAACACTACTTACAGCATGTAAGCTAAGAAAAGTCAGCATTAATAACACAAGTCAACCTGATTGGTCAGAAGGGATTGATTCATTCTTTATAACAGTACGGCTCTGACTGTAGATCCAGACGCAACGCTTATGTTCATGCATTTGTTCAAATATGATGACATTTCCACAGTAACAGCTTACACGGGGATTCGTATAATAGACATCGCCACATAAACTGATTTAGAAAAAAAATCTAATTGTTGATATGTAATTTCTGCAAGGATGTGTTTATTTGGTTTATTAGCATTTAAGGAAGGAGTTTTCAATGTTGGAATTTTGTAACATTCAGAGGTAAAGATGTGACCGTACATTTTCTGAGAGTGTAAAGTCTTCAGGACAGAGAGGGTTGAGCTTTCTCAGTAACATGACAAAGCTTCCTGCATGTCTTATTAACTTCCTGAGAGAGAAAAACAAGTGGCGGCTAAAGGAACGGCTTGTTAAGTGGATGGATTTGTTTTTAAATATGTCGTCTTTCTTCAATAAACAATGCAAATTGTAATCCTTGGCAAATTGCTATGGTACATTGCATTTTAGGAAAATAATCAACTTCAGGTTGGGAAGAGAAACTCACACCACTCTGTTGATTTGATTCCTTATATAATGGCAAAGTTTCAAAGCTTTTTGGCGTTGCTGACGAGTCTTTGGGGCTGCTGTGAATTTCAGACTGGATTTCTAGAGAATTTCGTTCTTTGTCCAGAATTTCAGCAGCTCAGTCCACCAGAATCTCATGAAAAATAGCTAACAATTTATATGCATATAATACAAAACAGACAAATATTTTCATATGGGGTGTGTCACTACGAAACGAGTCTAGGTTCGCAAGCGTTCGTCAATACTTGGCGTAAATACATTCCTTAAATCTGTATCGTATCCGCCATCAAAATACTAGACTGTAAAACAACCAGTAAATATGACTTTATAGGCAAAATATATGTGTGCTTGGAATTCATTTCCATTTACACATCACAAACGTTATCGCTGATTTTCCCCAAACTTGATTTTGTTTTTTTGTTAAAGATGATGAACATTTTCACTACTCCCTCAGGACTGGCTGCACCAAATTGAACAAATGATTTCTTTTTGTTTTTTGGGTTTTTTGTTTGTTTTTTTAAGAGATAATGACCTGTAGCATTAGAATATTCAATAAATCAACTTTCAAATTTTTCACCAGCTGGTGTTTGGTCATGACACGCCCCAATATACTTACCATGTTTTCTCTCACTATCAAACGCAGCTCAGAAACAATATATATCAGGAACACCACCCATCCCTGTAGTACCACAACCACCAAGGTTGTAAGCAAGCTCTTAAACACTGTTAAACCCTGCGCTACTCGATGATCTACTTGTAGGTCACTTTGGAACCAAAGCGTCTTGTCTGAGGAATAAATAACTATAAACATACCATTACAGAACATAAAGGTGAAACCAAACTATGACCATGAACAATAGTCTCTTATTTAAGCATGAGGAAAGGGCATTTGCAAAAATGGTTAAAAAATATATATGTTTCTTTGCACAAATGATTCATTTACAGGAAAAAGCTTTGCCACAACCAAGTGATGTGCTCGGACCCAGACATACAGCGTAGACACGAGAGGAGCAGCTCGTCTCTTTTCATCCCCACTGCTGCGTTCTGTGTTTCAAACAAAACAGAAGACAATCCCAATCAGGCTGTGTGATCACTCAGTAAACAACTAGAGAGAAAAAATGTACAGTAATCAAGCACCAACAGTTACATAAAGAGGGATCTGGAGGCCTACTGTTTTCCGTTTTGTTAAGCTGGTGTAAATCACAGTCCACCGACACTAAATTAATCTATTTATTATTGAGTTCTTTCAGTTGTTAGCATGGCCGACGGAACTGAATGGGATTAATCCAACCTTAATAATTCAAAGAAGTTAAAAACAAGCAAACAAAAAACCCCCTTTGGACCTAATGTTTTCTGTAGGTGGAAAGTTCAGGAATAAAAAGTTCTACATCTTCAGCCAGATGTATCGTTTATCAGCCTAATGAATAGGATATTTCAACATCTGGATTGTGTTTTTTGTCAAATAGCTCTGTACTGCTGGCGTCTGCAGGATTTATTTAAGATAAAGGGCTCGCTTATTGCAAAAAAGGCTCAGAAAGCATCTTGGTTTGCCCAAAAGGCTGCTGATGTTGCAGAACTTTGACGGAACATCGAACAAATATTCGAAAACTCAACAACCTAGACATGATTTCTATCCTTCATAACAGTGTGTTCAGAACACGACAGCTGTCTAGACAAAAAGTACAGGCAGATTATAATCCCAAAAAGGAAAAAAGAAAAATCTAGCAAATGTAAAACTCACTTAGCAAAGCGATGGCGACACTTCTTGGGTAGTCCTGTTTCCAGAAGAAACACAATGAAAGTTGTTAGAAATTTACAAAGACGTTATTTTTTTATGGGTTTACATCACAAACACATTATATAGCTGCTAATGTGTGACTACAGAGACTGTAAGTAGATAAATGAAATTTAAAAAGCTGTAGCGTAATAACATAGAATTGTGTTAATGGTTAAAAACAGAAAAGAAACAATCATATTCATGAGGTGCTGTCAAATACTCAAATCTGATTGGTCAGAATAATTGCAGGATTCATCACAGGTTTATTTGCTCTCATCTTAATACGTCATTGTTCCTACAGTAAGTGCCAATTCACAGGGACCCCTATGATGTATATGATGTATATGATGTATATGATGGGCACTCCAGATGATCTAAGCCTAGTAATAAATGAATGAAAAACGCATTATTTAACAAAAAAAAGTATGCTCGATGATGAGGTGAAGTTTTCCGTATGAAGTCTACAGTGCGAGGGTTATACAATGGGAACAACTCTTTATAGCTGCTATAACGTACGTATTAGCAGGAACTAACTTGTTTTGCAGATGTTCCACAATATTAAAAGGACCAGCTCACCCTTCCTAGAGGCTTCTGAGAAAGGTCAGCTGGCCCCTTTAAGTCAAACCAAGTAGGTTTTACTGTCATTCATCTGGAATGTAATGAAATATAACACAAACATAAATGGCATTTGGACGTTTCTTTTAAATATATGAAATTAATCAACTTCCCCGTGGTCATGCATCGCACCACCCTGTCTTTGATTATTTTCCTACAACAGCACATCCTGCCGTATTTGATTCCTTATACCTTATATAATAAACCATATTATCCACATTTCACTAAGTTATACTAAATTAGAATATTGATAAAAGCCTTGGTTTGTATATTAATTCATAACGTTATGCTCTCACATGGGGTTTTAGGGGTTACCCAGGCAGGGGGTAGCTCAGGGGGTTAAGACGTTGAACTTAGGAGTTCAAATCCAAGCACTGCCAAGCTGAATGCTAAAGATGCTTACTGATAACATTCCAGTCAGTGACACTGAAAGATCTGGATTGCAACATCGGAGTCGGAGATCACAAAATACACACAGTGCATTTGGTTTCTATCCAATGTTACTGAGTCCACTCAGGTTTGAAGTTTTGAACTATTAGAGTTCTGTGTGTGTGTGTGTGTGTGTGTGGTGTGTGTGTGTGCATGTGTGTGTACTCACTGCTAAAGTAATACAGTGTTGAAATCAGGACCCCAGCCAGGAGCAGGACAGCACCGATGCCCGACCAAAGTACCAGAGACTTGCAACCTGAAACACACCCACGATGACCAGATATAAAAACAATTCATTCACAAATCCGAGGAGTTACATGCACACTTTCGTTACAAACCTTACACTTCTACATCTGACAAGCCCATACCTTTCGGAGACTGATTTTTGCAGATTTTGCGATGATTCACACGCTTTGGTTTTTGTACTGTTATAGGTGCCAGAGTGGTTATGATTTCTGGAAAAACAAACAAATAAAAACAAATAAACAAATAAAACACAAAATTGCCATCAGAATCTAGAAAGGAAGATTTGTTTTACCATTCACAGATGCAGAAAGTTGCATTTAAAAGGTTTAATTTGGACTCCAGAGAAAGCCTGGGCTTAGAAACACCGATTGTCTAAATGCATTTAGTGGCATTTAATTTAAAATGAAACGGATCTCAAGTTTATCCCACACATACCAGGTGCATAGTTATATTTGTTAACTTTTATCCATAGATGTAATTTTGCAGGCAGGTTTGTCAAACAGGCTTCATATCTATCTAACGTAGCATCGTATCACAGCAAAAAGCCTGGGTACGTTTTCAAAAAAAAAAACCCAACAAACAATATATATATATATATATATATAGTTTGCAAGTTATTTTCATTTGTCATTTTGTTTGCCAGATTTCAGCCACAGTGCCAATAAATGGGTTTTCCCAGACCACCACACGGATACAGTGCCTCTCTATATTTATAAATAAATAAGTAAGTAAATAAGTAAGTAAGTGTCTCAGACAAGTGGTTGAACATAAAAAGTGTCAAATAAATTATGAACAGTGAAGCAGCAAAAGTGGCTTCTGAAAATACAAGCAAACGTCTTGTACGGTTGAACGCATCCTGCTTGACCCCATAACCCCCAACTTGTTTACAAGGTCCAGAATCAGCAGGTCGCATTACTTACTCTGTATTTACTGAGTAATGCGCTTTATAATAATAATAATAATAATAATAATAATAATAATAATAATAAGCTGAAACATGTTTTTTTTCCTTGCTAATGATATCGTATCTCTTCCCAAAATGCATTCTTACAAAACTGGTACGAGACACTCATACCAATTCATAATGCTCACTTCGTGTATTTAGGAACACCGCTGTTACGTGACCGGCACACATTCTGCAAAGAAGAACATCTTGATCTTGTAAGAATTTGCCTTCTAACAAATTGACTTCAGATAAATCTCAAGGCTTCCTCAATATGCTCCTTAATATGGGAAAATTGAGTGATGAAACAAGAGAATATTGACCTCCAGGTCTGATGGCGTATCCTATAGGCATGAGATCTTTGGGATCCTGGGCTGAATTCTGACTGGTGAGCAGACACGAGTAGATGCCTGCGTCTTCCTTCTGTAAGCCAGTGATGCGCAGTGTGTATGACACCTGTCTTGAGTCAATGGCGTTTGTCTTGAAGCGGTTCTGTTCAATGGATGAACCAAAGACTGCCGTGTTCAAATTGTTGGTAGACACAAGGAACTCAGGTACGTTTCTGCCCTGAAGTAAACGGTACCAGAACACCCTCTGACACTGGTGGTCTGGACAGGTGCAGGTAAGGGTCTCGGAGCCATTGATGGGCGGGCGCAGTGTTTCTGCGGACGCTGAAGACATGGACAAAAAAGGACAAGTTAGGGAACAAATCTTTTCAATTCTCCAGAGACTGTTATTTCAAAATAATCATTGCAGGGGTTTTTTTTTGGTTCAATTGTAAAATCTTAAAAGAAAATCCAAATATTCCAACAAAATGAGTACATATTTAATTTGGATTAGGTTGTTTCTACCTGGATTACTTAGCTCCTCGCGTTCTTTGGAGCACTGTTCTCAAGTTTAAATGAGACCAAAAAAACTTTGCCTCTCTTCGGCTGCAAAACATTGTCACCTTATATGAAAACAGGGCTACGTGTTGTGCTTTCGCCGCAACATGACGTCGTCTTATTAACGTCCAAAAAAAACCAGTCCAATTATAAGACCAATGATGACAAACTTCTTTCGAGGGTGTTCGGGAACTTTGAACGCAACTCCAAATGCATAAAATGTTTTCTTAAAGGTAGAAAATGAACAACAAATCATCAGCGCTCACAAATTGCTGTGGTGTAAAAGGAATAAAACACTTCAGGACCCTTCGCGTCAGGCCACACTGCGCTGCCCTTTCATTGATTATTTTTTTACACACAGCTTTAGTCCTTACATCGCACAGCGTTTCTACATTCTACGCATTTACGCAACAACAGATTGGAAACAACACACAGGAAAAACAATCAAGCAAAGTAACAAACACATGTACCAACATAAATCTGTTCCATTGCCACTATTACTTTGCAAGAACAGAAATTGCAACATGCCAAAAAGACCTGGTTTGGAAAAGGCCATGTGTACCATTTTACAGCATCCTCTTGCAAAATTATTTTTCCTCACTCGCCTGTCTGAGGCAGGCTGCTGCACAACGTTGTCAGAAATGTGCTGACATGAGCTCAGGGTACATTTTTCACTGAGCGGACACAAAATCTAAGCGGTATGGAAATCATCTGCCTTAACGAATGAGACAAAAATGGGTTCAAGTCGAATGAACCGGACTTAAATTAAACCGATAAATCAAGGCGCTTACGGCCATATACTGACTTTACGGCCATATACTGACTTTACGGCCATATACTGACTTTATTCCTGCATGCATCGATGACGCCGTAAAGGCATATACGGGAGGTTTATAAGTTCATATCTACTGCCCTAACTACAATGTTCTGTAACTTATAATCGGTGCATAGGTCTATAATCAACATACAGATCTTATCATCTCAATACAGGGCTCACAATTCATATGCAACGCTTAAAAGCAGTATACCGACCTTAGAATCCGTATATAACTGTATAATCCGTGTATAGAGGGGTTTTTTTTGCACCGTATGTAAGCTTCTAACCTACGTATTGAACGTATAATCGTATAATCTGCATACGGGCTTTAGTAAGAGTACATACTCGTATATTCAGGGTATAGAGATAAATATATAAGCGTAGAATCAGAATAATAGGAGTTTATAGCCAGTACATAAGCGTATAATTAGTATTCAGGTGTCTTATTAACGGATTATAGAGTTCATAGTCTGTATCTAAGCGCATTGTTCTGAATATAGTTCTTATAATCTGTATATAGTGCTTATAACCAGTACAGAAGTGCATAATCTGTATATCGTACCTCAAACCAATATATAAGTGTAGAATCAGAATATAATGTTTATAACCAGGGTATAAGCCAATAATCAGTACATAGTGCCTATAATCAGTATATAAGCGTATAATCTGTATATAGCGCTTATAACCAGTGTAGAAGTGCATAAATCTGTATATAGTACCTAAAACGAGTAAATAAGTATAGAATCAGTATATAATGTTTATAACCAGGGTATAAGCCAATAATCAGTACACAGCGCCTATAATCAGTATATAAGTGTATAATCGGTATATAGTCCCAATAACCAGTATAGAAGCGTATAATCAGTATGTGAGCATATTAAAAGAATATCCTGCTTATAACCAGTAAATAATCAGTACATAGAGTTTATGAGTATGCAAGTTTAAAGAGTCCATATGCGTATCTGACTCTCCTTTAATCTGCTGTATGGAGAGCTTGGTGCTTGACCAATGCACAATCACGCTATTTTCATACTTTTTCATTACATTTTGAATGTTTCTGCTTTGTCACACAATTGTTAACGGCGAGTCCTGACACCATATCACTGTTAAACATCTCGAGATTAAAACGCATCGTCAGGCGTAGAGAAGAGACCTCGCAACATCCGCGCCACCTCCAGGAAAATCCACAAACTATATTTATCTGTATAAATAAATAAAATAAATAAAATAAATAAATAGCAACAGTGCTACACGTGCACACACAGAAGGAGATTGATTTCTAATTGCTTTCTAATCTAAAACAAATTACAATTTCACTCAAAACCTTTGGCTCACTCTGTGCATAGCGTCGGAGCTGAGCAAGTCGATCGAGGCCTCCTTTTGTGACCCTGTGTCGGAGTGTGATGGATATAATATGATTTTAAATTTTTAATTGGAAATATCGTACCTGCTGCCAGTAACCAGAGAAAGCTCCAGATGTGATAGAGGGTCATCTTCACGCATGCAGTTGGGTCTTGCCAATATGGGGTGTATGCGTATGTGTATGTGTGTGTACGTGCTTGCTTCAGTGTTTTTGCTGTGTGTCCTTCTTCTTATGTCACACAGCAGGGAGGAACTGGAGTGTGTCGCGGCCCTGCCACTCAGTGAACCTATCAGAACGTGAGTCATAGAACACACACACACACACACACACACACACACACACACACACACGCACACACACACACACACACACGCACACACACAC
>JAQMCW010000011.1:17270950-17281843 GCA_030068335.1 Chrysichthys cranchii
ATTCTGAAGTCAGAGATGGAATTATTTATTACATTAACACACACACACACACACACACACACACACACACACACACATATATATATATATATATATATATATATATATGTCTGCAGTGAGTCCTATACAGTCTGCATAATGCACACTTTCCCAACCATGGTTGAAGCCTGAAGAACCCCAAGTCCTGCACAGCAAGAGTTCTCGGGGTGCTCAGTGTGTACTCGGGTTCTGAATTCAGCAGTGGTTTTGAGATTAATTTGTAAACTTCAGTGAAAGGGAGCATCTATGACTTTATAGAGTGAAGGGAAGGAGTGATAGGATGATACATAAACGGATATCGATGATGTCCATCACAGTCCGTGCTGATCCTTCACGGGTAATGAGACTGTTTGTTTTGGAAATGTACAGAGAACTAGTGAAGTATAATTGTGAGTCACTGCTTGTGAAATATGATCAAATATATTCCATATTTACTTATTCCACAGATTTCGGATGATGTGATCTGAATGTGGAAGTCTGACGAGAATGAGAGCAGAATGAGGGGAAAAAAAAGTAGGGAAAACCTGAACACTGTTTACAGTTGGCGACGCTGCTGTAAACAATTTTACATGTGGAGTTTTCTGTGTTTTTTTTTTCCAAACAAAATAATGTGTTCAAAATTATTTTAGCTCTCGTCCAGTCCTAGGAAAGTTAGCGAAATGCATAATGTTCAAACAAGCACCAGAAATCTTTCGCAGTTACACTCATCATTAGATTTATCACAACAATCTTGAGTGTAAAATTCATCCTCAAACATTTAAAATGAAACATTTCATTCTGAAATAAAATTAATATCCCAAACCTTGTGATTTCTTTGTGTAAACTTGCACTTTCTATGGTTTGTGTGTTCAAAAATAAGCATAGGTCTTCTAATACTCTTCATGCTTCCTGTATAACTTATTAACTCCTTAATATTGATGTGCTTTTCCACAGTTTGATTAATCTTTATGTGACTAATATTCAAAAATTCCCAAATGACGTGCATGATGTTACACTAACCTTGAGCAGTAGGTGATATTTCAGGACCCTCTGCATAGGAACTACCAGCAGATCCTGCAGTTTGAACTTGCCCTCCTGTACCTTCATGGTGCACTCCTGAGAAAAACATCAGCAACGTGTCACTGGACGGTAATACTTTAAAGGGGACATATTAGGAGAAACTTACTTTTTTTAGTGTTTGTGCATATACATTTGAGTATCCAGAGTGCCTACCAACCCACAAAATCTGAAATAAGACAACGCAGTCAGTTTTTTCAGGCTGCCTTGTTCAGAAAACATGTGCTTTAACAAGCCATTCAGATTTGGCGCCCCTTTCTGTGTCACAAGAGGAGCTCATTAGAACTATACCGCATCCCATCCGAGTATCTTCAGTCACAGCTTATTTGAAAGCAAGCAAAAAAGACCAGGAAGATTCACGAGGAAAAGGCTACCTGATTGGCTAGAGGAAGGAGGCTCATTATCATTTAAAGGAACAGGCACTCAAACTAGCCGTTCTCAACAGGGCTGTTTAGGCAGAGAGAGAAGGGAGCTGTGCTGCATAATCCTAGTGGTATTTCGACCAAAGTACAGGTAGTCCTCAGGTTACGATGGAGATGCGTTCCACCACACCCATCATGAGTCAAAAATATCGTCTGTCGAACCACTGTGTACTAAGCCTACCTTAGGTATCTCAGCTTAGCTTAGAACAGCTTAGCCTAGCCTACCCAAGAGTCTTTTCCTGTACAAGACATGCTTCTGAATCAAAATTAGCTCTTGAAGCACACAAAAAAACCCGCAATAATGCACTGTACATTACTCTGATACACAATGCAACTCCGTGAGTTGCGGGAAAGAGTGAGGCATTGCGTGAGGCGAGTGATCCGGGCATCGTCCGTGTACTTCCGGGTGTCGCCCGAACATCCGCATACGTCAAATGCTGTTATGCTGGCCTGCTAGCGATGCCTGCACGTGAATATGAAATATTTTCTAAATATTTAACGATTTTTAGTGAATCATAATAGTCATCGTAACTTCGAAAAAACATAAGTCGGGTCATCGACACCTGTACATCACAGACATTTCAATTGCAACCTCAAATTGTGGAAAAAGGGTACGACATCTCCCCTTTAACGGCTCACGCCCTCATTCACACTCATTCATGGGGTTTCAGACATCCACATTCTCTGCTACAAAGTACAGTATAAATCTTCCTTTTGATATTTTTTGCCAGCTATGTTTGTGTTCGCTGTTATCTTCGGCAACAAAACCCATTGTAGTGAGTGAGAATGTACTGTAAGCATGAGCATTAACTCTGAGATCAATATTTTTTTTTTCTTTTTTTTAACTAAATAAGCTGAAACGTCAATGGTATAATCTTTCTAATCTTCCACATTTGTCCTCACACACACACACTGCACTTGACATTTAGGCCTGGCTAAAGAGCTTATCATGGCAATGTAACACTTTTGTGCTTCTGTACTGCTTCAGGAGAAGATTCTGTTTCAATTCCACTATAACAGACTCTTTATGGCGACATAAACGTCTGCTCAATTACCTAACCCTCTACCTGATAGTCATCTCTATTGGTTAACTACACACATACATCAGCAGTTTAATTTCCTCCACTCGAACCACCCGTAATGCTCCCCAGACCTCACGGCCGGCTCATATCAGCTGATCCGGTCAGTATTTATCTCAGGTTGAACCTACGAGACGCACTGGAGTAATCTAGCCTGTGTTTTCCTGAATGCAGGAATTTTTGTAAACAAGAATTTACAAGTAGATAAAGTTCACACAATGACAACATAACCGTTACCAAAAGGTAACCTGCCTCCTGTGTACTGGTTTGCACTGCTACTTTATCAGGAAAAAAAACCCCAAACAAACAAACAGAAATGCACTGTTTTCAGGTGTCGCCCATATCGCTGCAGCAAGAAATAAAAAATTTAATCTTTGCAAGTGTTGCCCATGGAGGTGTTACCAATTTGAACACAGTGGGGCCCGAAAAATGTATACGCACTTCAACAGTGGTTATCTATGTCCATTTGTTAAAAATCCAAGTTGAATTATGGCATCAGCATGTAGAGACGCGAGACAGCAGTGTAGAGACGTGTATACAGTAAGTAATACAGCTTTTATGCAGATATTTTTTGCATCCCTAAGTGTGTATAGATTTTTTTGGGCCCCTGTGAAGTTATAGCATCGGGGTTTTTTCATAAGGCTGGAGGTGTACGAGACTGTGTGCAGTATCTTCCCAATGTATCATGAAAGACTAAAGATTAGACTTGGGGTGCATGTGAGAATCTCTCATTAACTCCCGGGTTTACCTTCATCAGATAATTACGAGAGAATTACGAGCCATATTAACCTGGATCTGTTCCAGCTATCGGGCTCATCGTTCTAACGTCATACTACGTCTGTGAAGCATTAAGCTGATTAGGAGGAGATGACATCAATGCGCTTGCTTGTGCACTTGATCAGCTCCACTGATTTATAGAGAAGAGGCTTGTGTGTAGCTCCGGTGAGCTGATAAAGCTAATGAGTTTGATCGGCGCAGAAGGAGGACGTGCCAAGGTGAGCGAGCTTACCTCCACTTTGCACTTCACTTCCTCCCGTGTGGCCACCAGGTCGTCCAGCGTCTTCTGAGCGTGCTCCATGTGACTGCAGTACTGTCCGTAGATCAGCAACCTGCAAGGTACAGGAATACAGGAGTCAGTGTTTCCATCCCAGGCTGCGTTTAAACATTTACACTTCCTGCTACGAGGCAGCATTTACAGTCCTTACTAGAATTCAACATTTATATTCGTTCCATGTTTGATGAAACAGCTTATGCATCCAGAGTTTGTTTTGCATGCTTTAATAAAGTACCAGAGTTAAGTTATAACAGCTACGCTATAAATAAATGACTAGAACTGTCGGCTGAAATTGCTACAACTGCATGCGCCCGTAGAAGGACACAAATGAGGATCTCAGCAGTATCACGGCACACCATTACAATAAAAACACATCTCATTTAACTTGATTTAAACTTAAAAACTACAAAAAAAAAAAAAAAACAACACAATGAAGCACTGACTCTGAGCCCTGCATCTGGCCCAGATTTCCCTCTTTCATAAAATGGTGTGGATATTTATGTATTTATTAATGTTTGCACTTCGGAATTATGGTCTTGTTCAGAGCGATGCTGGTTTGCCAGATTGGACGTCCTGCTTTGAAACCTCCTGTGTAAGTCTCATCTGAGATACCAGTGTTGCAAATCGGTTCGAATCTAGTGCCGTTATTATTATTATTATTCATTTGCAATTTGAAGTCTGTTTTTTTTTTTTTTTTTTACACTGTTAATCTTCTTTATTAATGAATAATTCTGAGCTCTGTTATTGTGTCGGACAACACAAAATACAAATCACACAAAACCCAAGTGTATAACTTGAAAAATATTAAATGGACCAACACGGACCCCATTTTCCCCCCGTAGCACACAAGTAATTAGTAAATAACACAACACTACGGGTCATGCTATTATCTTATTGGAAAATAATAAGTGATTAACTGGTGTGTGTCCTGGCATGCAGTGAAGATCCTTTAAATGTTTGATTCGTCAATGTTTTATACCTTGTGTTTTATACCATGTTTTAAGCCACATTAGCTTGACGTTAACAAGACAAAACAAATATTTATTGGTTTATTTATGGATTATTGGTTATTGAAAACCAAAAAGTTCGAAGCTCTCTCTGTCTGCAGGAAACTTACAGCTTAAAATTAAAGCAAGTCCCAAAAATGCTAGGTGAACCACTGTTCTCAGAAACCTTCAGCATATCTAAAATTAACATGCTTTTTTTAATGGGTTTATATAGAACATATGCCATATAAATCCCAGAGTAAGTTGATACTATAGAAATATTAACGCTTTAGAGCAAGTGTACAAAAGGGGGCATTGTTTTTGTTTTGAAATCAGGGCTAGCTCGCTGTACAGCAAAACCTCCGCAAATTCACTGTTGGTCATCCCTTTAAAACCCATCTCGAACTATTTCTTCATTCACAAGTCATACGTGAAAGCTTTTCTTTCCTTCACAGCCGCCCGCAAGACAGCCGTGGTCGGTTCGGATCCGTTACATTCTGAATGACCATACGAAAATGGACTGGATCGGTTGAAAGAGTTTAAAGCACAGCTACTTACTCACTCGTCTTCTGCTGTTTTATCCTGTTCAGGGTCACGGCAGGAAGCTGGAGCCAATCCCAGCTGACTTCGGCGAGAGGCGGGGACCACCCTTGGCAGGTCGCCAATCAGAGATGAACAACCATTTACACTCACATTCACACCTACGGTCAATTTAGAGTAGCTAATTAGCCTAATCCCCTCTGTGCATGTCTTTGGACTGAGGGAGGAAACCGGAGTACCCAGAGGAAACCCACACGGACACGGGAAGAACATGCAAACTCCACCCAGAAAGGCACCCAGGTCGACCCCGGGGAATCGAACCCAGGACCTTCTTGCTGTGAGCTGACAGTTCTAACCACCACACCCCATGCCGTCCAACACAGCTACTACATAGATGAAAAATGTCTTCAATTTCACTTTACAATTAAGATTTGTGATTTAGGATGTCGGTGGATTGTTGTGGATTGTTTTTGGAATATCGATCGCATTGAAACTGCAACTCGCGTCTTGGCGCAGAGGATTCTTGAAAAGGATGAGCCGGCCCCTTTAGGAAAAACAGAAAACAAGTCAACACCTTCTGAGCAATCAGAGCCGAGAATTCAACGGTGATGGGGTATAACTTCTTCTACTGTAATAACAACCTTCTAACTTCATCCTCCAGCCCAGCCCTTCTCGTCCACCCTGTAACAGATCCAGCACTATTGTCTTTTCTTTCTGCGTAGCGCTCAGAGTAGAGAAAGGCTCAGGTTGGACCTGGAGTTCAACTGCTTGTAGGCTCCTAGGCTTTCCCTGTCCGCTGGACTGTCGTGCCCCTGGGCTTGGCGGGCCTGATTAAGGGCTGGTGGGGAGCGAGGGAGATGGCTCTGCTCCTTGTGGAGAGCGTCTGATGAAGATTAATGGGAGAACCGCGCAATTATGAGCCTCAACACAGACTCTATAGCATTCTGAAAATGCCGGGGCAGGTGTCAGAAATTAGCTCTAATAACAGATGTCACAGACATAATTGAATATGAAGGTCTTTTTTATGAGCCAATTTTCCGATCAAATTGCATTAAAAACGTACTGCTATGGGGGGAGAGAAAGACAGCCAGAGAGAGAGAGAGAGGGAGAGAGAGGGCGCAACAGGTTATAATGTATTACTCATTTCATTGTTTCATCTTCCATCTATCTGTTGTGAGAAATTATAATGGTGCAATAAAATATAAACGAAATAGTGTGTCTGTGTGAACTGCGACAGAAAGCAGAGCATCTTAAATGTCGACCCTGAAGATCAGAAAACTGTCTTGATAAAAAGGTAAATCAAATCCACTGCTCTATTTCACAATTTATAAACCTGATTTAACTGGTACTCATTCTTACTCATTCACTTTTGTTAAGAAGTTTCAGTTGCTTTGGTTGTTGTATGAAATATTTGTTTACTGTTTAATACTCGATTCTGATTGGTCGGAAGGTTATTAATTTTCTATATCAGCAGATCTGACAGCAACTCAAGCTGCAAAGGTAATTACTAATTACCAGTGTGTGTTCTAATACATGGACGGCACGGTGGCTTAGTGGTTAGCACTGTCACCTCACAGCAAGAAGGTCCTGGGTTCGATCCCCGAGCTCGACCTGGGCGCCTTTCTGTGTGGAGTTTGTAGGTTTCCTCTGGGTTCTCCGGTTTCCTCCCACAGTCCAAAGACATGCACAGAGGGGATTAGGCTAACTGGCTACTCTAAATTGCCCATGGTGTGAATGTGAGTCTGAACGGTTGTCCGTCTCTGTGTGTTGCCCTGCAGTGGATTAGTGACCTACCCAGGGTGTAACCCCGCCTCTCGCCCAAAGTTAGCTGGGACTGGCTCCAACTTCCCTTCACGACCCTGAACAGGATTAAACACTAGAAGATGAGTGAGTGTTCTAATGGATTTTGTTTTCTACAGTAACAGCTTGGATAGGGACTTTTTTTTAAATTTATTTTGGATGCTCCACATACGGGGAAAGCATTTATGCAAGAAACGTAGCACTTTTGGAAGGACTCTCCAACATCAGTGCTTGAAACACTAACAGATAAAGCTGTACGGAGTCTGATACAGGAAAGCCTTCGGGATGGAGGCGGGCTTTGCTTTTTCCTGATAAAAATCACAAGCTGCATGTCTTTGTCTTATTAGTTTGAAGTGAAAAGAAAAGCAGAGGCTGTTGAGAGTACGCCTGCTCGTAGTTGTTGTTTAACATAAATGAGATCTTGTTTCACGGATGCTCCACAGCATTAAACATAACTGGAAATGGATAAGATGTACATCTTTGTTAACTGAATTGTTCGCACGTTAAGAGCAATAAAACCCTTTAGAATGGGATATTAAAGGAAAATAATCAAATCTGCTTTGCATTGGGCTGCATCGCCCCACCCCATTACTGATGACCTTCTCATAAGAGCATGCTCCAAGTGTTTCACTCCTTACATTTAACAAGGCAGGGGTTCAGTGTGATCCACTGTGTGTATAGGACGCCTTTCACATACGGTGTTTTAAGTACAGAGAGGGCCACAAAAAAGTAGCCCACCTCCGGTGACAGGCAGATAAGATGAACGAGCATCGTTTTTATTCACTTAAACAAAAGTCCCAACAGATGCTGAAAGTGGACCCAGTTCACGTCTGTGCACCTACGCATGGGGCGCCAGATGGAGAGAACGGGGCTACGGCCTCCTCCAAAGAGCCTGGCGCCGGTATTGGAGGCGGGACTACTTTGTCATGGTCCACCCTGTATAGCTAGATCAAATAGCATGAGCACCAAAAAGGATGTCAAGGACTTATAAAACATCTGTCGAGAAACAGGACCCAATCCAAGCCCTTGAGTTGAGGAGCTGAACCAGCCACCAACTTTAAACATCATAATGTCAGCACCTTAACCACTCAGCTACCAGTTGGCAAGTGTGTTTATGTTCAGGATTATAGTACGAGAAGCTCGATAAACACTTCTCCCTGCTCGGTTGTCTCACATACCCCATCCAAGGACATGCTGTCAAATGAGTGCCATTATTATGGCTTAATGCCATCCTAACCCTGCGCCCCGTGACTACGATCATGCTTTGGAGGCCCATTAATCCACCAACACAACAAACATGGCCTGTATCCAAAACATCCACGCGTTATGCACATCCATTATAAGGCTAAGGGAGACACGACGAAATGAATTAGCCGAATGACTGGACAGATGCAGCCAGCAATCATCCAAACTCTTACCCCGCATGCTCCATCTCCATTTTTAGCTCCAGTTTTCGGGGCATACGTGGAGGAATATACGAATATATGTCTAGGAAGCAAACCACATTGCTCTACCAGAGCACCCTGAAATGCACTTTAGCTGTCTGGGATTTGTGTAATGATTCATGGCCATGCATGCGAGTAAATGCCTCTGTACACGATGCCTTTTTAACAAGCTTACATGCTCTAAATCTGTGTTCACTTGCTGAAAGCAAATCTCATCACAATGACTTAATGGAGATCATATGCTAAAGGTATATGATGCTAGGCATATGCTCCTGGATTTTAAAAGAAAGCAGCTCACATTTTCAGAAATGAAAGGTTCCTCTATGGTTCCCTGGGTAGTTAGCAATTTCTGGGGATTATTTCAAGGCATGGACCAGCAAGTGGCCCAAGTATCTGGTGACAACCGGTATTTTTTTTTATGCTTAACCACTAACGATGTCGTATGCAGCTCGTATTCGACGTATGTAGATTTGTCACCACTTTTGACTAGAGTCAGGGACTCTATCCATGATAGTTGACATCAGATGCATCTATTTTGTCTATCTTTATGCATTCTGTTTTATGACTCAGGCCAGAGAGACTCAATAAAATTACAAATCAGTGAAAGCTACTACTGGTGTCTCAAGCTAGTGTATGGTCTGATGAGCTGCCTTTAGCTAAATCATTTACACAAACGCATGTGATATGATAAACCACGCCAGACGATCCGCTACAGAAGCTGAACTGGTTCATGTTTTGAAAACTAGACTCCCTGATTTATTTCCATAAGTCTATCGGGTCTCTGACATTGTTCTTTTTTCATATACTCAAAACATAGTTTGAGCTGAAGAAATATTGAAGGCTCTGGGTGCCAGTTAACAACCCCTGATTCCTTAAAAATACCATCTTGTAGTGTTGGATGTACAGTAGTCCCCCAGTACAACGTGGTTCACATTTCGCGTCCCCGGCTATTCTCAGATTTTATTTCGAATATATCCTAATTTTTTTTGCTGATTTCCCCAGTATTTCGCGGCATCCGCAAAACCTTAAATGAACTGTTTTCATGGATTTTTTGACGGCAGAATTCGCCAAACAGCTGTTTCTTGATTTGCTTGCTTATGTCGGTACAGTACCATCTGTTGTTTATGAAAACTGTAGTGGTTCTGAAATCCAGTCTGTAGCCAGTGGGTGTTAATTAAAGTATTATACAGTATAGAAAAAAGCCTAGACTAGGCTAGTGTACTACATACATACAGTACCTAAAATATAAGTCCAGGCTACGCTAGTATAGTATACAGCACATTACAGTACTCGCTCTAAATGTGACGTTTCTACGAATTCGACGCAAAATTCACCTCGCTATATTCTCACAAATGTTTTCTTTGTGTGTTTAATTGTGTCCAGAATGTGTTTAAAGAGTGTTGGAGGATCATTTAGGTCTTAAACTATATAAAAAAAATAATAATTAAAAAAAAAAAAAAAAAAAAAGCATTTAGGATTGGCGTCCGTGTATCACGGATTTTCGATCCTGATATTTGCGAGGCACTACTGTACCATGCAATTTCCAGATTTGTTTGGGCCTTGCGCATACAGAAAAGCAATCTTCTCCTTGTCAGTCTGATTATATTTCTTTGTGTTTTTCTTCTTTTCCACCAGCGTTACTGCCTATTAACTATATCCGCTCTCTAATTACAAGTCTGACCATCTCACACACCGGAAGCAACAGTGGAAGGTTTAAGATTGACTTGGCTATCCTGCAGCATTAGATCACCTGTCTGACACTGGAAATGAGCTTTTGATATTGAACAAACAAAACACGTACACCTGGTTTCAGTCAATACCCGTTCCCCACACACACACACACACACACCCAGTGAACAATTGACATATATAAAAGGTGATAACATGACATGTCGACGTAAGATCATGCTGTCATGTTCTCTCTCTCTCTCTAAGGCTGAACGTTCGGATGCAGTAAAGTGTAAGAGAGTTCAGCAATATTCACTCTCTCCTCAGACTGTGCTGAAGACTGACACTTTATTCAAGCGATGCAGAGAGCGCCGGTGAGAGAGAGGTGGAGGGAAAACCAATGTTCGCTTAAGTATGAACACTCCCTCGGGTGAGGACCTTCACCTTCGCTCCCTAAACATATACTTTTTTAAATTTCACTTGCACTCTGTTTGCTGGTTTTCTCATTACGGAAGGCCAGCATGCATGCTATTCCAAAGCAAGCGCTATTTCGGTCTTAACTCTACCTCCATTAATCCAGCGTCATCATCTGTCTCTGAACTGAGACTTGAGCCCCGACTCCCAATTGGCTGAGAGTACGGTAACCGGTCGTTTCACCTCAGGCGCGATCCAGCCTCTATCGACGTTAGAATTAGCCTCTTAAATCTGCGGACTCTTGGCGTAAATCTCGTTGAAATGTTTCTTGACCTTTGCTAACACTCCACTCTGTCCTCGTGGGGGGGGGGGGGGGGGGGCGGGGGGGGG
>JAQMCW010000011.1:17321184-17337996 GCA_030068335.1 Chrysichthys cranchii
ACAACCATTCACACTCACATTCACACCTACGGCCAATTTAGAGTTGCCAATTAGCTGAATCACCCCTGTGCATGTCTTGGACTGTGGGAGGAAACCGGAGTACCCAGAGGAAACCCACACGGAAAGGTGCCCAGGTCGACCCCGGGGATCGAACCCGGGACCTTCTCGCTGTAAGGCGACAGTGCTAACCACTGTGCACCTCACCGCCATGCCGCCCCATGAGCCATTCTGTTACTTGTTAATCTAAGTAACAGTGGAATTGGTCAATTTTGTGGAAGTACTCATGGTACCCATGATGCGGACAAAAGCATTTTGTAGCGATTTCTCCAATGCTGTCTAATACTGACACCTCGTAAAAGACCAAAATCATTTTAATGTCCATTTTCCCAGAAAGCTATACCAAAAAAAACTTCCTAAAACGTGCATCTTATTCCACCGCCTGCCACCTCATGAGCCTGTAGTTCCTGTCTCAGCCTGTGGACTTCCTCATGCAGCTCCGGCTGAGAATGAATGAAGCCTTTAGGATCAATAGCACTGCGTTACTCTGAATGCTTGCATTTGTCAGCCTTCTGTCTCGCCCCTTCATGCACCACCAGCTAATGGGTATAAATATTAATGGAGCCACAGTGTGGAGACACCAGTGTTGCCCGGCTGAGTTATAGACCACCGATGCAGCTTTTCATCACTCTCTCTCTCTCTCTCTCGCTCTCTGTTTCTCTCTCACACCTCGCTCTGTTTGCAATGAATCTCGGCTCACCCGTCCCTCTTTCTCATGCTATATCGCTCTAATCCCTCACTTTTTCCTCTCTTTTCCTCATTCTTCAGTCATCACTCAGGTCAGGTCGGAACCTCTTTCCGTTCCGTCACTATTGATTTTCCTCTCATCTCAGTGGCGCTCCCTGAGGAGCAGCCAGTCGCAGCCGGAAGGAAACACATGGCCTCCTTCACCTCTTGCACACAACTCAGATCAAACACAATAACTGATTTAGAGGGAAGGAGGAGAAAATATTAGACTCCGTGGGGACACAGGTGATGCCTCGTTTCAAACAACAGCAGGAGATGGAGAGTCTGAGGAGCAGAGACGAGCAGCGAGAGCACAAATGATCTCCCGGGTGACGCATCAGTCTAATATTAGCAGCACGTTGTGCTATTCATACGCGAGTGGAAAAACAAAGCCAAAGGCCGAGAAGAGAGGAGAAGAGGTCGGGGTGGATGAGATGAGAGAGAGAGAAGAGGACATGAGAAATAAAAGAAGAAAAAGACAAATCAGGAAGAAGAGATATGTGCTGAGGAGTAGAAAAAAAGGAGAGAGAGAAGAAGAGAAGTAACAAAAAGAGGAGAAAAGAAAAAAGATAAATGAGAAGGAAAAAAAACAAGCAAGAAGGGACAAAATGGGAAGAAGAGTGCAGAAGGGAAGAGGAGAGAAGAGAGGAGAGGAAGAGAACAAGAGAAGAGGAGAAGAGAAGATGAGAGGAGAAGAGAGGAAGAGAAGGAGTGGAGAGGAGTAGGGAAGAGGAGAGGAGAAGAGGAGAGGAAGAGAACAAGAGAAGAGGAGAAGAGAAGAGAAGAGAAGAGAAGAGAAGAGAAATCGTCTCTAATGAACGGAAGGGCGGACACATATTAGCAAACAAATAAACGAGCCCACGAACACGCCATGAGAGAGCAGGAGAAGACAGGAGAGGAGGCCAGGATGAAATAAACGAGACGCAATCCTGAAAGCATTCCCAATCATCACCTCGTCACCGCCGTGTAAAGATCTGTCACTCCACTGCAGTCTGCGCTCGGAGCTTCATACAAGCGTCAGCGCGAAAGCTACAAATGAAACCGAATCGCAGCCTCTGGGCTGAGGTGTGCACCGGCACTGAGACTTCCCACAGCAGCGAGCAAGTAAACGAGACCAAGCCCGGCTTCCATTAATATGAGGACTCGGTGCTGGGAGACGTGAGAAACGTGAGAACAGATGGTTGTGTGAAGAGTCGCACAGTCCCTAACTTCATTAATAATCCACCTGATGAGATGCCACCCAGCTCTAACCAGCACACAGCCTCGGCGATCGGCCTTTAACCAACCACACACACACACACACACACCAAAATAATGACCTTGACTCGGTTGAAGTAGTTCTAACTCCCAGCCCTCGTTCATCAAGTGTGTGCTCTCCTGTGCAGCAGGGATCCTCTGTGATCGAGAAAGGAACAGCAGCAGGGAAGCAGCACTTTTTGGTCAATGACACACAGAGGTGTGTTGAGGGTCAAGGATGGAGAAATGCTATGTGACTTTAGATCAAATACCGCAAAGCAAGAGGTGGGTAGCGTACAGAAAAAGGGAAAAAAAACCCACAAATCTTTAGCATGCCATGCCGAGTGCACGTTAATGACAAGCACGCGATTTCAAGCAAAATTAGACCTTGAGATGAGAACCGATGTCACAACATCAATTTGAATCAACGGTCAGATTTCCGCCTGGAGACTCCTTCCGAAATTGTTCAGGGATTGAAAGAAAATCCCACCCTAGAAGTTGAACTGTTTGAAACTGCAGGAAAATTTCCATTCGGATATAGCCGGACCTCGAAATGGCCACCTGTCAATTTAAGCGAAATATAAGACTCGGACACGGCGTCTTGCTTATTGTCTTCTTGGCACCTTTATGACGCCGGGTGATGGGCTGTGTCTCTGAGCGAGAGGTCATGCGGAGGTAACGGGATTTTTGTTGCCAGTTTCTGAGTGGAGAAAAGGCATTAAAAATGGAAGTGCACCCTCAACACTTATCCGCCTTCCTCCTACAGCCCTGAGGGTCAAACAGAGATGGAAGTGAGTCAATGATTTCCTTACATCTCACGAGTGTTCAAGGGAAAGGGGGGGGACTTCAACACTCCAGATCTGCAAATGTAAATGTTAATGTTTGGTTGTTATGTTGTACAGGTGCAGATGCAATCACATAAAAATCCTGATTACAATTAAATACGATTAGGTACCGGATCAAATTTCTTGCGTCAGGTCAGTATGAGTAAATCTTATTACAAAAAAAAAAAATAAATCTTTTGATTTTTTCCCCCCACAATTACAAGGAATGGGCGGCGGCACGGTGGCTTAGTGGTTAGCACTGTCGCCTCATGGCAAGAAGGTCCTGGGTTCGATCCCCGGGGTCGAGCTGGGCGTCTTTCCGTGTGGGTTTCCTCTGGGTACTCCGGTTTCCTCCCGCACTCCAAAGACATGCACAGAGGGGATTAGGCTAACTGGCGACTCTAAATTGGCCGTAGGTGTGAATGTGAGTGTGAATGGTTGTCTGTCACTGTGTATTGCCCTGCGGTGGACTGGTGACCTGCCCATGGTGTACCCCGCCTCTCGCCCAAAGTCACCTGGGATTGGCTCCAGCTTCCCCTGCGACCCTGAACAGGATGAAGCGTCAGAAGATGAATAAAGACAATTCCAAGAACATCTGTTGATCAGCTGCGTGAAATCTGGTCACATCAATAGCCAATGAAACCTGAGAAACTATAAACGCAGGAAGCAGATGTCAAATGGTCATTCAATGCCAAGGTTGGAGAGGAAGAATTCGAGTGTCCTGCCCAGAGCCCTGACTTTGGGATGAACTGGAACTGGAGTCAAAATCTAGATGAAAGCCTTCCTGGAAGAGTGGAGGCCATTAAATTATTAATAAATCAATCACCCAGGACACAATCCCTCCTATGTGCATTCCTTATTTCCGAGAACATTTCATATATGCATTAAAATAAATCTTCTTTTTCCTTCCTAGCCTTAGTCCACTGTCGTCACAAGCCATCTCAGCATTGTGACATCTAATGCAACCATGGGAACACCCCAACCGACGTGTCGCTCCATCTGACATCGGCACATTCTCACCAGTGGGCAATTTAGGGTAGCCAATCCGCCTAATGAGCATGTCTTTGGACTGTGGGAGGGAACCAGAGTACCCGGATGAAACCCACACGGACACGGGGAGAACATGCAAACTCCACACAGAAAGGTGCCCATGCCGAACCCGAGGCTTGAACCCAGGACTTTCTCACTGTGAGGCGACAGTGCTAACCACTCAGCCACCATGCTGCCCATATGCGTTAAAATAAATAAAACTTCGCAGGTTCCCTAAAACGGTTCCCGAAGAAAGTGTGGCACTCTCCCGGTGCCTGCTTGTCACCTACCTGAACCAGTTTTAAAAATCATAGCAAATGTGCTGACTCAGATGTTTGCGGTACCTTTAAGGTTGCAATATTGTGCAATGAAACGTTTAACACACCTATTACCGACCCGGCCTATAAATGCATACAGTGCTGCAGGGTACGGGAGGGGTGGTGCACTCGAGAAAATCATGAAAACAGAACGCGTGATATCGACTCGAGTTATTTCGGTGACATATAATTCAGGCGACGGGAGGCTGGCTTTCAGGAAACTGCCAATACAAACCGATTGTGGTCAAAGCAGTGGAAAGAGCCTGTGGATTTTATGTGAAAATACCTGGTGAGGCATGGCTTTTGTCTTGTAATTATCTGGAATCCTTATAGAAACATGGTAAGATGTTTCAGGGCCCTAATACTAGAAGTCTCTGGTTTGGAAGTCAGCCATTTTGGGGACTGGCGCCCCTCCAATTTCGCCACCCAATTATTCATCGTTGACAATTTGTTTTACGGTTAAAATCTCATAAGGTGAAATATGAAATATTCAATTAGCCCACCCTGCTTTTGATTAACTTTATTTCCCAAGCGCAAGATCCTTCTCTCGTCTTTTATGGCGCTCAGAGTTTTAAACCAGTCCCGTGCAGCGATCTGGGTTGCTTGCGTAAATCGCATTTGATCTAATTAAGTCGTAAATTATGATTTCTTTTTCGAGCCATAAAAATGATAACTGTCCGGACGACGGCGCGCGCTGCCAAACATCCCCATTACTCCGCCTAAGTGCTTGTTGATGTTAATTTGTTGCAGCGGGCTCTCGAAAACGGGCGCGTTAGAGACGAGGCCAGACCTCCGGCACGGGCTATTCTGTTTCGCGAGGTCGACGAAGGCACGTCTTCTGTTTTGCTCGGGCTTTCTGAATCCCGCCCAGTGACGTCTTGGTCTTCGATCAGATGAGGTTATAAATAATTGTTTATTTCCAAGTCGTAAAGATCATAACACGGCTACCAATGATGCCTAACATCCTCAAGACTGCTGTGCGAAGCAGATGCTGTTGTCTCAGACCACATGTCTGTTGCTGCTAATTTGTTGGAGCAGCTTATGGAAATTGGAGCCGACAAATACAGAAAAACAAAAAAAACCAAGACAAAAACATCAAGGATGATGAGCACAACAGTTGCTGTCATAAAAGGGATGCGTTGACCGGATTATACTGCGTGCTGGAGAGGTCTGCTAAACAAACAGATTCTACACACAAAAAGAAACAGGCTGAGCTTATAAAACGAACGATCTAACATGAACATATTGGATATGTGGGTGTGGATGTGTGTGTGTGTGTGTGTGTGTGTTGTATAAAAGATGATTCTGCTTTTGGCAGGCATTGGAATGGCTAGCAGATCCGGTGGGAGGACGCACTAGCTGTGTTTGCAGGAATAGAGGGGGAAAAAAAACTTGCCGGATTGTATGTGGATGATACAGTCAAGATGTGCCGTTACTTTTATACGTCCCTGTGGAAATCGCGGAAAGGAAGGAAGGCTGCTATTAACAAGCGGTACGCTGACTGCAGTTAAACACAGGTTAAAGGATTCTCCTGATCTCCAAGTCATATTCCTCTTCTGTGCTTCTTATCAACCCAGCGCAATGCGAGCCTGACCACAAAGACGACATATGGGATTAGCGAGATAATCCAGAAAGGCAATGGAGGTCTGCACCTCTCTGCAGAGGAAGATAAGAGTGACGGAAAGGAGAAGAGATCCAAATGCAGGCCGACCCTGGGACCTGTGGTGTACTCGGGGCTGGATTGTCCCCCTGGAAGCTCATCTGGGCTTCTTTCTTCTCTCTCTGCTCAGCCAAGGAAACGTACACATTAACATAACCAAATCAAACTCTGTCTGTCTGAACGCAGCTTGTGGTTCTCTTGCATTCTTTCCACCCTTTCACACTTGGCCCATACGTTTGGGGCTGGGCCTTCAGGGCTCGGGGTCTTCTTTGCGGTTTAAAATCTCAACGTGATGGTCTAAAAGCAATCTACAGTCATTAATGAGAATGACAACAAATCCTGAAAAGCATAATAAACGTGACGAAAGACCCAAAAATATCCCTAATATAATTAGTCCCTACTGTTGTCTAGAAGTTCACCGCTAATTTTGACCACTCAATCTAAAATTTTGTCCCCGCACACCACTAGTGGCCAGCGCAGTCACGAAAACACACCACGCATCACCCATTTTCCGGGACATCCCGCGTAAATCGGGACGGTTGGCAACCCTAGTTTAGCGTATGTTTTCCAAGAGCTGGCGCTAGAGCCGTTGTTTGCCGAAACAGATAAGTTACGGTGGGCTTATCAAAATGGCGTCCACGTTGGTACTTCTGCCAGTTGCGTAAGTGATCCATCTTGCTCCGCTGTAGGATCATTGGTCAGCGCGGAAACGTTCGGAGCTTGGTGGTCGAGGTGGTCCTTAATAGACAACACAGGCTTCTTTATTGTTGCTTAAAGTTGAAGGGAATCGACTCTGCTTGCATATATAGGAAAAAATAATTCAGCATATTTTATGACTCAACTTCTGTTGAACCTCCCGGAGCCCCTGGTGTGTTCCTTACTTTGGTAGCTACACACATTTGCTCATAAATTCACTGAAATTATGAGTAGTCACTAGGTATGCGTACTTGCTGAAAGTTTATTCTTCGGTCCGTGATCCCAATACAGGAGACTCCACACTGCCTCCCCTGACAGGAAGTCCCATTACTGATCACAAGTTCAACCAATAACCTTATTTGGTGATCACTTTCTCACACAAAGTCAACCCCAGACAACTGATTCACGGTTGAGCAGATATCAGATCCCCGGATTGTGTGGAGGGTACACAAGCGTGACACCATACCCATGGATAAATACTTCAAACCACTTCTAGTACCATACAATATCAGGATAATATCACTGCTCTTCACATATTAGCACATGCTGAGCTGATTTTGAATATTATGCGCCCCCCCTTTCTTTCTTTCTTTCTTTCTTTCTTTTTCTTTTTTTAACATCAAATCATCATTAGTTTCAATTTGTCTTCATATGAGCAATTAATATTAAACACAAGAGTCTTTCGTGTGCTAGAAAGCTCACGTAGTGGAGCGCTCGTTGGTCCCATTTAAGCGCAGTTACCATTAATCTCCATAAAATGGAGGATATTACAAAATAATTACGTTAGCTGGGCCTGGCTTTCGCTGCACAGAGCCTGAATAGCCGAGTGTGAGGATTTACACGGCACACACAGAAGTCGAAAACCATAAATTGTCATTCTATTTGATTTTATCATGCCTTCTTCCAGTATATTATATACAATGTGTGTGTGTGTGTGTGTGTGTGTGTGTGTGTGTGTGTTTGTTTGTGCGAAGCGTGGGCCAGATGATACCCTGCAGGAGGTCTCGGTGGCGACTATTAAAGTGACAACAGGACAAAGGGCCTCCATTAAGAACTCCTGCCCCGCCCTATCACTGAGTCACCATGACAACCACCCAGATGATGGGCACCAAAGATGGGGATCACATGACACAATTAATCGATGTTACACAAATACAGAGAGATTATACCAACAGAAGCACATAGATGTGAAATTCATCTTCATTCACGTTCATGTTTTCAGCATTAAACGCTATCGTAATAGGACTTCTCCTGAAAGATGTACAAACACATGGATATCTTATTGGCCTGACAGATCTCACGACTGTATCGGCTCCTGAGAGGTTCTTGCGAAGTGTTAAATAAATGGACGGGAGGTCGCAACGATGATGCGGTGCCACAGCCATTAGTTATGAGTTAACATAATAGATGATGGTGTTATTGGACATGCTGTTTGGAAGGGCTGGATGGCATTACTGTCTCCCCTGTCAATCAGAGATACACTAGCCAATCATGAGCTGATGCACACGGGAGGTTGCCTTCAAGTGTGCGATGCTGCCATGAGATGCAGCTTGATCACAAGTTTGAAAACTTGTCCTGAGGGGTTTCACATGTTTTGGAGAAAGCACCTAGCCTTCATCCTCCCTGATTGATAGTTGCCACGTGTGAGAAGAGAGCTAGCTAGTGGGTGAGAATTGGCAAATGAGCAAATTGTTAGACAGTGGCATCAAATCCTTCAACTCTGGACACGGTAGAGCATCAAGTCAACCAACCATTGAGAGAAAAGCTAAACTACACCAACAAAACCTTTATGTGAGGTCCAAAACCACCAGAAAAGCCAAAAAGGAAAAAATAAAAACATTGGTAATAACCCTGGTACCTCGGAGAACATTGACGAGAAGAAAAAGAGCATGAAAAGACAGTAAGAAAGACAGAAGTGCAGTGAACATCCCAGCAGTGGCAAAGGTGTTCATGTGGAGATGAGGAGGGCATTTAGTGGGTGTGAAACGTGGGCTGATGGGCCAAGTGTGATCTTGACACGATCATCACATTCAGGTCTATTAAAGCTGTCTGTTGCTTTTTTCCCCCCTCCCTCACCCAGGCCTACTTGTCTCCCCTGGTAAGAATGAAAGCACTAAAGACACAATGCTGAGGCTAATCAAAAGAGGGAGATTTTTCTCACAACCCGAGCTCAATACTGACAAATGCGTCGGCTCATCCAGACACGTCGGCTTCGCACGCTCTGATCGCCCTAATACAGCTGGGGGAGGGCTGGAACAATGCGTACTAATGTTGAGGAGGGGAGAAAGCGACTGTCACGTTATATTATCCTCTACCGGTCGGTGCCTTCAAAATAACAAGGTTGTGTACGGGGGCAGAAGAGTGAAAACGTCACGTGGACGTCTAATTTGAGATTTCCTGCATGCGCCTTTGGGTGGAACCTGAGAAAGGGAGCAACACCACACAGAGATTGTGCTAGATCCCCTTTAAAGAGGCAGCCAACACGCTTGCACACAAACACTACTGAATTCAACTGACCATAACACAATATGCTTGAGCTGCCAGTTTCACAGGGGCCCTTTATGAGTATGGAGGCGTCTGAACGGCTCAGGATGATGGCTGAGGGAACAGACTGTGTGAGATGGCATTTAAGGCACTGGGCCAGAAGAATTGAGGTCAAGAGAGAGCAAGCTGTGTATGTGTGTGAATCTGTCTGATCACTGGGCCTCCTCTCAGTAACTGTTGGCTCAGATTGGAAATCAGACCTTCAGAGAGACTCAGAACTTATTAATGCTCCTGGTGCCTGGAGCCAAAAGTATGGCCCGAAAGCCAAAAGAGAAGGAATCTCACACACGCACACAGGCATGCGCACGTCTCGTCCGTAATCTGTATTGGACCTACCACACAAAAACAATCATGAAGACAGGAAGGAAATGTCTCCATAAACAGGGGCGGTCAGTTCTGCGCTGGTTGAAATTTCACACATTACATGGGGTTAAAATAAATACAGAGTGAACCCACATGCAAAAGGGTGGAAGCTCATGTTCAGAATTGTGCCATTTAGCTTATTGCTTTCCACCGAAGGGGAAAAACTGGATACACAAAAACAAAGAAGGAGGAAGTGTCAATGCTTGTTGTTAGTGACTCCGACAGTTAATAATTTTCATAAAGGACACGGTCACTCAGACACATCGCATAAATATTCCTCTATAATCACAATGACTGCTCCTGAGCAGACCGACTTCTAATCCTGTCCTGCTCACGATGGTGAACAATAAGGGACGCAGCCAGAAGCAGGATATGAGATGTGTATATATCATTTTGCTGTGAAAATCTGAAATCAGAATGGATTCCCTTCAAACTCCGCAACAGTAAGCACTGCATGATTAATGCCATGTGCTGTTTCTGTAAACACACAGCACTCAAAGTAGGTGGGGGAAAATATAGCTCCCACAGAATACACACAACCGGTATATGTGTGGACCCACCCACCCACCCACCCACACACACACACACACACACACACACACACACACAAGAGTGACGGAGTGTTCATCATAACAGCAGGGATCTATACTCACTCCATCAGAAGGCTCAGCTCAGGGACATAAATCTCCTAAACTCATCACTCTCTATCCTGAGATCTGTCTTATCGGCACACGTCTCCCAGATCTCTCTGACTGATGAGCCCATGCCAAGCTACGTGTCAAGACAGACCCATCCAAAAAAAAAAAAAAAGAAAGAAAAAAAATCACGTCATGCTGGTTGGACTCTGTCCATAATAATTCCTGATTCACTATACACAAAATTTGGTATTTAATCAGCGAGTCAACGGCATGTCCGGCTTCCTTTTCTCCCCCAGTTTATTTGCTTTTGGTCTGACCATTCGTGGCCTGTAATAAGCAACCGTGTGCATCTTGTGGAAATTATTGTTGGTGCTTACAACAAATAACTCTTCGAGTGGACAGGAGTAATTATGGGTATGTGCACACGCAGTCAAGAGTAGTCAAGCATGGTTAAAGTTTTGCAATTCAGAATATCTGCTTGAGTTGACAAAAGTAGTCAAGCGGTTCCATATGATTTGAATGGTCGAGTTTCTGCAGGATCTAAAATGCGCAGTCAGAGTATCTGAGGAAGCAGGGGGGAGTAATCAAGAGGTTCTGAGGGGTAAACGGGAGTGGTCTGAGCTTCTGACAAAGCAGACGGGAGAAGACAAGAGGTTCATACAAGTGAACAGAAGTCCTTCTGTGGTTGGAGTAGGCAGTCAGAGTATACATGGAAGAGGGTGGGCAAAGTATATGGGGTCAGAGTGTGTTCTGAGTGGTCAAAGCATGTGTGCACAAGAGCAGTCAGAGTATCTGAGCGAGGCAGTGGAAAGAACACCTGTGGGTAAAGGTGTTTGTGTCAGAATATCTTGGGATAGGAATGGTCAGGAAGAATGCAAGTGGGGGAGGTCAAAATGTCTGTGGGCAGGAATGTTCTGGGTGTATGTGGGTGGGAGTAGTCTGATTATCTGTGGGCAGGAATGCTCGAAGAATCGTGGGCAAGAATAGTCAGGGTATGTGGTGGTGGGTGGGTAGGAGTGGTCAGAGTATCTGTAGGTGGGAATGGTCAGACTATCTGCAAGGGGGAGTGGTCAGAGTATATTTAGGGGGAGAGGTCAGACTATCCGTGGGCAAGTTTGTGGGTGAAAGTAGTCTGATTATCTGTGGGCAGGAATGCTCAAAGTATCTGTGGGTAAGAATAATCAGGGTATCTGGGGGTGAGTGGGTAGGAGTGGTCAGAGTATCTGTGGGTGGGAGTGGTCAGAGTATATGTAGGAGGAGAGGTCAGACTATCTGTGGTCAGGTGTCTGGGGGGGATGGTCAGAGTATCTCTGGGTTAAAGTGGTCAGAGTATCTGTTGGGCAGGAATGGTCAGTGTGTCTGTGGATGTGTATGGCCAGATGATCTGTGGGAAAGGGTGGGCATGGGCTGCAAGAGTGGTCAGAATATCTGCAGGTGGGAGTGGTTCAAGTATGTGTGGGCAAAAGTAGTCAGATGGATAGGAGTAATCGGTGTATTGGTTTGCAAGAATGCATACAGTTTCTGTGGATTGGGTCTAGTTGGAGAATCTTTGAGAGTAGTCAGAAGTGCCAACCAGGCGTGGATTGGAATCGAATTTAGAAGTCTTTTCAAATAACTGCCCCTAACTCATACAAAAGGCTCTCATAACATAAAAATTGCATCCAAGTTATACCACACGATAGGCATCTTTCTTATTTCTCTGTCAGATATAATAACGCAAGTTTTGTAGCAAAATGAAATTTACAAATCCGCCAATGAATGCAGCACACATCTCAGGAAAAAAAAAAGTGCCAGTACACCCTACAAGCACTTTTCTCATCAGCTCTACTTACTTTAATGAAAGACAATCAGTATTGTGCAGGAGAAAGTTACATCAACCGACACAGGAAGATAAAAGGCAAGAGAGAGATTGAATTTCAAAAAGCAAATCAAGAGACAGTTTTGTTCACATTACCAGTCATGCCCTGATTTCAACAATACTCGTACTGAACTAGATCTCTTTTTACATATGCACAAATGAAACAAACACTCTGTTCCCTAAGTCAGCAAAGTGCTTGGTTTCCTCTCTCACTTGAACATCACAAACAACCAGTGGCCAAATAAATCAATAATTTATCACAATTATATGTACGACAAATAGTCGTCAGCCCGAATCGTGACCGTCTTATTCCCCAACTCCATCATCCCTTCTCCTCAGTGTCCTACTTTGTCCTTGAGGTGACGATGAAATAATAGTGGTCTGAATAAAACTTCTGAAGCTTATTGTTACTGAGGTGCTTACTTATAATTGCCAAAACCTTTTTTTTTTTTTTTTTTTTAAGTTATGTGAAACACATATTTCCTTAAATGCTTGCATGGATTCTTTAGTCCTTCAAGGTATCATTTAATTCCACTCCGTGTTTTCAAATCAGTGTGTTTTTTCAGGACCGAGACTTCTTTCACATTGGTTTCCCTTCCTCTACACGTATTCATTTGCTGAACAATGCATCAAATTATTCACTCTGATACTGGTTGCAGATGCAAACTTCACCTACTTGATTGCCACTGATGGGGCCTGAGAAAGGTGGACAAGTGACAACTCTTCCAGACTATGGGAAACATTTTGCTTGGGTTGTCCTAATGATGTTATCAGTGGTTCTTGGCATGCTCTACTGTGAGATTTGTCCCTACTGCCCTATAAAAATAGCATATTTCATAAATCATAGCAAAAGATGGTCAATCGGTCATTCCTTACCCAAAGCTTAAATGATTAACAGGGTAATTTTGCTGTAATCCATTTTGACCATTGAATAATATCAATTATCCCCAGCCTTGTGCACATACACTCAGGACCTCTGTTATATATGAATTTAGAGTTCTGCAGTCACCAAGATGATGATTTAAGTTCTGGCCTAGGAGCGTCAAAGGAACTGCAGCATCCCTTTTTAACCTACCATTCACTGGGGTTTAGTCAAGATAGAAAGATTTAATAGGAACGTCAATGCTGACTTATTTCTTACTCAATCACCCACCCAACCATACACCCCACACCCACCGACCCACACACAGAGGCAACATCCTGTCTGCTGAACTTCAATGCTGTGGTCATGTTAGGGACACTGGCCTTCATTTTAGGTCATTTTATTGGGCTAATCTCCAAAAGCAATGATGCGATGCAGCTTGATGGGTGCATTTAATGTCGGCGTGATGGCTTCCTCAGCCTAAAGAAAATAGACTCGCACACATTTAAATGATGTCCTTTAATATTCTACATATCCAATGTCCCAACACTATAAACTCGGCTTATACATCCTGTATATGGCATATTCACAATGTCAAAGCCATATTGTCTACTGAGGTTGTTTTCATGGCTGCTAGTGTTGTTAGAGGGTTAAGACGACCTCTGAGCTAGGGTTATGTGTTTGCTGTCAGTATGTGTTAACAGTGTTTGAGAGTTTTGACAAGCATGCCCAGTTTTTACTTGTGAAGGCATTTTTGCTCGTAGGTCAGAAGAGTACAAAGATGAGCGAGGTGAATGATGTCACGAGGTCCCACTTTTTTCTGACATCCATTCAGAAACCGTACAGACCCTGAGTTAAGCAAAAGGTCTCACACGTGACCGTAGCGTCCTTTAAGAGGCATTGGGTTTGATGGAACCAGAACAAATTATGCAATTAGATCAATTTCGGGGGAAAAAATCCCACTGTTAATAAAGATACGCTGCTGTTTAATCAAAATAGAAATGATCCACCAAACTTGGCAAGACACAAGTCCTTGGAGGCTCAGAAACCTCACAACACGTCATCCATCCGACAACAAAGACACCTCAGATGCCAATCTTGTGTGAGACTTGAGGCAGTGCCAGGTAGACAGACATTGCAATGGCTGGCATTTTCAGCAGAGGTCATTCAGGTTCACTGTGTCAGCTGCCCGTCATTACAAACTGCCCGATTGGCTTATGAGTGCCGTCCACCATCTGTGCATCCAAACCAGCTCTGTTCATACGTATCCCACTGAGACCATGCCCAACTCTGACTCAAACAGTGAGTCGTTGAGGCATATAATATACTCTGATTCAAAAAAACTGACAAGCCAAAGGAACCAGTGAGAACAGGGGAAAACATTGAATGCCATGCCAACCCAAGTTCTGGGTTTGTCGGTGGTAGCTGAGCCAGTGTTTCTTGGGATTAAGATTGCCTGCTATAAAAAAAACAAAACAATCAACTTCTCTAACGCAGTGACCTTCCTACATAGAGACTCACAGTATTCCATATGCAGCAAGCAGAGTGAAAGCCAGAATGTTTATGATCTTCATGTTACACAGTATGTCAAAGCCCTGGCCGTGACGCAATTCCTGCCTGATCCTGCCGAGGCACTTGGGGCCTGAAACAAACATGCTTATGGATGGAGAGTTGAGAAATGTGCCAACCACAGCCACTAGCAGGCTGACGTAAAGCTGTCTGCGTCCAGTTTCAGCAAAGGCAGTTTCAGAAGCCACAAAGGCAGAATAAAATTTTGGGGTAGGGGAGCAAGGTGTAGCCACAAAAGGAAATAACTAGAGCAAACAAAGCCTCATCATATCATGGAACGTTCTGGCACTGAACATGCTGGAGGATAACTTTAGGTGCTCCCTAAAAGAATTTGTGAAATCTAATTACTACGAAAATTCATCGTTTTCTTGACAGAAGTCCCTCGATGACTGTGACTCAGGCTCTCCTGACAAACCATAAGAAGTTGGTAGCACATTACCTAACTATATACATTAATTACTGAACCACCATTTTTATAGATACAGACATATAAACTGACCTCCCGAGCCAAGTGAAACATCTGATCTAAGACACAATAAAAAGTTGAATCCCATAGAATGAGGCCAAACCTCTAATCCATCCTCTCAGCTTTCCATAGCTAAGCACTTACATCACAGTTTATGACTACCTAAACATGTGACTAATCATGTGTGGTATCTGGCATACCACATTTCCTGGACAACATGTTTCTCTGGAGTATAAAATGCGCTCCACCTGAATTCTGTTTGCTTAAGGGGGGGGGGGGGGGGGAAACCAATGTAATAATCCCTTCTCTGTATCAGATTTTTATTTATTTACATAATGTTTATACTAGCTATAAAACAGCACAGGATTTTTGTACTGCGAGTACTGCCCTAGTTTAGTGGGCTATTGTTTCCTGCCCTAATTCTTCATTTCAATCCCTCTGCATTTAGTATTCATCACTTGAATTTAACCTATCTTACGTTTGAGCTGCAGATAAAGGCTAATAAGGCAATTCTAGTGGGCAGCATGGTGGTGTAGTGGTTAGCACCAAACATTCCAAAGTGGAGCAAGATGGATTATTTACATAATGGGCAGAAGTACCACCGTGGACGCCATTTTGATAAGCCCACCGTAACTTATCAGTTTCGGCAAACAACGGCTAGCGCCACCTCTTGGAAAACATACGCTAAACTGTCCATCCAAAGTTCTTCAAGCCGTCATGAGGAGGTTAATTGTTGTCAAAACTATCTGAGATAACAAATCGATGTCTGAAGTCAAATGTAATCCACGATGTTAATCGATATCCGAGGCTGAAATCAAATAGGGCTAATTTTGCAGTGTAGCTGCATGGAGTTGAACTTCAACATCAATTGGGCTCCAATTATTGAGAACAAATCAAACAATCCGCTCAAATAATCTCTTGATGTCGTCTTAACACAGGATGTCATAATTTCTCATAATGCAAACAAGGCTAATCCATCAAAACAAGAAACAACAAGACGATTTCAGAAAAATGCCGCAAGTTTCCCACGGTATCCGGCCTCTCGGACGAAAGGCCAGCTTAGCAAAATGGCGCCCATAGTGTCGAACTTCCATACTTCCTAATTATCAACATATTTTCCAGCCAGTAATCTATCTTGCGTGTAGTGCTTTAGCATCTTTGGTTAGCCCTGTCGCCTCACAGCAAGCAGGTCCCATGTTTGAACCTGCCGGTCAACAGGGGCCTTTCTGTGTGGAGTTTTCCTGTCTACATGGGACTCCGTTAAGTGCTCTGGTTTCCTTCCAAATGCATGTAATTTAGGTCAACTAGCTACTTTAAATTGCCAATAATGTGAATGGCTGCCTGGCTCTCTCTCTCTGTATTAACCCCAGAATAAATTAGTGATCTGTCCAGGGTGTACCCTACCTCTCGCCCCATGTCTTCTGGCATTGTCTCCAGATTCCCCGCACCCCACAATTGATAAGCGGTCTAGAAAATAGATGGCTGGACAGAAGGGTCTTAAACTATAACTATATCATCCAATCTAAACTGTGTGTATGACCCTGTATGAATACTAGTCAGTGACAAAGTATCTGGTTCACGCACTTATTTTCTTTGCATGTGCATGCCGCAGCTGTGATTTCAGTGACATCAGCAAATTAGGCATGACTCAATAATGCAACAAATCCCCAAAAAAAAACCACCGTTGATTCAAATCCAAAACAAATTTTCAACAAATCCAAAAAAACCTGAACGATTCCCAAAACCAGTCATATTCCTCATGAAAGGAATACTCACAACTCCTACCTGCAAGTAGGTCCTATGTATTATTTACCTTAAAACAATGGAATAAAAACTTAAAAGCCATGCTTTTGTTCTATATGACCCATCATTAAATGCAGTGGCGAGCCATCAGGGCCTTCAAAGCCTTCTCTGAAGGCCTAAAGAAATATCTGAATCACAAACTGATGTTAATTATATTTTGTCCA